>JAEVFN010000066.1:0-600000 GCA_030449075.1 Murraya paniculata
ATTTTTAAATGCTCCACAATTACATTTTTAAAATTACTTCTCACATTATTAAAATGTAAATTAATTAAAGGAGCATGAGTCATTCAATGAAGCTATAATGCGCAAGAGTTGTATCCCATAAATTAAGTATTGTTTGATTGGAATACATCTTGCGTTATTGGGTGCAACTCAACTCTTTGGTTGATATAAATTACATATAATATATTTTGCCACACTCTAATAACTAAACCAAGAAAAAATTCCATATTTTCATTAAACAAGAATAAAAATGATCACGGCATGCTAAGCAAAATATATAAATTAATCATAAACTATTTTGAATCATTTAACAAATTAAGTTCTAAATTGCTGAGTTTGTTTCTCAACTTTGCAAGTGTTTGACTCTAGAAGTGCCAATTTGATTATCGTGTTGATCTTCTTATAGGGGTTATGTAATAGGTGGTTATTAAATAAGAATATATGTGTAATTAAATCTTAACTAAATATTGTTGTTAATGTATACTAATACAATATCTGTAAAAGATCAGCCCTCGTTAAATTATGTAAATTAATTAGCTCGGTAAACCTCATCGTATTCCCCCTATAGTGAAGAAAATTATGCAGCAATCAAGTTCAAACTTTATTTGCAAATCTGAATATTGGACTAGTATTGAAGTCGAAGATAAAATTTAGTGTAAAAGGCACAAAAAGACCAAAAAAAATTCTTATCTTGAAGTGAATTTTTTTTTTTTTAATTTTGTAGTTCATTTGTTTTGTCTTCTACTGATGATGTATTATTTTTTATGCTATTTTTGTGCACATATGATTATTATAATTGTAAATGAGGTTGTCAAGAACTTTTTGAAAAGGTGGCATGTTCAATGAATTCCTAGCCTCACTGAAACAAAGGTAGTCGATGTTAGTATCAGACTTTTAATTTCTCTAGGGTGAGTTTGGTATATCATATTGTATAATATTGTATTATGTTGTATTGCATTAGGGTGTATTGCATTAAGTTATAATGCAAAATAATGTTTGGTGTACTATGTAATGTCATATATAATACTATTTTGTAGTGTTATTTATATTAATATTAAAATAAAGTAGTTATTTGAATTTATTATAGTGTTATACTAGAATTTTTTTAATTAATTATTAAATAATTATTTTATATAAAAAATTTTATAATATTAATATGATGTAATAAAACTATTTATCAATAAATATAATATTATAAATAAATGAATATAATATATATATATGCAATATAATTCACTTTACTTATTAATGCCGAATATGATTTTTTAATTTAAATTATTTTTAAATTTAGTATTTAGAAAATAATAAATGATTAAATAATTTAAATACTTTTTACATATTTAAGTAAATAATTAAAATGATTTTACGTAATAAACGTAAAACAATGTGTTAGCATTATTTATTAAATATTTGGGTTTGATGATATTTATATTTTATTATTATTTAATTAAATTAAAATTTTATGCGATATAATATAAATTAATATTTAATAAATTTAAATTTATTATAAATTGTTGACAAATAAAAGTAAAATGATTAAATTTAGATTACGAATAATATTTTAATGCAATACAGCCTAAACCCTCTTTCCTCATGGGATTATTGCATGCTTCTTTTATTGTATTAACTACCTTTTTAACACAGTTTATTGCACTAAAAATTGCAGCCTAACATGAGTTTTTATAAGAACAATGCTTTAACGGTATTTATTAACTGAATATTAAATTGATAAGTCAAACTAATTTAGTTCTCGTCGTGGAATTGATAAGACCAACGATTAATATGTAATTTCGAATAATAATCCTTGTGCATGTGTGCCAATGATGTTTATTAACAGAATATTACGATTTAGTGGTTTCTGATTTTTCTTGGTATATCTTAAATAGAAACGACGACGCATACAAATGCACACACAAAACCGAGCTAGGCCTCACAAACTTGTACGTGAATACCGAGAAAAATAAAA
The DNA here is from genome assembly GCA_030449075.1 of Murraya paniculata. Classification (NCBI taxonomy): domain Eukaryota; kingdom Viridiplantae; phylum Streptophyta; class Magnoliopsida; order Sapindales; family Rutaceae; genus Murraya; species Murraya paniculata. The sequence continues at coordinate 1,985 of JAEVFN010000066.1, forward strand.
AAGAAATTTTATACATGATAGAGTAGAGGTGTAAGAATATTTGACCCGTTTGAGTTAATTATTGGGGTAGCAGTTGTTTAAATCGGTACGACTGCCATAATTAAGAAAATTGGGTTGGTAAAATTTACACGAATGATTTATTTTTTTGGAACAAAAAAAAAGTTTAATATATAGTCTGACAAATCTAAAATATAAATGCAAAGATGCAAATTCAATGTACATACAAATTGTGATTTGCCAAAAACAATGGCTCTTATTCCAGAAGTTAACGAACACACACAGAGCAGTACGTGTTACACTAATTAGTTGCAGCTAGCCACATCATTTAGAAACTTCACTTTAATCTTCTTGCGCTTAGCTGCGGCATCGGTCATACATATCCTCTGCTCTGGTAACTCCATGCAACAATCCAATGCCAAATGCATGATGCTTAAATAAACAACCCATTTTGACAGAAAAAGATTGCAGCTCATCTCGCACCAAATTCGCATCAACAACCTCAGTCAGTTCACCGGATAATGACTTATTTACCCAGTCCCTTAAACTCATTTCAACAGTAAACAGTTCATCTGTAGGCTTCTTCCTTGTGAAAGTTTCCTTCAATAAAACACCATAACTATAAACATCGCGTTTGGCCAAAACAATTCCCTCTAATCCGTAAAAATCGTATGTTCTTCGGAAAAAAAAAAAAAAAAATTGAAAATAATTAGATTTGAAACCTTACCCGGTGCCATATAATGGATTGTAGCCACTGCCATGGTTTGTGTCTCATAATCATCTCCTTCACCTAAGAGTTTGGAAATACTGAAGTCACTCACGTGTGCCATCATATCTTCATCCAAGAGAATGTTGCCAGGCTTCAAATCACATGAACCACAAGTGTTGATGAATGACCGTGGTGGAGATATTCAAGAGCCAACCCCACATGTACCATTATATTCAATCTCTCTAGTATATCTAGGAAATAGTTGTGAGAATACACCCGCTTTTCAAGACTACCGTCGGGCATAAACTCAAGCACCAAGGCTTTAAAATCTGTGTTACAACAGCTGCTAATAATCTTTATGAGATTTCGATGACGAACATTCCGCAATACTTCACATTCAGAATCAAAACTCTTAAGAGCTCTCTCTAGTTGCATATTAAAAACCTTAATAGCAACATTAGTCCCATCAGAAAGCGTCGCCTTATGTACTGAACCAAAACCACCTTTACCAAGCAAATTGCGTTCGTTAATTTCATCGATTGCCCGTCGAATATTTGGATAAGATATCTTTCTCCATGTTGCTAGAGATAACAAATCTTCTTGATTCAAATTTTTTGTAATCCTCTTGTTTCGACGTCTTATAATGAAGATAATGATAATTGCTATAAGTAGAGAAGATATTACTGAAGGAAACATATATTTCAGGACAAACAGAGCAGCATTCTTGGATCCGTTGTTGATATATTGATTGCAAGGTGGGACTTGGAGTCTTGGTGGACCTCAAAGTGCATAATTCCAAAAAAACAATTGAACTGAGAAGTTTTTAGAAGGCCCCTTGGTACGAATTTCTCCTTCTGGCCTATTGTGAGAGACATTAAGTTATTTGAGATGTAAGAGAGCCTCCAATGTCTTGGGAATTTCTCCTGAGAGATTGTTCCCCGAGAGATCCACTGATTCCAAATTTTTCAAACTGGCAGATGATTTGGGGATAGAACCTTGAAATTGAGTACCAGCCAAGGACAAATTTACTAGATCTTTGAGGCCACCAATGGATGTTGGAATATAACCTGATAATCGATATCTTGATCAATCTAAACACATCACAGCCTTCAAGTTTTGTATATTTGAAGGAAGAGAAACACTTAATAAATTTAACGACTAGTTTATCTGCAAGGTGTACTTTGGACTCCACATTGATGATGGTATACTGGAAGTGAGCTCGTTAGAAACAAAAAATAAACAAACTAATTCGTATTTTATTATATTGGGAATGATAGGGATCAGCCTATAATTTATATCAAAATTAATTTTGTGTAATTCTTTCGTCGTGATCTATGGACATAAATTAGTGTAATTAGGGAACTCGTTGGAGTTTAAGTAGAGTTCTCTTAGAGATATCAAAGTGACCGAGCATTGAGGGATATGTCCAGAGAGCTTATTTTCACCTAACCACAATAAATTCAACCCTTTCTAGTGGCAAAGATCGAAGGGAATGGATCCTTGCAGATTATTGCCGGTGAGATCTAAAGCTTGTAGCTGCTGTAATCTTCCCACCGGTTGGAATAGTTCCATTCAAGTCATTGTGGAACTGGCTTAAAAGCATCAAGCCACTTAAATTTCCAACTTGTGGTGGAATGTTGCCCTTGAGTCTGCACTCCTATGCATAAAAATTTTGAAGTAGAGAAATTCCCAATTGACTGTGGAAGGAGGCCACGAAATGGATTATAACCGAAGCTTAAATCTCTTAGATTTCTGCAATTAGGCAAAGAAGAGATAAAACTCCACTCTGCTGCAGGTGATTCTATCGTCAATTAATTATCTGCCAGATGGAGACTGCTGAGGAATCTCAAGTCGCCAAAAGTTTTTGGAATAAGGCCAAGTAAAGAGTTGGAGCTCAATTCTAGGTCAATGAGTTTAGAAGCGAGTTCGAAATTGGTGATAGAGTTTGGAATTGTTCCGATAAATTTATTCATCCCCAAGTTTAAAAAAAACTAAGTTTGGAAGCAAGCGGCCCATTGTTGATGGCAGGTTTCCTGAGAGTTGATTTTCAGATAGAGCAATGTCTATTATGCTTGAAATATTGAAGATAGGGGGCGGAATGGGACCACTTAAGTTATTCATAGCAAGAAGTAGATAATTCAGATTTTGTAGATTGCCAATCTCCTCCGGAATTTCACATGCCATAATGCATGCAAAGTTAAAACATGTTTATTATAGGTATGTGTATTTTGTGGGGACTTTTGTAACTACGAATCTACTACTTATGAAAGCTATGAAATTGTACCATCTACACCCATCAACTGACTAAAAAGTTGACTTTTTTTAGATACAAATTAATTAACTTCAAATATTACCATCAATTTGGTTAGATTATTTTTATAATATTATGGTAATTTTTTTTATTATCGTCAATATTTTAAACTTTATATTATATTAATTTTATGTTTTACTAACACAAAACACACAAACTGACCATCAACAAAGATTAAATTAAAAACCCTATACTTTAATTGTTTCCACGAATATTTCTTAATTCTTTTTTTTCTTCTAAAAAAAAAAAATGTACCTATAGTAAAAGGACTACTCAGTTATTTCTTTCATCGCCCCAAACATGCTAATATTGGCACTAATAGTATGTAAATGTAACTCCTTACTTAAACAATTAATGTGACATGCGAGGTACAACAATTATTAGGGAACAATCAAGTTACAGTTGTAGTCATGAGTGCTACAGATGATCTAATGTGGGTATGGAAGTAATTGACACGGGAGCTCCTCTAAGTGCTCCAGTCAGTGGAGTGACTCTAGGATGAATTTTCAACGTGTTTGGAGAGCTTATTGATAATTTAGGTCCTGTAGATACTCACACAACATCCCCTATTCATAGATCCGTGCCTACTCTAGAAAGAAACAATCCAATTAATCAAGATGCACAATGAGGAACATAACCATACGATTTTTCACCTCTCGATAAATACAATCTGCTTCGTTATTCTAAGTGGTTATTCTATTTTGTGTAATGAAGAACTCGAGAACGAATTCACTGCTGTATGGCTAACCAATGATCACTAGCGATTTCGATTTCATGCAAGGGAGTTGTGCCCTGCATTCCGAGCTGTGGACGGGTTTTTGAAGTTAACTCATAGGGAAGAAAATAGATTTATGGATGGAATCAAATATGCAGTACTTACAGACAAAAATATTCGGTTATTGGAAAAAAAAATCAATATACTTCTAATGTCAAATCATGATCAACTAAGATAGAGATAAAGCACGTGGATCGGTTAATTCAATAAGCAATGGGAGTTGATATTGTATATATAAGTTTTGTAAACTCACCCTACTTTAAGAAAATTATTACATAAGTTCACATGATTTTCAAAATATTTAATTAAACAAGAAATTTGGAGAATTAATCAATTGAATCATCTTTTTTTTTACTATCTTTTTATTAAATTTGACCACAATAAATTCTTTAACATAAATTTAATAGGCAAATGTGCTAAAATACTAAAAAATTTACTTTAACTTCAATATCTTTTTATCCAAAATTTATTATTTCTAAATGATATATAATTACTGCTTTATTAGTATAATTATTAATATTCAAACTAAACTAACAAAATGTATTTCTATCATGTGGGGTATCGAAAATTAAATTTTATTTAAAAATATATTAGATTATAAAACATAAAATTAAATCAATAAACTATTAATTATAATAATACATGTTTCTCAGAAAATTTGGTCATTTTATAATATATGGGTAAAATAGTTAAATTAAACTTATATTAAAACAACTTTAAATAGTCAAAGATTGTTAAAAGACTTAAGTCAGAAAAAAATTATTATAATAATGATTTAATTAATTAATTGTTTAAACTTATTGTTAATCTATAATTTAGTAAAACAATAAGAATGTATTATAATTATCTCACAAATTGGGATGGATTTACAAAAATACTGGGATAGAAATATCTTCGCCCAAAATAAAAATGCAAAGAGTTCACGGTACAAATTTTGATCTGCCAAAAGCAATGGATCTTATTCCATAAAGCACAAACAAGAAAGAGGACGCACGAAGTCAACAAACACACACTTAGTAAACAATCCGTTTGCAGCTATTAATAAGATCTCATAGGACATACGATAATAACTTAATAGTAAAAATAATTTGCATGACATATATTTGGTATTTTATTAACTATTTATTTTAATATTTTATCTGTATTTAATGCTATTATATTTTTTTTAATAATAGTGTATTTGTATTTATTATAAAAGTTTTCGCAATAATAAAAAAATTGACAAAAAATACTCAGTATGACTATTTATAAAATAAAGAGAATTTGATATGATTATTTAAATAAACTTGGGTTGTAGGTGACAATTTCCTGATTAATTAAGTTCTATTTTTTAATTTTTTATTTGCTTTTATGAAACGAAGAAGACGGCCGTGTCTGCGACGAAGACTTTGACTATGTGGAAGACCCTGAGGTATACCACAGTTTTAGCTCACTTTTTTTCCAAACCACACATGTAGACTTTTCTTCTTGTTCCATGGAGGTAAAAAAATAAATAATAAAGATGAATGCTTACTAGCAACTACAAATTCTGCTTTCATGAATTAAAATATTTTATTTGTTTTAAAATTTCTCTATTTTCTGGGGGCCCGCTGTCAATGTCTTCACAAAATTTTCAGTTTTCAGTAATTATAATTAATTATAATTAATAAAGCAATAGCTACTTTAAAAATAAGTTACCTAAATAGTCACCTACAATGGCATATATTAGGAAGGTTTTCATTGTGATTGCTTGGGCCCTATATATTAAGATTTTTTTTTGTTCCTTGATATATTTAAATTAATATTTTTTTTAAGTTGCTTATAATTAGAAAACTTATTTTAAAGTCTTTTTTAAATTAATATTTATCTTGCAATTAAGAATTTTTATATAAATTTTATATTTAATAACCTTAATGTTAAAGAGTTATAATTAATAGTATAGCTCATTTTATTTCTAACCACTCACATAGACTTTCTTTTTGTTCCAAGAAGAAGAAAACAAAGAAGACGACCTCGACTTATTAGCAACCACAAATTTTGCTTTTATGAATTTAATTTATTCCAAATTTTCTCCATTTTCAGGCCCCCCCTACTATCAATGTCTGCACAAAATTTCCACAATAATTAACAAGGAATATATACCAAAGATCAGCTTACTCGAGCAACGTCCGTGCTCGACGGTTTAACCGTTCCAAATAATCATGTAAACTCCCTTATTTTCATAATCATTATAATCTTTTTCTTCTTTCTTTTTAAAGGTTATATTTACTGTTACCATAATCATAAAAAAAGATTTGATACTTCTTCATTGTCTTTTATTAAGTATTGTAAATTAATTTCTTCTATGACTACAAAAATAGAGTACAAAATATATAAGAAGAGATAATAATTTAAAAAGCTAAAAGAAACTTAGGATTTAAGAAATTAGATCGGTTAAATTAGATATTAATAGAAATTATCATATGGGTGCACTTAAAACCTATTTATTTTTTTTTAAGTCATTTCATATAAGGATAAAATAAAATAATATTAGTATAAAAGTAATTAACAGAGGTTAGTAAAATATAATGAGGGGTCAAATGTCGCGCCTCTTCCTAATATTGCCTCTTTATATTTTGGTTAAATAGAGTTTACAATTAATAAAATATATCTCATGTATTAATAATATTAAAATTATTTTATATAATATTAAAAATAATTTAAATTTTTATGTATTTATTTTAATATTATATTTCTATTTATTATAAAAATTTAATTTAATATAATATAAGATTGTAAAGTATTAAAATATTTTTAAATATTGAAATCGTTACACACACATATATATATTCATTTTTTAATATTACACTTCTATTTGTTTTAAAACATTGGAGTTAGTTTTTTTGAGTTAATAGGATTAAAGGGCATCATAGTGAAAAGAAGTTTTAGTATTCGTTATTGAAAATATGAGGAATTTACATTATTATTTTTTAAAACCTTGAGGGTATAAGTGTCTTTTTATTCTGAAAATTTGTGGCATATTCGAATTTAAATTTTAAAAGAGAAGAAAAGAGATAATTAATTAGGAGTTAGCAGCAGTAAGGAGTTAGACCATAATTGATATTCAAAAGAGAGGTAATTACATTTTTTAATCTGCACGGAAATCTGCAAAATGGACATCAAGTTGTAAATAAACAACGTATATATACACGCGAAGGATTGATGAGAATTAAAAATTGAGAAAAAAAAGAAGAAAAAGCTAATTAAATAATTTTATAAAAATTTATTTTGATAATAAAATTCTTAACTATAAAAAAATATGTACAACGAAGAATTCTCGTTCAAATAGGCCCGCAGGAAATATCTCACCCGGGAAAATATCCCCAGCCTAGTAATTAATAACTGAAGTAACAACATGTCCATCCCTGTATTTTTATGATTTTGCAAATTAAAATATAGTTTGTCTATTTATTTTAAATAGTAACCTAAACAGTAAGATGCCTACTTTACATATGCAGGTGTGTAAGAATATTTGGACCTTTGTTCTACTATTTGGTCCGTTTGAGTTAATCGTTGGAGTAGCAATTTTCGACATCCACACAAATAGTCGAATACCATAAGAAATTATGAAATTGGGTTGTTGCATGAATGATTTATTTTTATTTGAAAAAAATGTATATAGTCTTATAAATCTCAAATATAAAAACAAAGATACAAATTCGAGGTATATCAAGTTTCACAGTACAAATTTTGATCTGCGAAAAACATTGGTTGTTATTTGTTAAGGAAGCTCACTTGTGTAATGTGATCAGCAAAACAGAAGATTATTGCAGCAGCAGCAGTCGGTTAGAAATTGATGACATGGATTGCCAGCTGTCATCTGATGGTTGTGTAGTTAAGTGTGTATATGTTAGTAAGCCGAGTTAGTTATTCAACCAAATATATAAGACAATTTCTTGTACATATTCAAGTAGATTTAATTTGAATGAAATTGAAGATTCCAGAAAATTCTTAGATGTAATTCTCATTTTCTTTAACTTTCTTTGCTGCCAAACAATATTTCATTCTTCAACTTGGTATCAGAGCCAACGATTATGGCTTCAATACATCTTGCTTCATCTTCTCAAGTACCAGCTAATAACACAACAAGTAATTCAACAAATGTAACATTTACATTCAACACTCCAGTCAAGTTAGATCAATCCAATTACTTGATCTGGAGATCTCAAGTTCTAGCATCAATACGCGGAAACAGACTTGAAAAATTCATTGATGATTCAGCTGCTCCACCTCCTTCACACATTTCTCAGAGGATTGGAGATGATCTCAGATCAGTGGAGAATCCAGACTTTGTAAGTTGGAGATCGCAAGATCAAGTGCTTCTTGGATGGCTGCTGTCTTCAATGAGTGAAGGTATCATTAGTCTAGTGTTTAATCTAAAAACATCTCGTGAGGTCTGGAAAGCTATTGAAGTTCAGTTTGGATCACAATCTAAATCTAGGCTTTTACATTTAAAATACATGATGAACTCAATTAAGAAAGATGATATGAAAATCACTGATTACTTCATCAAAATGAAGAATATTGCTGATAATATGGCTGCAGCAGGAAGTGCTTTAACTGATGATGATTTAATCTTGCATATACTCTCTGGCTTAGGCCCTGACTATAACTCTGTGGCTACCTACATAACTGGACAAGTAGGTGTAGGCAAGATGAATGTGAATGAGGCTTATGCTATGCTTCTAACTCAAGAAGCTAGGATTGAACAGCAAGCTCATATGTTAGCCGGCATAGATGTGAAGCCAAATTTTGAAACCAATCTTGTTCATAACAGAGGATATAAGAGAGGAAATTTGTCGGGAGGAAAGAATTTTGGTAATTTTGACTATAATTCTGGAACTAGCTATGCCAATAGTGGAAATCCTGATAATGGTGGGAACAAGGGAAATTATGGAGGTCTTGGATCTTCTTATGGCAGTAACTCTATGTTCAAAGGTTATCAAGGTGATCATCAGAGGAATGGTGGTGGAAATTGGAATCCAAATACTGGAAATGGAGGATATATTATTGGCAGACTACCAGGAAACATTAAACCCCAGTGGAATACCTCCAAGCCAACCTGCCAGATTTGCCTCAAGATAGGTCACACTGCAAACATTTGCTGGAAACTTGAAGAATTCATTGCATCTGAAGCATACAGACCTCCACCAAACAGAAATCCTAAGTCTGCATTTCTAGCTAATATGGATGGACCTACTGATAATAACTGGTATTTAGACAGTGGAGCAACACATCATCTGACAAATGATATTAACAATATGCACGTTGTAGAGTCCTTTGCAGGTACATCTAAACTTGTTGTTGGCAATGGTGATGGTTTGAATATAACACATATTGGAAGTGCTGCTCTAAAGCTGCATAATTCTAATGCTTTTGCTATACTTAAGCTTAAAGATATGCTTCTAGTACCACAAATCACCAAAAACCTTGTCAGTATTTCTAAACTTACCAAAGATAAAGATGTTGTGGTTGAATTTACTAATAAGTTTTGTCTTGTGAAGGACAAGGTGAAGAATGTGATCATACTGCAAGGCAAGGCTGAAAAGGGTTTATACAGATTGCTATTGGTTCCATCTGATGAGAAACTCTTCTCTACCCCTGCTTATAGTTATAATACTTTTATTCAGTCTGTTGTTGAGCTAGCTACTCTTCTGTCAATGTTTTCTGTTGTTAAGTCTGATTTCTTAAATAAAAACTATTGTCTGCAAACTGCAGAAACTTCTTGTAAAACCTCTCAATGTTTGTTAAGTACCTCTGTACTGCATCAACAATTAGGACATCCATCATCTAAGATCTTGAATCATATCATCCAATCATGTTCTACTCTAAAGTCTCTTAATGGAAATAAAAATCTTGATTTCTGTGATGCTTGTAAGATGGGAAAAATGCACAGGATACATTTTCCAGTCACTGATATCAAAACTAAGTTCCCCTTGGACATATTGCATACTGATTTGTGGGGTCTTACACCTGTAAATTCACTATAAGGCTATAGATACTATGTAAGCTTTGTTGATGATTTCACTTGATTTACTTGGATCTTTCCCTTGAAAACTAAAGCTGAAACACTTTCAGTCTTCAAAATTTTCAAAACTCATGTTGAAAAACAACTTGACAGGTCTATTAAGTGTCTTCAATCAGATTGGGGGGGGAGAGTTTAGGTCATTTGTTCAATATCTTCACACAGAAGGAATTAATTTTCGGCATTCATGCCCGTATACTCATAATCAGAATGGTCTTGTGGAAAGAAAACATAGACACATTACTGAACTTGGTCTAACCCTGCTTGCTCAGGCTAATCTACCTATTAAGTTTTGGTGGGACTCTTTTCATACAGCCACATATCTCATCAACCGTTTACCTACACCAGTTCTGTCCATGACATCCCCTTATGAATCGATCTTTCATCATGCTCCACACCATAAATTTCTCAAGACATTTGGCTGTTCCTGTTTTCCTTTTCTTAGAGATTATAATTCCTATAAGTTCAATTTTCACTCATCCAAGTGCATCTTCTTAGGTTATAGTCCTCTCCATAAGGGTTACAAATGTTTACATTCCTCTGGTAAAATTCATATAGCTAGCCATGTCTTATTTGATGAAACCTCATTTCCATATTCATCAGACTTCAGTTCAACTTCATCATCTCATTCATCTGATTTTCAGTACAGTCTTCTTCAACAATATACTATACCTGTCTCCAATAGCAATCTCAATCCCTTTGAAGCTGTTGCAGTAGGTAATGATTTCCATTCTTCTCACCTTGACACAAATACTTCCCATCATTCTCACAATACTTCATCTACATTTTCCTCATCTAACCCTCAGTCTTCACACATTCCTTCTCAAACTCCATTAATCCCTATACCTTCATCAACTGCACCACATTGTCAATCCCCTACACATCATCCCTCTTTATCACAGCCTCTTACCTTTAACACTCAAATCCCTTCAACACTTCCTTTATAATCCTCACAGATCAAACCAATACTTTCCACTCACAAAATGATCACTAGAGCAAAGGCAGGCATATTCAAACCAAAAGCTTACTTAACAGTTTATAATAGTTTAGAACCATCTACTGTCATGGAAGCTCTATCTGATCCCATGTGGAAAGCCGCAATGCAGACTGAATATGATGCCCTCATAAAAAATAATACTTGGAGCCTTGTGCCTAGGTCATCCTCTTATAAGCCAGTCGGGTGCAAATGGGTGTTCATAACCAAATACAACACTGATGGCTCAGTTTCTAAGTACAAAGCCAGGTTGGTTGCCAAAGGATTTCACCAAACTGCAGGCATTGATTACTCTGAAACCTTCAGTCCTGTAGTGAAGTCCTCTACAGTGAGAGTGATTCTGAGTTTGGCTGTCATGCAAGGGTGGAATGTGAGGCAAATTGATGTCAATAATGCCTTTCTCAATGGTGAGCTATCTGAGGATGTGTATATGATTCAGCCTGAGGGTTTTGTATCCAAAGAAGGCTATATCTGCAAGCTTAACAAGGCGTTATATGGATTGAAACAAGCTCCAAGGGCTTGGTATGATAAGCTGAAAACTTATCTTACTAATTGGCAGTTCTTTAATTCCAAGGCTGATACTTCCCTATTCATTAAACATGATTCCAAGAGCATGATCATTGTGCTTATCTATGTTAATGATATTTTAGTTACTGGTCCTGATTCAACATCACTTGAGAATTTTATTACTAACCTCAGCACGGTTTTTGCTCTCAAAGACTTAGGACTAGCGACTTATTTTCTTGGAGTTGAAGTCTGCTACACTTCTCATGGAATGCATCTTTCCCAGACGAAGTACATCAAGGATTTGTTAAGTAAAGCTTCAATGCAGGATTGTAAAGGTACTGATACACCTTTTAGTACTGGTTTTAAATTGGAAAAAGTAGTTAAAGGCCCTCTTGGGCAAGAATTTGAAGATCCTGCACTCTATAGAAGTCTTGTTGGGGGTCTTCAGTACTTGGTTCTCACTCGACCTGACATTGCTTACTCAGTGCACAAACTTAGTCAGTATCTAAGTGCTCCTACCCTTCAACATTGGTTGGCCTGTAAGAAAGTTCTTAGGTATCTTCAAGCCACAGTCACTCATGGTCTTTATCTTTAGAAAGAAGGATCACTTGCAGTCACTGGTCTAACAGGATACACTGATGCAGATTAGGCATGTGATGTTGATGATCGAAAATCTATTGGAGCCTACTGCATTTTTCTGGGTAATAATTTGGTTTCCTGGTCATCAAAAAAGCAAGCGGTTGTGGCTAAGTCAAGCACTGAAAGTGAGTACAGAGCACTGTCTACAGCAAGCTCAGAGCTCTCTTGGTTGCAGTCCTTGCTATCTGAACTTAACATTAGGCAATTACCAACTCCAATTCTTTGGTGTGACAATCAAAGTGCTGGAGAATTAGCTCGAAATCCCATTCTTCACTCTAAGTCCAAGCACATTGAACTAGATGTTCATTACATTCGAGACAAGATTCTTAAAAAAGAATTGGAGGTGAGATATATTCCCAGTGATGAACAGGTTGCTGACACTCTTACAAAACCTCTGTCATCTACAAAATTCAATTACTTTCGATCCAAGCTCAATGTGATCAGCAGACCTTTGAGCTTGAGGGAGGATGTTAAGGAAGCTCACTCGTGTAATGTGATCAGCAAAACAGAGGATTATTGCAGCAGCAGCAATCGGTTACAAATTGATGACATGGATTGCCAGCTGTCATCTGATGGTTGTGTAGTTAAGTGTGTATATGTTAGTTAGCCGAGTTAGTTATTCAACCAAGTATATAAGACAATTTCTTGTACATATTCAAGTAGATTTAATTTGAATGAAATTGAAGATTCCAGAAAATTCTTAGATGTAATTCTCATTTTCTTTAACTTTCTTTGCTGCCAAACAGTATTTCATTCTTCAACTTTATTCCACAAAGCACAAACAAGAAAGAGCACGCAGAGAGTTAACAAATACACACATAAACGTCTCGCATTAATTCGTTGCAGCTACATCATCCAGAAACTTCTCTTTAATCTTCTTGAGCTTTGCTGCGGTTTCTGTCATACATATCCTCTGTTCTGGCGACTCCATGCAACAATCCAATGCCAAATGCATGATGCTCAACAAACAATCCATTTTGGCAGCAAAATTTTGCTCTTCTCGCACCAAATTTGCATCAACAACCTCAGTCAATCCATCCGGTAATGACTCACTTACCCAATTCCGTAAATTCATTTCTCCGGTAAACATTTCATCTGTAGGCTTCTTTCTCGTGAAAGTTTCCATCAATAAGATACCATAACTATAGACATCACATTTGATGGAAACAATTCCCTTAGATCCGTACTCTACATTTTTTAATTTCAATTTATCAAATAAGTATGCCGTTATAAAACAAATACTAATTAATAAACGATCTTTTCATAACTACTAACCCAAACATGCATATGCTTGAAAAGAAAAACAAAATTGAAAATAATTAGATTTGAAACTTTACCTGGTGCCATATAGCCAATCGTAGCCATTGTCATAGTTTGGGTCACTGAACCATCTCCTTCCCCTAAGAGTTTGGAAATGCCAAAGTCACTCGCATGTGCCACCATATTTTCATCCAAGAGAACATTGCTAGGCTTCAAATCACAATGAACCACAGGTGCTGATGAATGACCGTGATGGAGATATTCAAGTGCCAACCCCACATCTATCATTATATTCAACCTCTGTAGTATATCTAGGAAATAGTTGTGAGAATACAACCACTTCTCAAGACTACCATTAGGCATGAACTCAAGCACCAAGGCTTTAAAATCTGTGTTACAACAGCTGCTAATAATCTTTATGAGATTTCGATGACGAACATTTCGCATTACTTCACATTCAGATTCAAAACTTCTGAAAGCTCTCTCTACTTGTAGATTGAACACCTTTATTGCCAAATTAGTCCCATCAGAAAGGGTTGCTTTATATACTGATCCAAAACTACCTTTACCAAGCAAGTTGCATTCATTAAATCCGTTAGTTGCCCAATGAATATCCAAATACGATGTTCTTTTCCATGTTGCCAGAGATAATAAATCTTCTTGATTCAAATTTTTTGTAGTCCTCTTCTTTCGACGTCTTATAATGAAGATCATGACAGCTGCTATTAGTAAAGAGGATATTATTGAAGGAAATATATATTTCAGGACAAGCAGAGTAGCTTTCTTAGATCCTTTGTTCATATGTTGCTTGCACGGTGGGACTTGGAGTCTAGATGAACCACAAAGCGCATAATTCCCAAAAAACGATTCAGCTGAGAAGTTCTTAAAAGGTCCATCTGCAGGAATTTCCCCTTCTAATCTATTGTGAGAGACATTAAATTGTTTGAGATATAATAGAGCCTCCATTGTCTTGGGAATTTTCCCCGAGAGATTGTTCCCTGAGAGATCCACGGATTCCAAACTTTTCAAACTGCCAAATGATTCGGGGATAGGACCCTCAAATTGATTACCAGCCAAGGACAAATATGCTAGATCTTTGAGGTCACCAATGGTTGTTGGAATATCACCTGATAATTGATTTCTTGATAAATCTAATTCTATTAAGACCTTTAAGTTTTGTATATTTGGTGGGAGAGAACCAGTTAATGAATTTGACGACACGTTTATCACCAAGATGTACTCCAGACTCCATAAGGAAGATGGTATACCAGAAGAAAGCTTGTTGTAGCCTAAATAGAGGTACCTTAAAGATACCAAATTTGCCAAGCAGGAGGGTATCGGTCCACTGAGCTTATTTTTATTTAAAATTAAAGCAAGCAACCGCTCTAAGCGGCAAAGATCGTAGGGAATGGATCCTTGTAAATCATTACCACTAAGAGATACACCTTGTAGCTGGTGTAATCTTCCCACCGTTGTTGGAATAGTTCCATTAAAGTCATTGTTTTTTAGGCTTAACATTATCAATCCACCTAAATTTCCAATTTCTTGAGGAATGTTTCCCTTGAGTTTGCAATCGAATGCATAAAAGTTTTGAAGAGAAGAAGAAAAATTTCCAATTAATGGCGGAAGGATGCCACCTAATGGATTAGAAGCTAAGGTTAAATATCTTAGATTTCTACAATTAGTCAAAGAAGAGAGAAAATTCCACTTTTCAGTCGATGATTCTGTCGTCAAGTAATTATTTTCTAGGCTGAGCTTTCTGAGGAATCTCAGGTCGCCAAATGTGTTTGGAATAAGGCCAGATAAAGAGTTTTTGCCCAGGTCAAGGACTTCGAGTTTAGAAGCATTGGTGATGGAGTTGGGAATTGTTCCATTAAGTTTATTTTCGAACAAGCTTAAAAACTGTATGTTTGGAATCGAGTGGCCAATTGTCGATGGTAGGTGGCCCGAGAGTTTATTTGTAACTAGAGAAATGACTGTTATGCTAGAGATATTGAAGACTGTGGGTGGAATGGGACCACTTAAGTTATTGCTCTCAAGAATTAGATACTTTAGATTTTTTAGATTGCCAATCTCCTTTGGAATTTCACCTGCCATAACGCAAAGTTAAAGTATGTTATAGATATGTATATCTTGTGGGGGATTTTTGTAACTTTAAAGCCATTAACTTCTAATAACTGTAAGAGAGTACTATCTGCAGTAATCAATTAATTGATGAAAAAGTTGATTCGTAAATACAAATTAAATAACCTCCATTGCTGTAAGAAGAAATTTACTTGCAAAAGTACGTGATAAAAATGTAATTCTCTGTGCTCCTCTAAAACTCAATTCATCTTATTCATGATTGTCTAATTTAGTTCTAACAGTAATTCTATATTCATTAAACCTGGCGACATATAATGTATACTTCTTATTATTAACTCCTTACAACAACTTTTGGATAAATAATAAATATATTCTTTTGATTAGATTTATTTTTAATAGTTCCACTAATTAATTTTTTCATTATCGTTAATATTTTAAACTTTAATATAATCAATATTTATTTTTAATATGTCAAATTTTTTCACTAATATAATGCTATGATTTAATTTAATGTTTCTATGAATAATGAGATAAATTTTTTTTTTTTTGTTATTTTCTTTCATAACTCAGTCAAGTGTCAACTAAATGGGAGGTACAAACCTTTAATAAAAATTACAAAATTTTTAAAAATAAAGAGTTACATAAATTATATAATTAGTAATTTATTCTCATTTTCTGTTTTTATTTCTTGAAGTTTAAAATTTTACTTTTCAAAAGATTAAAAGAATTTTATGAACTCTTACTTTTCACCCTCTTGATAAACCTTTTAATAAAGCAACAGTTTTATGAAATTTTTTCTATTACAAAATTACTCATATTGTAGTTTACATTTAAGGATAATTTAGTATAATTAAATACAATTTTATTATTTTGGACACTCATCAAACAAACCCATTTGTTTATAATTATTCTTTATTTTAATACCCTAAAACTTACCTCTCATCGACAACATATATCTAATCAATCAATTATTTGTATAAATGATAAAACATGAAGTTCATCCGTTTGTGGTACAAGAAGAAGAAAAAGAAGAATCAACACATTTCTTCAAGTTTTTGAGAAAAAAATAGAAAAAAAGAAAACTGCATTTGTAGGAAGAAGAAGAAAGAAATGGAAAAACGAGTAGGGGGGAAGTGGGTTTGAAGCTGGAGTCCTCTCCACCATCCAAGATATTTGTCCATTTACGCAATATTTTCATTTTCTTTCAAGAAAAAAATATATTCCATTTTAAGTGAGATTGAAGATGAATAAAAACAAATAAGCAACAAATAGGAGGAAGACATGGAAGAGAAGGCTTAGAGAAACAGGAATTGTTAATGAATACACTGAAATTTTGTACGGTGATGAATCTTCTTTTAGGTGTAAAGAAAAAATAAAAAATTCGATGAATAGGTTTAATTAAAGGAGAACTATTTTGGTACTTACTAGAGTGTGCAGAATGAAAATTAATTCTTAAATTTTAGTAAATGAGTGTGCAAAATTAAAGAGTGTTCAAAGTAAAATTTAGAGTATAAATATCTCCCTCTTTAATCTATCACAAACATATAAAAATAATTTGGTAGGGTTATTTGAAACCATTAATCTTCCTCACTACACCTATTTATGAAAATATATTTATTAAAATAAATTAGAAAATCTCATAATCTCAAAATTACTCAGCCTTTCTCAAACTCACGAAAAATTTTTTTTTCCTACTTTTCTTTCTCTCAATCATTTATTCTTTGTCTTTTTTTCTTTTCTTTCTTTTTTATATTAATAACCCATGCAACAACTAAAATCCGAACATGGGAGCTACGCCCTTAGAAAGGCCGCTCCTTAAAATTCTTTTTCTTTTTAAATTGTCTGTAAAATAGCATAAGAGAACTATTTCTTTTTCTCAAGACTTGTATCCGGTTAATTGTTAATTTCAAAGATATGGAAAAACAACATATAGATTTTATGCAATTTATAGAAATTTATAGATTTATGTTTGGTAAAAAATTTTGAAATTCATTTTTTAGAGGTAGGTTTTGCACCTCAAAGTCATATATTAAAAAAAAAAAAGTTTGACAATTCGTGAGAGACAACATCAAATTTCATTGGCAAACTTGGGCGAAAGAAGGAACAATGGAAAGAAAGAGAAGATATGGTTAGTCAAGTAATTTTATAAAAAATTATTTTGATAAAACAATTAAATAGAAAGAGGATGTAAAGAAGAAAAATGTGGATCAACTAACCCCTATGCTATTTGACTAACTATATCAAACCTCCAATATTAAAAAAACTGCTTTTCCTAATATACAGACTACACATTTTCTCTTGGCACATTTACATGATACAAGTCGTAATGGATACGCTTCATATATCTTTTTTTTTAAGTAATTAATGATTTATTACATGGTTTAGATTCATTTAAAAAAAAAATCTCCGTGCCAATAATTGCACTCATCCACTTTAATACATTAAAGTCCATCAAAATTTAATTGGATTGAGTTGAATTGATTTGGGTCTATTGCATTGTGTTGGTTTTGGCCACGCATACTCAAAGGATGCCCTTGAAAACTTAAACCCCATACTTCAGAAGAGCAAATTATATTTGTCCAGCTAATCCATCATGGATTAAAAAATTATAATGTTTGCATAACTTAAAAGGGTCGTATACAGATCGCACATTTAAACTAATACCAAACGTGTACTAAAGCATTGTTAATTCCTTTTCCTCGTATGAAAAATTGAAAAGTCTGAATTTGATTGAACTCATAGTTTTCTAATGTTGGAATATACATTATTGTTAAGTGGTTAATCTTTAAAAATCAAACACTGAATGAAGTACACAAAAGTACAGCAATTCGAATTGACACCACAGATAAAAAATTGAATTTTTTCATATTTTTTGTACCATTTATTAAAAACGAATTCTGCAGACAAGCAAATACAAATATACAACCAAAAGTGAGATGGAACGTACCTTGTAGGTTGTTATTAGCAAGATTCAATCCCTCTAGTTTACTCAAATTTCCAATCTTTGGGGAAATGCTTCCATCGATATTATTGAACCTTAAGTCCAGACCTTCTAGTATAGATAAGTTGAAGACAGAATTTGGGATGAGACCTGTGAAACTGTTATTGCGAAGACTTAATTTTTGGAGTTTGGCTAAGACACCAATCCAAGATGGAAAGCTTCCACTCAATTCATTATAATTGAAACTAATGAATTTGAGTCGGCGTAATTGTCCCAGTTCATTTGGCAGATGACCATGAAAATTGTTATAACTGATATCAAGATACACAAGAAATGAGAGATTTCCCAAATATGGTGAAATGGTGCCCCCGAGACCCATATCTGAAAGATTTAAGGCCGTAACTCTATGATGGCGTCCACCACAAGAAATGCCAACCCAACTACATAATGGGTACGAAATGGACCAATTATTCGCCAGGACACCTCGAGAATCAGCCGCATGAATTTTGAACACAAGAAGAGCAGATTGATCCGTTGTTATGTTTTTTACAGTGGCCATAGCTAAGCTAGCCAACAATAACATAGGAACAAAGTAGAATAATAAGCGCATATTGATCTTCACAGATTTAGCAAATGAAATAAATTCAAGTGAAGAAAAAATAGCATATTTATACGAGACTCTGAGTCTTCTTCCATAGACATATATGTACACAATGGCGACCTTGTAACGAAAATTCTAATGGCCCATGGGACACTTTTTTTTCAGACGATACATGCATTAAATTTCTACAATAATTAATAAAAAAGAATAAAGAAAATAAAGAAGACGACCTTGACTTACAAATTGTAATCACACATTTTGCTTTCATAAACTTAATCTGTTCCAAATTTTCTCCATTTTCGGACCCACTGCAATCAATACATGCACAAAATTTCTACGATAATTAATAAAAGAGTCAAGAATGATAAGGCCAGATTACCCAACCAAACGCGCTTTAAGGTTGACAAAATGGATCAGGATTAATTCTCTCATGATCTCTCTTCAACGTTGGCCGGCGGGGGGGTCGGGTGGTTGTTTTTTTAAATTACGTGGAAGGTATGTTCCCATCCATCCTTATATTTTGGTTCAGCACACCAATTCATTTCTATATCGGAGATTATTTACGAGCCACCTATTAAAGAGAAATAATTAATTTTGCCAAAGCAATAACAAAATAGGTTTAAAAGAGGAGAATCAATTAAAATAGGCAAGAAAATACCCTAGCTACCACTTCTATTTCTTGGAAGTAAAAACACTGTCTCATTCGAAATTTATTGCTAGGAAAAACCAATGGGTTGAAAACCTTGCAAAGGAAACTAGAGTACGCTGTATGAGTTTCTCGAAGTGATCAATATTTCACAGCGGAAATCTCCTCTCCTGGGCCTGTCCGTTAGCATTATTTGGCCTAATCAATCGTCCCGTGCAGATTAATCCTCTCCTTATTTATCTCTCTTTGGCTTTAAAGGATCTGATCTTGTCGCATCAACAAAAATGAATCGGTAAGATTAAGTTATCTTGTATTTAATATTATATTAAATAAGGGAAAATCACAGATTCTCCCCTCAAATATGCGTTAGAAAAATTGAAGTTTTTTGAGTGGTTCAGTATTGTTTGGCAAGTGAGAAAGTGAAAAAAAATTAACGAATTTGAGAGAGAGTTGTAATAAGGCTAAATCATAAAATCTTGTTAATTGCAAATTAAAAGTACAATGTGTTTATATAGTGATGATCCAAGCCTTCTACACTCAGCTAACACACGTGAAAAGCTTGAGCTAAGAATCAGCTGATGACTAACAATTTTTTAGCTCAATAACAGTTTCGAAAACCAACTCTAACAATCTTGCTGACTCATGAACCACATCAGCAGTGTTAACTAACTCTATGAACAAACAAACTTTTCTCATATTCAACATCCCCCCTCAAGCTTACGGTTAGGGGTGGCAAAAAAAATAATCGAATCGAATCCTAAACGAATTGGGTCAAAATTCTACTGATTTGGTTTCGATTCATTTATTAAACGAATTGAAATCTCAGGATTCGGATTTGATTCGTTTAATAAACGAATATTCGGTTTGATTCGTCTAATTCGTTTAATAAAACTAATAAACGAATTGAATCAAATTTGAATTCGTTTATTATTCGTTTATTAATAAACGAATCCATAACGAATCGAATTAAATATAAATCCGTTTACAAGAATTAAATAAATAATCCAAATTCTAAGGTTAAAATGTTTATAAAAAGTAAGTAAATAATCCATTATAAACAGAGACAAACTAAGAAGCCATCATAAACAGAGACAAAGCGTAAACGTTTCAAAAAGAGAAAAATGAATTGAAGATGAGAACGGGATCGTCAACGGGTGAGGAAGATTTGTGTAGCTAGATCGTCAGCAAGAGGTAGGGATTCGTGCAATAGGATCTTCAGTGGCTATCAGCATCGGGATCGTTAGCCGGTAAAAAGGATGATGATGGGAATTGGATTGGATGGAGATGGAGCAGCAGCGGGATCATCGGCTGCTGTTGTGGCCCAACTTCATTCGTTCGATCTTCGATCTAGCCGTGGTGGTAGATGATGGCTCGGTCGTCCAAGCGATTTGATATTGGTGATGGAGGGTTCAGTTTAGAAAAGCGCCTGAAACAAAACCAGACAACCAGAAACAGAAACAAATCCAAAAAACCATAAATAAATCTAGAAACAAAACATCAAAATTAGACATAAAGGTGCTGGAAAACTTCAATACTACCTTCATATTGGTTGTGATCCAAATAACAATAACGGTTGATGTAACATAGCTTGGGATCAGTGGAAACTACAAAAAGAAATTTCCATGAAAGTTGAGAAGACTGAAGAGTGAAGAGCATGTAGAGGGAACTCAAAGAGAAAGAAATTAGGGCCAGCTACCCTATATTTTCATCTCATTTATATATTGTCTTATTAGTACTTATAATTACTAAATTATCCTTCAAATTTTAAAATTTTTCATACATATTAAGGATAAAAAAGTAATTTGATTGAATAAATAATAAATAAATTTTAAACGAATAGACTGTATTCGATTCGTTTATGACCTATGTATTAAACGAATCCTAAATGAATTACCGAATCAGTATCTTCAAACCCGGATTCGATTCGTGTAATTAACGAATTGAATCGAATTGAATTCATCCATTTATTAAATGAATCAATTTTTTCAAACTCAAACCCATTTAATTCACTTCAACTCGAATTGAATAAACGAATCATGACCCAAATTACCACCCCTACTTAAGGTTGGGGAAGGACATTAAGCTTGCTACATAAGTAAGCAAAATGATCAAAGGAGAGAGGCTTGGTGAAGATATCAGCGAATTGTTATGAACTGGAAACATAAGCAACTGAGAGTTGCTTTTGTGCAATATGGTCTATGACAAAATGTATATCCAACTCAATGTGTTTAGTGTATGAATGAAACTTCGGGTTAATAGCCAAAGCTTCTGCACTTTTGTTATCACAATACAACATCAGAACTTGATCAAGAGAAACTTTGAGTTCCTCAAGTAGATAAGTAAGCCAAAGAACCTCTGAAGTAGCTAGCACCAAAGCCCTATATTCATATTCAACGGAGGATCTAAAGACAATGTGTTGTTTCTTTGAAGAATAGGAAAGAAGATTACAGCCTAAAAAGACATAATACCCTCCAATTGATCTTCAATCATCAGGGTTTGAACCACAGTCAACATCAAAACAGGCAGTTAAAGTCATTGGGCTAGAGTTGAAGAATTAAAGACCAAAGTTACTATACACTAAAGATATCTCAATACTCTTTTGCAAGCTTAGCAATGAAGAATTGTGGGGGCAGCTGAAAATTGACTAAGCTTGTTGACAATGAGGGTAATATCAGGTCTGGTTAAAAGCACATATTGAAGAGAGCTCACAATACGTTTGTACAAGGATGGATTTTTAAAGGCAACACCTCTATACTTATACAACTTTTTCTGATGTACTTATAGGTGTGATACAACCTTTGCTATCTAATATGTTAGCCTATACTTTGTTTGAGAAAAATGTAAACCTTGCACAGAGGGAGTAACTTCAATTCCAAGGAAATAATTGAACTCCTCCAAGTCTTTCAATGAAAATTCTATGTTGAGTTGTTGAATAACTGCTGTAATTTGCTTGGAATTAGATCCCATGATTAAGAAGTCATCAACATAGATGAGAATAAGCAATATATTTGTTCCTGCGTGTGGCTTGGAAACCTTATTGAACAAGTGATCCCTTTAACCTATCATACTAGGCTTTTGGAGCTTACTTAAGACCATATAAGACTTTGTTGAGTGTACACACATGAGAAGGATAATTGGAGTCAATAAATCCTTATGGCTGATGCATAAAAATATATTTAGTAAGCACTCCATTAAGAAATGGATTATTCGTATCCAATTGCCTTATAGACCGATAATGCATGACAGCCAAACTCAAAACTATTCTGATTGTACAGGGCTTAACAACTGGACTGAAGGTCTCAAAGTAGTCAACTCCATGCGTCTGGTGATATCCCTTAGCAACAAATGAGCCTTGTAGTTTAAAATACTACCATCAAAATTTTATTTGATTTTATAAACTTATTTGTTACCAACAATTTTACCAGCAGCTACAGCAGGAACTAAAGACCAGTGTGACTCCTTTATAAGGCTTCAAATTGTTCTTTTATAGCTGGATACCACCTAGGATCAGTTAATACAGCTTTAACATTGGTTGGTTTCTAGATCTTGAGAGATTGTTAGATAAGTTTTTGGCTTTGTAGATACTAGCTTTTGCTTTGGTTATCATTGGATGAGCGGCTATAAGTTGAGGATGATTTGGAGGCATTTGTGGTAAGTGTGTAGAGGAGGATTGATGTAATGAATGAGAACTTGATGTAGGAGACAACACTGGAGTAGAAACTACATTTGATGGTCTTATGAGAGGAAGAAAAATGAATAGGTTGTGGTGTAATAGGATCAAGATTAGAGAAAACAGTCCTTTTTTACTTGAAAACAACTCTAAATAAGGAAATTCTTACTCATTGAATGTTACATGTCTTGCAACAAAGAGTTTTCTTGACTTGTCTAGACACTTGTAGCCTCTATAAAGTGGTAACTAATAAAAATGCATTTTTGAGTGTGAAAATCAAGCTTATGTTGATTATAAGGTTTTAATAAAGGAAAGTATGAGTAACCAAAGACTTCAAGAAAACTAAAAGTCAAGGAATTGATTGTGCAATATTTGAAAAAGAGACTAATTATCAAGTATAATTGTTGGCACTCTACTAATCAAGTATGTGACTCCATAAAAGGCTTCCCATTAGAAAGAAAGAGGTAAATGTTCAGCTAGAAGAGTGAGTCTTGTTTCAATAATATGCCTATGTTTTCTTTTAGCCACACCGTTTTGATGGTGAGTCTTGTTGTAGAAAGGAATTAAAGGCTATAAACTCACCTCCATCTCTATTTGCAGTGTTCTAATAGGTAAAGAGAACTATTTTTCAACAAGGAGTTTAAAGTGTTTGAATGCATCAATTGTCTTTAATTTGAGAGAGAGAAGAAATATCCAAATATATCTTGTATAATCATCAACAAAGGAAACATAATACTTGTAACCATCCATAAATGGTTCTGAGGTTGATCCTCATAGATCAGCATACAGAAATTGAAGAGGAAATTTGGATTTTATATCAGTAATAAGAAAATGAAATTAAGCATCACAAAAATTAAGAGATTGAGTATGAACTAAATGCAAAGGAAGACCTTTTATTATTATTTGCAAGACATATTTGTTTGGATGACCAAACCTATTAAGCAATAGCTGCGTTGACTCAACACTTAAAGCTAAGTAGCCTACAAAATATTCATTAGAATTGATAGACACTTGATTATTTAACTTTTGCAGAGAGTTTACGACTGCATTATTAGATAAAAAAAACATTGAGCTTGGTTTTGAAATTAAGACTTCTGAGTTAAGAGTAGGTTCATCTTGTGACTGTTGTTTGAAAAGTCCATCTTCAGCAATCCCATCTGCCAGCATGGTTCCTTTCATCTTGTTCTTAATAAAACAGAGATTTGAAAATAGTTCAATGATTAAGTGATTATCTCAAAGAAGCTTAGATAGATTGATAAGATTTTTGGTAATTTTAGGTACATGTAAAACGTTTTTAAGGTTCAATTGATTTCCTAGAGAGGTGTTGAGACATTCACTGCCTATATGAGTGATGTTAGGACCTTGTCCGTTAGCAACCATCAACAATAAATCCAAGATAAGGCTTACCTTCAGCTAGATTCTGCACATTATTAGTGAGATGATGTGTTGCTCCACTGTCCCGGAGCCATCTTTGATGAGCAACTCCTTTTAAGCAGTTTTAGGATTCTGATTTGAAAAGTTGTCTTGCACTAGAACATTAGAGACAAAGCGTCTATTGTACCTATCCTTATAGTCAACAGTAGAGTGATTGTGCTTAAAAAGATTTAGCAAGTGATGTTTGCTCTCCCTTCTCCTATTTCATTTTTAGAAAAATTTCCACAAGCAAAACCACCTATGCCTAGATTGGCATTCAACTTATTCTAGCTACCATTCCATTTTCCTCTTCGTGAGTTTTGCCCCAAGTAACCACTCTTTCCTAAGCTAGAACCTCTTCTATTATTAAAATTTCCATTTCGATTTAATAATTTCCATTCTAATTTCCTTGATTGTTGTTACTCCATCCAACACCATTACCAACTTTCTTATTATTCTATCATGAGCTAGGTTAGCTGCATAATGCATCTTGATTTCTTTACCAACAGCAGGCTAATTACTTTCTAAATGAGCCTCATGTGTAAATTGAATGGAATAAGCCTCATTGATACGCATCTTAAGGACATTTGCTTCAATATACACAACAACTAGATGGTAAAGCTGGCCTAATCTAGAGATTAAATGAGTAATGAAATCTAAAATCTCACAGGACTTCCAGCAACAACTTGTTCATTAGTTACTGATCTCAGCTTACTAAAGTATTTAATGATTGTCATTATATTAATGGAGGATAACAGCCAGCTCAACAACATCTGACCTTGCTTTTTCCAAATAGCATATGCAAGATTTTCTTATAAAGTAGTATCAGAATTTTTAGAGGCATTTGAGAGGAATTGATTTGGGCAGGTCTAGATCCATCAAAAAGGCATTCAAGTTCATTAGCTCGAACAAATGAGAGGATTTGAGATTTCCAAATCGTATAGTTGGATCGATTGAGTTTTAATTGGAGCTATGAATGTAAATGAAGATATTGATGATGATGCATTTGTGTTAAAGCTTGATAAAGCCACAAGAACTGATTGATTAAGGCCCTAACACTAAATTGAATTTTGTTGAGTAGTTTAGTATTGTTTGGCAAGTGAGAAAGTGAAAGAAAATTAAGGAATTTGAGAGAAAGTTTTAGTAGGCTAAATCATCAAGTCTTGTTAATTGCAAATTAGAAGTACAATGTGTTTATAAATATAGTGATGATCCTTTTACATTCAGCTAACACACCTGAAAACCTTGAGCTAAGAATCAGCTGATGATTAACAACTTTTTAGCTCAATAACAGTTTTGAATTCTAGCTTTAACAACCTTGTTGACTCAGCAGCCACATGAGCAGTGTTAACTAAATTTGTGAACATACTTTTTTCCTATATTCAACAAGAAACACTTTCACCAAACTTAAATAGATTGTGTCTTACTCTTTTCAAATTAAAATCACTGGACTTAACCCGCTTACGCTAAAAATTTAAGTTCTTTTACAATGAAAAAGTTTATATTGCCCCTAATCGATTTATGTTATTTTACAGATCGTAAACATCCAAGAAACTTAAATATGATGTACGTGTAATCACAATAATTTCTTTAATAAGTTGAGTTAATTACCTAATTTAGTAATTATTTTATTTTATTTTCAAAATTTATATTTTAATTTATTTTATGTTTGAAAAGTTATGTTTATTTGACAATATTGTTTTCAATTTTTTTTTGAAAGCACAAGCAATCCAATCAAGAATTAAGGGACCATGCTATGGTCTTAGTTCTCTTCAATCGGTTACACATTATTGTTTGAGAATGAATATTTATATCTCAAAAGTCCATAATTTATTTCAGTTAGTTGAGGTCATTACCTAATTTATGTTTATGGTCAATAAAATAACTTAAATTAATTAGGGACAATATGAACTTTTTTATTATAAAAGAATTAAAATTGTTAGTATATGGGGATTAAGTGTAGCATTCTTAAATTTGAAGGGGATAAGTGTCAGAGCTCATTTAAGTTTGGTGTAGGTGTTTTTTACTTGCATTTGAAGGGAAAATATGTAATTTTCCGATTAAGATAAAAGTAATGCTAAATATCTCAACATATAATTTATAATTTTAATCACTCCTAATATGGTATTCATCCATTAGATAGTGGTTAAGTAATTTTACTAGTTATGAAATTTATCATCCAACAGATGAGTGATATAAATCATTAAGACTCAAGTTAGGACTTAAATATTTTGATCTCTAACATTATTGTTAAAATAATAATTGTTAAACTATCCATACCAACACCAACTTTTCATATGTTTGGGGTAGGAATTTTAATAGTGCAAGTGTCACAAAGATAGCCTCTTTCTTGGTTGAAATAAAGTTGGGCTTGATTGGAAATTCGGGCTTAATAGTCTACGATCCACACCTGATTCTGTTATGTGGTTTAAAAATTAAGGTCTAAAAACATATTCAGGCATTGATATGGTCTAAATAAGTTGATGTTGCAACTTTGATTATGGCTATCATTTGTTGAATAGCGGATTTCGACTTAAATAATAATGACATCTGCTGTAAATGGTGACGTGGGAGCAAAGTACACCAATGAATAATGGAAAATCAGTAGCTTAATATTAAATCTTTAGGATTGTTATAGCCAAGAAAGTATAGTAAGGAAAAATGTGAGAAAATAGAATATTTTATAGAAATATGGAAATGTATTTGGAAACTGTTTTAAGAAATGTATCTTGAAGTGGATCTGGAAATGTTTTCTCGAATATATTTTTGGGAGAATGCTAAAAATGTTTTCTTCGAAATTCCTTTTGGGATAATACTAATAGTTTTTCTCAGAGATTGTTTTGGAAGAATTGTAAAATGTTTTCTTGAAAATTTTGTTTTTAGGAGAATGTTGAAAATGTTTTCTTCAAACTTGTTTTATTTTTGAAAATGTCAGACTTCTGACTTAGCGAAACATCCTGGTTATGAAAGCCATTGATACTCTTTTGTAGTCTATCTGTGAGCGCATCTTTCTTCGATAGCCAAGGCTTTAGTAAATGATGGTGGCTCCATATGGTGGGAAAGGGGATTCTTATGGTGTCAAAGCAGCTTGAGCCAAGATTGAAGTCTTACTTGGTTTCTTGATTGAATCTAAAAATGGTTACCAGAGAAGAATTGATTTTAGAAATACTTTTAACTCACTTTTAACTCGGTCGTGAATTTCTTAACTAAAATGAGGATGCTTGAATAAATAGTGAAGCTTGCCATTTATAGGCTTCATTTCTTCATTTTTATGAATTCTAATGCATGCTTTGCATTAAATATCAATTTGTATTTAATATTAATTTTAATGCATACTTTTACATTAAATATCAATGCATGCTTAACATTATTTACAATGCATGATTTCACATTAAATATCAATGCATGCTCGACATAAATTATAATGCATGCTTTTACATTAAACATCAATTCTAATGCATGCTTTCATATATGGTGTATGCCACAATAAATACCAACACAGCCACATACTCTGTATGAAATTATCCAATTATTCTTTAGGATGCTTCGAGGATCAGTGACATGTTCTTTGAATACAAGAAGAGCATACTGATCCATTGTTATTTTTTTTACAGTCACCATGGCTAAGCTAGCCATGAAACAGTACTGGAACAATATCATAGGAACAAAGTAGAAAATAAGCTCATATGGATCTTCATAGATTTGGCAAGATCAGTGCCTCAAATATGTTGAGAAGGGCTCAGAGAAAAGAGGGGACTTGCATGCATCCCTTTTCTGTGCTGGAAACGCGTTATACCGACGCTAAGTTCTACTTTTAACTAAACGCGAACAGTCGGCATTGCAAGCAGATAGAGAGCCGGAAAGCGTACCGGCAGTTTATACATCTTTCTGAGTAGTTGCGAGCCACAGAGCGTACCGGCAGTTTGGGCCGCGAAATATAGCGCTACATTTATACAAATTTAAATCGAAGAAGAAAAATAAAATCCTTACAAAGATACTCATCCCGAGTCTTCCAAGGGATAAGATAGAAAATGTTTTAAAATTATATCAACTTATAGTGGAAAACTCATCATGAGTCTTTTTGTACTAAGTATGCTGTTTTTCTTCACTTTATAATTATTATTTTAAAATCTTTAGTTTCTGTAAGGAAATTCAATTAAAAACGGCTGATACAAGAGCGTGTGGGTCACGCAACGTAGGAATTTGATCAAGCATTTTTTTTTCTTTTTTTTTTGGGGGGGGGGGGGGAGAGGGGGGTTACTAACCTTGTCAAAGCAAACGACTTCATTAAGAAAGGAAATAAGGAAAAAGATACAAGACGTAATGAGCTTTACCCTTGAATAAAGACATAATATTAGTGAAACAGATTGTTAAAGCAAAAAATATGATTACAAATGAAATCTGAGATAAAATTAGCTAAACTGATACTTAAGAAAACCATTGGCATCATCATAAATGAAATTCTGAACTGTGGGCGCCTCTTGCCACGAAGTTGAATGCATGCAATTGAGCTCTAAGCTTACTAGACAGACAGCAACACTATTATTTTTCTTATGTGTATGAGAGCATCTAAAGTTCATGGCAGAAAGCTTGGCCATGCAGTTTAACCACCGATTCCTGAGACACCAAGGAGGATCCAAAGTCCTTCATAATGGGAAGTTCACTACCAATAGAATCGTACTCTCAATCAAAAAAAATATAGAATCGCAAAGATTATGCCACCAATTATCAAAAGCAAAATCAATCACTAATATTGCAGCAAAATCAATCACTAGTATTCTGACCTAAAGCCATTCCAAACTAGTCGAAAACCTTATCTAGAAAATAGATCAAGCACAATTTAATTTGCTTTATGCTTGTCAAATTGCTGTGGCTGTTGAGAGCGGTAAATGTGAAGAGTCAAAGGTTGATCCTGAGGCCATGCTGGCATGCCACCTGAGACACTATGTCCAGCAGCTAGCTGATGTAGATGATGAGTTGTATTCGATGAGCTGGCAAAACTGTTATACAGAGGAATATCAGTACGTGAGCTCTGAAAGATAGAATTTCTAGAAGCTATTCAATGATTGGTCAGTATATCTAAAGTTGCGGATCAAAGTTTGTTTATTTCCATTCACTACCCCTTAAGCATGCTGTCATCCTTTGCATTGAGTACTATGTGTATTTCATTTATTCAACTTATAATTCTAATCAAAATGTTTGATTTCTAGCTCTGCTTGCATACATGCTTAAGTAATTCTGATGAATTTAAGCTCCTATTCCATTGCGGCAACATCGTAACGTAACTAAATTAAGGGCTTATTAGGCTTCATTTCTAATTAAGTTCTGTTAAGATAGTGGTTACTGTGACAATTGATGCTTTACAAACAATCGAGGCAAGATAGCTTTGCGTGATCCAAAATGGAGACAAGCAATGCAACCGAATTTGATGTTTTACAAAACAATGACACTTGGGATTTAGTTCCTGAGAAGCAGTCAGAATCAAGTATAACCCTGATGGCAGCATATCCAAGTACAAAGCTAGACTTGTTGCGAAAGGCTTTCATCAAACTCCAGGTGTGGACAGTCCAGTTGTTAAGCCTTGCACTATCAGAGTGATTTTGAGCCTTGCAATCATGCATCACTGGCCCATCAGACAACTTGATGTCAATAATGACTTTCTAAATGGCATTCTCAGTGAGGATGTGTTTATGTCTCAACCAGATGGATTTCTTCATCTTCAACTTCCCACTCATGTTTGTAAGCTTAAAAAGGCTTTATATGGACTCAAATAAGCCCCAAGAGCATGGTATGAAAGGTTGAAAAATTCTTTATTGCAGTGGGGATTTCATACTTCCAAACCCAACACTTTCTTGTTCATCCAGCATATAGAAGGCGATTTAGTTGTGGTTCTCATCTATGTTGATGATATATTAGTCACTGGTTCTCACACAAAGCTTGTTGAACAAGTAATCCAGCAACTAGAATCAGAATATGCTCTAAAAGACCTTGGTGAATTTAACTATTTCCTTGATCTTGAAGTTACACCTTCACATGAAGGACTTCATCTCTCTCAAACGAAATACATTGGAGACCTGCTTAAAAAGGCACAGATGCTAGACAGTAAAGGGTGTCAAACTCCTATGAGCTTGAATGAAAAACTAACCAAAGATAAGGGATCTGCTTTTGAAAACCCTTCCTATATAGGAGTATAGTTGAATCTCTGCAATATGTTATTCTGATAAGACCTGAGATAGCTTTCTCAGTCAATAAACTCAGCCAATTTCTTGTTGCTCCTACTGTGTTTCATTGGCAAGCTTGCAAATGTATACTCAGATATCTTCAGCATACAACCAATTATGGTTTACAATTTTACAACAAAGGTAATCTTACACTCACAGCCTTTTCTGATGCTGATTGGGGATCAGATTTGGATAATAGAAAGTCAATGGGAGGCTACTGTTTTTGTTTAGGTAACAACCTCATTTCATGGTCCTCCAAGAAACACCAGATAGTTTCAAGAAGTACAGCAGAGTTTGAATACAGAGCCTTAGCTTCAGCCACTTTAGAAATACTTTGGATAACCTACTTGCTTAAAGAATTACAAGTGCAGTTGCAGCAAACTTCAGTACTCCACTGTGATAACAAAAGTGCCGAGGCATTAGCTAGTAATCCAAAATGTCATTCAAGAACAAAACACATTGAGTTGGATTTACACTTTCTCAGAGAGCACGTTTCACAAAAAGAGCTTGAAATTCATCATGTACCTAGTTGTGAACAAGTAGCAAATATTCTCACTAAACCATTAGCCATTGAACAGTTTAACTATCTTAGAACCAAGCTCAATGTGCTTCCCAGACCCTGAGCTTGAAGGGGGCTGTTAAGATAGTGGTTACTGTGACAGTTGATGAGCTGGATAGTTAGTTTAGTTTGTTAATGTGCTGGAGCTGAGTTAGCTAGTTAGTTACAAGTTGTTAGGTGTATTTTGTTGTAGAGCTTAGATTTTGCTTACATGCATAATGTGTGTATAATATTCTATAGGTTGTACAACATTCTAGGTCTCAATATATATACATATGAATGTATCAGAAGAAATATACAGAAAATTGATTCCAGTTCAATCCTCATTTCTCTTAATTCTTGTGAGCATTTTCTCTTTGTTTCTTGCACTTTCTTTGAATGCAATAATGCAAAAACTTAGTCTTAATCTTAATAAGTTCTAACTTTTCCCTTTGCTTTGCTGAAAAGAAGAAGACGACCTTGACTACGACGAAGGCTTTCGAAACGTCGAATATCTTGACTTAACAGTGCTCACTTTTTTTCAAAGCACGCACGCATGCATATAAACTTTTCTAAACTTGCAAAAAGATTAATTTTTCATTGAAATTTTAAAAAATTACGGAAGTTTAGAGTTAAACAATAACAAAATAGTAAGAAGATTAAAACTTGTGGAACAATTACTAGCGAAGAGAAAAAGTACACTATCACCTGTATTTCAAGTAAGTAACATTGTTTCATTGGAAGATCGAGGGACCACTTTAAGTTATTACTTTGAAGAACTAGATACTTCAGATTTTGTAAATAGACAATCTCCTTTGGAATTTCACCTGCCAAAATGCAAAGTTTGGACATGTTTATAGATATGTGATTCCGTGGGGGATTTTTGTAACTAAGTTATAACTTCTAAAAACTGGAAAATGGAGGGGGTGTTTGGTACCGTTTTCCATTCTTCATTTTTCATTTTACAAGAATGCGAAACAGAAACATTTGTTTCGCAGGACTTATTTGCGGCACTATTTTCGATATGTGCGAAAATTAGAACAACTTGCTCTCTAAAGTTAATAAAGAAAATAGAAAAATGACAAAATTGTGTTTTATGTTTGTAGAGTTTAGTGTATGAGTCCCGTACCTACATTTTCGCTTTCCAACTAAATGCATTATCACTTTTTTATTTTCAGATACAATTTTAGAAACGAGCTACCAAACGCGTTTTTAAATTCACAAAAAATTAATTTAGCTTGTATATTATCAAACGAACTAGCTATTTCTGTAGTTCATTTCTTTGATCTTCTACTTTTTATGTTACTTCTTGTACACGTATTATTATTATAATTGTAAATGATGTTGTCAATAACTTTTCGAACAGGTGGCCAGACCAATGACTTCCTAGCCTCACTGCAACAAGGATAGTCCACGTTAGTCTCAGACTCTCAATTCCTTCACTTGTTTAATTACAGTCAAAAGCAAAGCCCTAATTAAATTTCTTTAATAAAACATACTCCGAAGGTGCTCCTAATTTAGTTTTGGTCATTGAATTGATAAGACCAACCATTAATATGTAATTTCCTAGTGCATGCGTGCCAATGATATCTATTGACCGAATATTACGATTTAGTGATTTTTGTTTTTCCTTCTTTTATCTTAAATAAAAAAGAGATTGCATACAAATGCTCATGGAAAACAGAGCCAATTAGTAGAGGTCACACAAATATGTACATGAATACTGCGGAATAAAAGAAAAAAGAAATTTTATTTGATACATGATATCGTGTAAGAATATTTGAGCCCTTTAAGCAATTGTTTAAATCAACATGAATGCCATAATTAAAAAAAAAAAAGAGGACACTCACATTAAAGAAAGACTATAATCTTATAAATTTAAAAAATAAATGCAAAGATGCAAGTTCGAGGTATATCACAATACAGATTTTGACCTGCAAAAGACAATGACTCTCATTGCAAAAGCACAAATAAGAAAGAGCACGCACAGTCAACAAACACACACATAGCAGTAGAGCTGGCAAAACGGGTTACCGAATCGTGTTCGTGTCTTGTAAGTTTCGTATCGTGTCAAATTTAAGTCGATCCAGACACGATCTATTTAATAATCGCGTCAAAATATTGAGACCCAAACCCAACACGAAAAATAAACGGGTTACCTAATAACCCGTTTAATATCTATATATTTAATAAACGTTATATACACACCCTCCAAACTATTACACATTTATACTATTTAAAGTTTAAATTATATATATATGTAAATATATTATATATTGATATTATCAAGTATACATGTGTATCAATATTTTACACATTTACACTATTAAAGTTCTAAATTTATATAAAATTTTATAAATAAAACACTATGTATATGTTCGTCTTTAAAAAAAAATTAAAAAGAGAGAATCATGTTTAATATTTAAGTTTTAATAACAAAAATCTAAAAATTAATTTAAAATAAAAAATATAATCGTGTCATTATTTGGGTAAATACGTCAAGAACTTTAATCCTAACCCAACACGAAAAAAAATCGTGTCAACCCGAACCCGACTCATTTAATAATCGTTTCGAATTTGATGACTCATACCCATTAATTCGTATCGTATTTGTGCTGGATAATAGAATCGTGTTAAATTTTATCAGCTCTATATAACAGCACATACATAACAGTGCATGTTACACTAATTAGTTGCAGCTAGCTACATCATCTAGAAACTTCACTTTGATTATCTTGAGCTTTTCTGCGGCATCTTTCATACACATGCTCCCTTCTGGTGACTCCACGCAACAACCCAATGCCAAATGCATGATGCTTAATAAACAATCTATTTTGGTAGAAAAATTTTGCTCTTCTCGCACCAAATCTGCATCAACAACATCAGTCAATCCATCTGGTAATGACTTATTTACCCAATTTCTTAAATTCATTTCTGTGGAAAATATTTCATCCGTCGGCTTCTTTTTCATAAAACTTTCCATCAATAAAACACCATAACTATAGACATGACATTTGATGGAAACAATTCGCCCAGATCCGTACTCTGCATTTTTTAATTTCAATTTATCAAATAAATATGCCGTTATTAAAAAAAAAGTAAACAAACAATTTTTTCATAACTATTAACCCAAACTTGCATGTGCTTGAAGAGGAGAAAAAAAAGAAATTATTTAGATT
The DNA here is from genome assembly GCA_030449075.1 of Murraya paniculata. NCBI lineage: Eukaryota > Viridiplantae > Streptophyta > Magnoliopsida > Sapindales > Rutaceae > Murraya > Murraya paniculata. The sequence continues at coordinate 36,514 of JAEVFN010000066.1, forward strand.
TGAAACCTTACCCGATGCCATATAACCAATTGTAGCCATTGTCAAAGTTTGGGTCACGGGACCATCTCCTTCACCTGAGAGTTTGGTGTAACATATGGTACAAAAAAAAAAAAAAGGGAAGCGGTTTAAAAAAAATTAATTAAAATTTAAAATTAAATTATTATAAAAAAAAGGGGGAAACGCAGCACACTCACGCGTGAGAGAGAGAGATTTTTGTCCCGAAAATCCGACCCGACCCGCGAACTCGACCTGGCCATATCTTTGATTTCTGGCCACTTCACCGGCCAAGGAAGGTACCGATCAAAAGCCCTTGAGCCTCTGGTCAGCTTTGCGCCGTCGTTGCCGCCAGAAAGCCGGCGGAACGCCGTCGGTTAAAGCTTGAAGTGCCGCGGAATCGCCACTTTGATTCACCGCGATTCAGCCGTTTTTTCGGCTGCGCCACCAATGGGTTTTGTTCCTCACGTCACCAGCTTCCATTTCCGACCATCCATTGCCACCGGGGAAGCCGATTTGCCGTCAACCGACCACTTCGGAGCTCACGGCTATCGAGCTAGATTCCGATGCCGTCACCGCGCGTGGGAGCGCACCGCCGGCACCATTGGATTCAGCTCGGTCTAAAGTATCTAACCTGAGCTTCCCCATCACCATCGCTTAGATTCCGGTCAACGTTGACCAGCAAGGGTATTTCGGTAATTTCACTTTTTTAAGGGGTAATTTTGTAATTTCAAACTTTGTGGATATTTTCATAATAATTAGAATTGAGGATAAATTGGTAATTTGCGATTTCGAGGGTAATTCAGTAATTCACGATTTTGGAGTTTACGGACGCGAGGGTAGTTTCATAATTTTATTAACACGGAAGTTGTATACTAAGGATAAATACTTGTTTTGAGCTGTATTGCGAAAATTTAGTTATATTTTAGATTTACGGAAAGTAATTATGTCGTTTCCTTGATTTAGGAGGACATGTGAGGGAGGATCAGTCCGCGGGCGTGGATGACTGCCGAATCTGAACACCGTCACTGTGAGTGAAATATATAAAAATCTATTTTCATAATTTATTATGATAATAAAGCATGTTTATGAAATAAGTATTTTAAATTATTAAATTTAATGATTTTCTCAAAATGGATTTGATTTACGTATTGGTATGTTATTAAAAAGTGTATGGTTAATGTTTTGTTGTATTGACTTTGAATAAAACCTGACAGTATTTTGAAGATAAGAAAAGTTGATTTAAATGTATTACTGGAAATAAAAGTATGATTTCAAGATTGTATTTAAAATCATTTAACAGTACCCTTCCCAGTGATACAGATGAGATGAGAGGCCTTTGGGGCCCGTCTGAACACACATAGAGGATTTGGGCAGTGTGTTTGGGCGCTTTTGCCTTTTGGGGGCATATGCATGCAGCATGATGTGTACGTAGCATGATTAGTACAGATATTGAGATACAGATGAGATATAGGCCTTTGGAGCCCGTCTGAATACACACAAAGGCTTTGAGCCGTGTGCTTGGGCGCTTTTGTCCTTTAGGGACTTGATGCATACACATATATGATGAGATATGAGATGGTACTTCCCTGTCTATCTGGTGGCCGGGACATGACGGTACCCAGATAGTACGTCATTGCACGTCCGTCGAGGGCCAGATATGACGAGATTATTTTCCCTGGGTACTTGTTTTCGCGATAGTTTCGATATTCAGTAGTTGCTATGATAAATGTGAATTCCTTGATTTTATGCAGTATTATGTATTATTATTGTATCAGTGTATGATTTAAATTAAATAAGTTTACTGGAACTCTTATGATATTTTGCTGGCATTATTTCGCGAACGAGTAAATTATTTTATAATAAGTTATTTTCAAAAGAAAACTATTATCCACTCACTGAGCTCACTGAATTTTATACTCACTCCGTTTTATCATATTTTTTCCCACATAGGAGGTTACAGGTACACTAAATCGACCCAGTGATTTTAAATGATGATTTTGTCAAAGTATTTTGATAAGCTCATTATTTTGGGAATGTATAATTTTGGTGTATTATTCTTTTGAAACTAAGAATAAACCAATGTATAGTACTACCAGTGACAATATAATCTTTTGAAACTTTTGAGATATCTTAGATGAAATTCAGTAATATGGCTGAGAATGTTGAGTATTGAAGTTTGTTGTTTATTGGATTATGTAGAAGTGTTTGTTTTACACATGTGCAGGATGGGAGTGTTATATTTATAAGGGAGATTCTACCAAATTTTTGGTAGAATCCTTATTTATTAATTTATTATCAGTTCGGTTTTGATGAGTCTAGATAGATTCGCCCTGGAGTTCGGAGCGGGTCGTTTCATTTGGAATTGCTGACGTCACTCACATGTGCCACCATATTTTCATCCAAGAGAACGTTGCTAGGCTTCAAATTACAATGAACCACAGGTGTTGATGAATGACCATGATGGAGATATTCAAGAGCCAACCCCACATCTATCATTATATTTAGCCTCTCTAGTTGTGGGAGTGCAACCACTTCTCAAGACTCCCATTGGGCATGAATTCAAGCATCAAGGCTTTAAAATCTGTGTTACAACAGCTGCTAATAATCTTTATGAGATTTCGATGACTAATATTCCGTAATACTTCACATTCAGAATCAAAACTCCTAAAAGCTCTCGCTAGTTCCAGATTAAAGACCTTAATTACAACATTAGTCCGATCAGAAGGCATCGCTTTGTATACTGATCCACAACTACCTTTTAAAAATACCAAGCAAGTTGCATTCATTAAATCCATCAGTTGCCTGTTGAATATTTGGCTAATATATTCTTCTCCATGTTGCCAAAGACAACAAATCTTCTTGATTCAAATTTTTTGTGGTCATCCTGTTTCGACGTCTTATATTGAAGATAATGATAATTTCTATACGTATAGATGAGATTATTGAAGGAAATAGATATTTCAGGACAAATTGACCAGCATTCTTAGATCCTTTGTTGTAATTCCTACCAAAAAAAAGCTAAGAATTTTTTAAAGGGCCTTTTGGTAGCAATTTCCCCTTCTAGATTATTGTGAGAGACATTAAGTTGTTTGATATATAAGAGAGCCTCCAATGTCTTGGGAATTTCCCCCGAGAGATTGTTCCCTGAGAGATCCGTGGATTCCAAAATTTGCTCCCTGAGAGATCATCCGCGGATTCTAAACTTTTCAAATTGTCAAATGATTCTGGGATAGGACCTTGAAATTGATTACCAGCCAAGGACAGATTTACTAGATCTTTGAGGCCACCAATGGTTGATGGAATAACACCTAACAATCGATTTCTTGATGAATCTAAATATATTATGACCTTCATGTTTTGTATATTTGAAGAAAGAGCTTAATAAATTTGACTACAAGTTTACCAGCAAGGTTTACTATAGACTCCACATGGATGATGGTATACTAGAAGTGAGCTCGTTGGAGTTTAAGTAGGATTGTATTAGAGATATCAAAATGACCAAGCATTGTGGGAAATGTCCAGAGAGCTAATTTTGAAGAGAAGTAGAGAAATTCCAATTGAGTCTGGAAGGAGGCCACGTAATGGACTATAACTGAAGCTGAAATCTTTTAGATTTCTGCAATTAGTCAAAGAAGATATAAAACTGCACTCTGCTGCAGATGATTCTGCGTCAAGTAATTATCTGCTCGGTAGAGATCGCTGAGGAATTTCAAGTCGCCAAAAGTATTTGGAATGAAGCCAGTTAAAGAGTTGGAGCTCAATTCTAGGTCAATTAGTTTAGAAGCATTGGTAATAGAGTTTGGAATTCATCCCCAAGTTTAAAAAAACTAAGTTTGGAAGCAAGTGGCCAATTGTTGATGGCAGGATTCCTGAGAGTTGATTTTCAAATAGAGGGTTATTCATAGCCAAAAGTAGATAATTCAGATTTTGTAGATTGCAAATCTCCTTTGGAATTTCAACTGCCATAACTTATGCAAAGTTAAAACATGTTTATTTATAGGTATGTGTATTTTGTGGGGGCTTTTGTGACTACAAAGCTACTACTTATGAAATTGTGCCATCCACACCCGTCAACTGACGAAAAAGTTGACTTTTTAAACACAAATTAATCAACTTGGAATATTACCATTAATTTGATTAGATTTTTTTTATAATATTATAGTAATTTTTTCATTATCATCAATATTTCAAACTTTGTTTTTTATTAATTTTATCAATATTTCAAGTTTCACCCTTAATTCTTCTCTTTCTGTCTCAACATCTCACACTTTACACTCAATCTAGGATGACCAAAAATAAATAAATAAATAAATTTTTCTTCTTCTTCTTCTTCTTCTTATTCTTCTTCTTCTTCTTCTTCTTCTTCTTCTTCTTTAGTAAAGTGTTTTCTTCTAATGGGAATTTTTTTAGTTATTTTCTTTCATAAAGTTCTCTCAATCAAGTGTTACCTAATTGCGATATTATTATTATTATTATTATGATTATTTTTTCATTTAATGTTTTGAACTAATGGAAATTTTTTTAGTTATTTTCTTTCGTAAAGTTCTCTCAATCAAGTGTTACCTAATTGCGATATTATTATTATTATTATTATTATTATTTTTTCATTTAATGTTTTGAACTAATGGGAATTTTTTTAGTTATTTTCTTTCGTAAAGTTCTCTCAATCAAGTGTTACCTAATTGCGAGCTAGGCCAAACCTTTAGCAAAAATTACAAAATTTGTTAAAAATGAAGAGCTATAAAATTATATAATTTGATGTTTAGTGAATATAGTTCTCTAACAATAGGAGACGACCTCAACTTCTTAGCAACCACAAATTTTGCTTTCATGAATCTAGTTTTTTGCACAATTTTATCCGTCCCCACCCCTTCCCATCTCCGCCCGCGCCCCCCCCCCCCCCAACACACCACACAAAATTTTCACAATAATGCTGCAGCGAGAGCAGAAATATAGTTAATATTATTTGGATCCACCTAGGGAAAGGTTACTCCAGATTTTATCGTGACTTGAAAGCACCTTCATCATAAATATTATTATCAAATATATTTCCACGATAATCATAAATATTTGTAACAAAGTCCATAACAGTGAGAGCAGTGTATACATTTCTAACAATAATACATTTTCCAAGCTTTGAAGTTCGTTACAATTGGTACCTTTACAGAGAATTCAAGGTCAAAGTCAGGTAAAGATGTAAACCTCATCGTATCCCCTCCTGCAGTGAAGACAATTGATATACACCAATCAAGTTCAGAAATTTATGTGCAAATATTAATATTGAACTAGCATTGAAGTCGAATGACAGAAAATATTGGTTACCCATCCTTCCCACAATAGATGGTACTGTAATTGTAAATGAGGTTGTCAAGCACTTTTCGAGCAGGTGGCCTGTTCAATGACTTCCTAACCTCACTGCAAACAAAGACAGAGAGTCAATGTTAGCCTCAGCTCCTTCATTTGTTTAGGTACAATCAAAAGCAAAGCCCTAATTAAATTTCTCTAATAAAACATACTCCCATGGTTTTCCTAAGTATGTTTTGGTCTGAATTGATAAGAACAACTATTAATATGTAATTTCAAATAATTATCTGTTTGCAAATTCAGTCATCCTTGTGCATGTGTGCCAATGATAGTTATTAACAGAGTATTATGATTTATTGATTTCTGCTTTTCCTTCATATATGTTAAAAAAAGGGGGGCATTTCGGAAAAAGTAATAAGCCTTGCTGAGACAATGCATAAGCAACAGAGGCCATTGCCCATTGCAATGTGCAGCAGTGAAATTTTCAATGTAAACCATAAATGCTTTTCTTACAGTTATCGAGAACTAACCTGACAAAAAAGTTTGCAACATGTTGAGTCACCAGAATGGCATCCTCCGAGTGTGGAACTCCCCTGAATCCCCATTCAAAAGCATTTTTCTGCAGAACAGTTGGCAGCCTTTTAATCTCTAAAACAGAAACAGTCACATTACTGCAAAATTATGAACAAAATACTTGAGAGGGAGAAACAGGATGAACGTAAAAATGAATTTACACACAAACGCAAACAGAAAACAGAGCCGATTAGCAATGCAGTAACAAACATGTAATGAATACTGAATACACAGAAATTTGACTTGATATGTACATGATACAGATGTTCAAGCTTGGCCTGAATTCAACTCAAGCTATGAGAGACAAATAGGCACTGCCAGATAGCTCCACCGCAAGATCTTGAACATCTAGATCTCCGCTCCCTGGTGTTGCTCAAAAGCTTCACGGCAAAAGGTTTGATTAACTTGGGGCACAGCACGAGGACCTCATTTAGACTTCAATTTAACAATTGAATGTGTAAAAGGCAAATCAAGACAAGCTGACTGACTACTACAACAATATTTCAGTTACCAATTGAAAATACAAGGCTTCTCCATTTCCAAATACAGTTTCATCCTTCTTGATATTGCAATTAAAATCACAAAAAGCTCCTGGTTGATGATTTTCATTTGCACATGAAGTAGCTTGTATAGTGGAATCTTATAACAAAGAAACTACAGGAACATAATTGACTTCTGTTTACCAAACAAATCATGTGAATGTGAACTTCCAGATGTTAATACTCATACTGAAATGCCTTCCATCAAGCTACGAACCATACAGCATGGATGCATTGTATAAATTTGAAGTGAAATCAATCTCCACATTAAAACAGTACATAAGCAGAAGGGTTGAATGATTATGAAACACTTCCATGCATCTGTTAACCGAAATAATAAATAATTTTGCAAGCACAGCCGAGCACTACGCAAATCACTTTCAAGTACCTCCGGATGCCATTGGAAGCCAGTAACAGGATAGTTATAAGCTTGCACTGTAGAGACATAGACCTGAAAATTATTACTAACAGATGTTAGAGTCACATTGCATAAGAATACAATATAATTTAAATCATTCCGGCAAATTCTGATACTATATTAATTTAGATATAAAAGGAATATTTATGCACTGTACCTTATTATCTATATCCTCGCTCGTTGTCAAGATCCTAAAAAATTTAGATAGATCCAGATTCTCCTGCATCCTTTCAGGTGAAATGCCATACTGTTGCAATGGTACACCATAAATTTTAAATCAACTAACTATTTACAGAAGCATCCATACTGCCTACTTTTACAATCCATCGTTTCTCAAATTCTAAGTCCGATGTTCTAAAAGCATAAATTGAAGCAAAAGCCAATTAGAACGGAACTCTTCCATGATCATGAAACAAAGAGGATCACAACATAGCAAAATTACCATATAAGCCTACATCTTATACTTGACTCTTTCATCAAACAAAGAATAGTCATGAGTAACACAATTATTTTTCATTAAACAGTCTCTTTGATAGTTGTTCTTCAAAGGAAAGCATATTGTTAGCCCACTTTACGGTAATATGTAATACCTGGGGCCGAAAGAGAGATCAACTTTAGTTGTAAAGAATATAATGGATTTTAGACTTCAACAATCCTTCCTTGCTTCATGTACTTCGGTATAAAAATCAAATTAAGAAAAAAAAAATTTAAACTTTATTTTTAAAAATTAAAGTAGTTTTCTATGCATGACTACTTGCAGCACAAGCCACCAGAATGTTTCAGCCTGAAGAAATCACATGGGATGAATTACCCAACCAAGTGACTGCGGAAGATGTGGGATAATGCAAACAGGACACTGAATCTAACAATAAAAATACGCTGGTTTAGAATATAAAGCTTAAGTCATTTTCAACTAATTGAATCTGGATACGGAAATGCAAAGCAAAATAAGCAATAATGAAAACAAGTTTCTTACAATGTGCTTCTGCATAACAAGGCAATCTGTAGTCAACTTTTTAAGCAACTCCGGTGAAAATCTGCAAAAAGCATCAGGTTATGAAAGTGTGACTTGAGCAATTAATAACTAGGTATTCTGATGATGTCATATAAGAAGCTTCACACCAATAACAAACGAACATATCTCTTTTTTTTTTCTTTTTCTTTTTGAAACTGAACATATCACAATTAAGTTGTGCAAAATATAAAAGGTGTTGAATTAGTTTATTACGTTTTTTGCTTATATGGCACGACAAAAGAATCTACAAGTGTATGTTAAACATCAAGGATGTGCATTGACTAGCCACTGGCTTTTGGAAAAATAATAATAATAACAGTATATAAGGCATCAGAAATACTAAAATGAAGATTCTATCTCATGCAATGTGAAACTTAAACTTTATGATACATCCATGAGAATCGATCTTGCTACCAATCCCTTTGTTATTCTACAGTTTATTACTTTTCAAGAAATGTTATTACAAGTTCTATTGAATTGTATGACTGTTCTTTCCTGTTCTTCTTCTTCCAATTGTCTCTATTTCTTTTCATCTTCTTTCTTTCTAGATGTTTGCATAAATCTTTTCTTAAAAGATGAATTATGTTTCATTCAGTTCATGTCTTGTTACAAATGCAGGAAAGCAATCACTCAATCCACAACTTTTGTTCATGGAAATTGCTCGCAAGCACAGGACAGCCTGACAGCAAGTGAGTAAAGTTGTTAACATAGGAAGTCTTCAAAGAGTTAGGATAGGAAGTCTTCAAAGAGGACCATTACATGTGATGAGATGCTATAATCATTAATTGTAATTTCATAAAAATCAATTAGAAAGAAATGAAATATTATGTACCTTTGAAACACAGTTCCTTCAATTTTAGAGTTTTTGATGAATTTAAGAGTAGATGCCTGATCTGCTCCCTTAAATCTTTCAAGAATGTTTCTGTCCTATTATCAAGGGAAAAAACCGTGCATTTTTAAAATCCATTGAAATATTCCAAGGATCCTAATGATAGAACTAAGATTTCACTCAAATTCAACAATGAAGCATTTAGAAATAACAGCAATGAATAATCAAAACAAAAGATGTAAAATGTGCGTAGGTTTGCCCAAGAGCATAGGCTGTGTGATAAAATGATGGGTTTAAGTTAGGATAGAAATGATCTTGATTCTAGCAAGTTGAAAAAGGAATAAAAAAATGATATGCATGCCCACTTTAGATGCAATGCAAAATTCCCCTTTCATCAAAAGACACCTTAAGTGTCAAGTTACTAGTAATATGCCAAAAGGAGTATCATCACAAATTTCTCCGTAAGCAATGATATTGGAGCATTCTCATGTGCAGGAGATAAATTAAAAGCATTCAGTCAAGCTATCAGAAAATTTAGAGACGTGCGTAATTATGCATACACCGTTTATTAAACCTTAGAAATCAAATTGAAATTGAATACCAGGATTAATCAAGACATAGAAGTTGACTAACCAGGTAAAAATAGGTGATCAAAACCTAAGATGAGTATAATTCAAAAGCGTCGATTACACGTATACAAATCGGAAGACTACATTAACCATACACAAAATAAAAAAGAGAGAGAAATTACCTTGCTGACGATCATTGATATAAGTTCAAAGCCTAAGCAAATGGCATATAGAGGGAAATATTCTCCCGCATCATTCTTCTCTAAAATTTTCTGCAAGAAACAGAAAAAGAATAGGCATAAAATTAGTGAAGATATCTTACAGTATGAAATTCAATAAGTAGAAATATTCCATTTACTTGCTTAAAGCAATTGAAAAATGTAAAAAAGCAAGTTTAAGTGATAACACAATCAAAGACAACTATCACATAACCAAGATTTATAATAACCACACAGAATATTATGTATGTACTAAGAACTCACAGAATGTACACTTAGGTTTATTTATTTATTTTTTTTTTGGGATAAGAAACTCAAAAATGTAATAATGAAGAAGATTTAAACCTGATAGGGGACGAGCTGTCCACCAAGAATACAAAAACTAAGTGCATACAACATACACTTAGTGTCGACCATGAAGAGCTAGGGAACTCATAATTCACTTGAGAGCCTCCCAATATCATCAAGAATGGCTTGTGTTATTTTTGTAGTGTCTTGGGGACATGAGTAGAAATTTATTCAAAACAAGAACACTTGATGTGCTTTTCACAAAAGCACTTAACAAACTTTTTAAAAACCACTTTTTGGATATAAAAGAACAAACACTTTAAGTGCTTTTTCAAAAATTATTTAACAATTCCTTTTTGATAAAACACTTTCAAATATTATGTAGAAAAAGCATTTTTACCTTAAAGTGTAGCATTTTTGGATTTAAGCACTCAAAGTACTTTTTTGACAGAAATACAATATAAAGTAAAATAAAAATAACAAAAGTCAGAAAGCAATTAGAAGAGAGAGATATTAAAAGTGATACTTCGAGAAGCATTTAAGCAATTATTCCCCCCACCCCAAAAAATAAAAAAGTGTTTCGGGTAAAATCATTTTACTCATTGACGCTCCGTGAAGAAACACGGTCATTTGCAAATATGCATTTTGCTTGCCATATTAGATTAGATTGGATAGACAATTGGACTCAATCAATTATGGATTATAATATTATGTTTTGTGTTTGATGTAGTGTGGTTCAGACACAGTGGTGGTACAAAAATGAATAAGATAAACAAATTAAACAAATTTACAAGGTCAAATAATTAAATCTAAATGCAATGCATATTAATACAAATTATTTGTTAAATATTTAAAATATTATATTTAAAATAATAAATTAGACAGTACATGTACTCTCATATTACCAATTATTTATGTTATTGATTAATTAAGATTATTTAAATGAAATTAAAAAAAAGTAACTTAAATTTATTAATTAAATCGATGAATATTAAATTTATGCTAAAAAAGTGAATGATTAAATATTTAAAATTTTAGAAAAATAAAATAATAAAAATTCATATTAATTAACTACTAAATTAAAATTATGATTATATTTTATTAAATATTTTTGTACTACAAACCAAGGATACCGCTAAACTTATGATTAAAATGAAAATGAAAGCAATAAGCATCAAGATGGTTCCATAAATGCGGGCCATGGAATTAGGTACCCATATTTATTACGCGCTGCCGCTGAAAACGATGGGCCAGGTTGTACTACATAACATGCATCACGTGTTATTCCAGGCACCAATAAGTGCTTTTACATAAATTGCTTCCTGCTGCCTCTGCACAAGAGCCATTTTTTAACTCGTCTTGTATGTTTACATATTAAAATGGAGGAATAATTAATTACCTTGAAAATCTTTTCAACAATCTGGAAGTACAAACCCTTCTTGGCCCATCCGCCAGTCAACAATACACCATTCACCAATTGCAGCTTCTGCAACAACCAACGCAACGATCTCGGCGTTCGCGAGACAAAGAACAAAATAGATAAACAAAACTTAATTTCATATTTTTATTTACTTAATTTAATTTTAATTATTTGTTTATTTATTTTCACCTCAAAAAGAATCTCTTCAGGTTCGTTATAAATAAGAGGAATAACACGAGCACCGGCCGATTCGACGAACTTCACGTAGGACGCCGCAATGTACGACGCGTTCCTCGAGTTATTCAATCTTCCAGAGGCGCCGTCACCCGGATGACTTAGGATTCCGATCACCGGCCGGTTGTTTAACCTACGATCGGTTGCAGCAGCGGAGCGAGGCACCGGGTCATTGTTTCGCTGCTGGCTCGGTAAAAGAATCGTTGACTGAGGTTTAGATTTAGAAAATCGTTTGAACAGATGGAGAAATATCGAAATCCAGATGAAGTTCCACGTGTCGGAAGGAGAGGGAGAAGAGGAGGAAACGGGGTCGATTTCGGAGGATGCGGCGGGGGTAGAATCGGAATTCGGGAATAAAGTGGGGGACATTTTAGGGATAATGATCGAAGGGACGGAAAATTGACATCGATTGGGTCATTGGACAGAGTTTGTGAGTAGAGGAAGAAAGACGGTGAAGGCTGCTTGGCTGAGTTTTTTCACTCGCGTGAACGAAATGATTCAAACGAAGGAAAGAGAGGATTATAATTACTACTTTCACCTCCGTAAACATGGGCAAAATTATATTTATTTGTCTCCCCATACTTTCAGATTAATACATAGGTTTCATAAGGTTTCGAAAAGTGACAAATATCTCCCTAAACGTACGTGTAGGCTTTTAGCCTGGTAGTACATCAGAATTTAGAGAAGCCTGTTAACTGGCCAGAGAAATTTATTGAAGTGACTTTCAAATACTCAGTTTTACAAAAATAACGCCAGTCAATTTTTTCTTGAAAACAAAAAAAATATTTTTGGACTATAAATTGCTCCTAGTTCAGTGTTAGATCGATAGAATAGAAAGCACTGCAAGTAGACACATCAATTGATGGTAGGCACCAGCCATCATTTCATACTTAAGATTATCATTCAACGTGCTTTATTGTTTTGCAGAAAAAGGTGGTAGTTTTTTTTTTCATATAATAATGTTAAAAATTTTAATATTTAAAATTTAATTTAAATTTTTATATTTATATTATGTATTATTTATTTATTAAATAATAAATTTTATAACTAATAGTTGAGATATTTAATATTAGTCTTTTCAAATTTTTATTCATAAGATTCATTCAATTCAATAGCATAAATTTAAGGGGAGCATTTCCACAATAACAAAAGCTTTCCATATCTGTCACCGGGATGCCCTCACCAAAGTTTGGTGAGTGTATGGGTTCGATTCGTTCCCTTAATTTCTTCACCCACGATTATGTGAGCAAAATAGATATTTTTCTAATATTTGTGATGTTGGAAATCTAACCATTGCCATAATAGATTTGATCGTTCCAGAAGAACACTTCCATTGCAGAGCCAACGGTTTTGTGCAATTGTGTTTCTAGTAAAATTATTGATCATCCATTCAAAAAAAAATATTACTGATCTCAACATCTGTGGAAAAGAAAAAATATCGGGCATTTCATCATAAAAGAACAGCGCAGAAGGTGAAAGAACAACAAAAGATTGGTAATATTTCTTATATTTATAAAGAATTCAAGAATGTACACACACTGTAATTAATAGGAGAGATTTGTGATATAAAATTTATAATTCCACAAATAAAAACATTTTCTATTAAAAAGAAAATGCAGAGCTTAAAGGCCAAACCCTATATCAAAAAAATATGTAGAGAAATGTGACAAAAACAAAGATTTGTCTAAACTATAGCCTAACTACGTATGCAGAAGCAAGTTAATGCACCCTGCCTAGAACTATCATTAAGTTGATAAAAGAACACAGACCCCTATCAGACATCACTTGAATTTGCACTTGCTGACATCAACACAAGCAGAAATTGAAATATATAATTCTACCGTAAGCTGTCACTCTTTATCTGAAATTTCCTTCTCACACATTTTTGCATGCTTGTATTAATAATGATCTGCAGTTCCCCATCTCTGAAATCTTTATCCCTATTGATATCAGTAGTTCACGGGGGAGAATTATGGCAAGAGCAAAAGCAATTCCAGTGTGAATTTCTCAACAAATACCTGGACTATGACGTAGTAGTTCGACTTAGATTGATCATCTCCTTCAACAATCGATGGACAGAAGCCTTTACTTCATCTGACACTGCCAGCTGAGGAGGTACTGTCTCCAAAGCATACAAAGTGATAACCCTCATAACAACATCCAATTTCAAATCCTTGTTCTGACGATTCCAACTTTCATTTGCAAGGTTGCAAGAGTCTTTTAACACACATTTGCAACATACCTGAAATAATTGCAAAAAATGGGCGAAGTTTAATAACAAAGTTGTACTGAGATAAACAGGCAGTTAATCAGCATGGAAGCAAAGGGACTTCATAACAAAAATGTACTGAACATATAGTTAATGACTGAAACATAGGAGATTCACAGACATATTAGCTTACAGTGTCTTCTTCAATTTCAAAATAACGGCGCAATTGTTTAGCAGAAAAAACATTTTTCCTTGAAAGAGAAGGACAACCAAAGAGGGCCACCTTTTTCAAGTCACTGCCAGATAACCATCTACAAATCCAAAATACAGGTTATTATTTAGAGAACAATATAAGTCACACATAGTTCCTGGCAAAGAAGTAGAATTAGAACAGGCATTCTGAGTTGAATTAAAAAAAAAAAGACTAATATAACAAGTAAAACATGTCCCAAATTTTACCAGTAAAACATGTGCCAAGTTTTACCATGACCTTGGATTAATAGATACTTGTACTATCTATTTTATTATCATACGGGATTTGCTGCATCAGCTATATTTGCACTGAATGAAGTTTGTAAACAAGCATTGCAACATTTATCGTCCTGTTTCCAAGATAATTACGTGCTGCATAATACATATCATTTCTAATTTGAACGGTTTCCTATTACTTCAATTTAACCCCACAGGTCCATGAACTTTAAATCCAATACCTTATCATATTCAATGCAGAGACTGATACCCTCACAACTATGGCTAATAAACCTTAGGTTAGCCATTGCTCTTAAAATCCCAGTACAGATTGATATTCATAGTTCTAACTGCTTCAAGAGGGCATTTCAGCACACACAATGCTTTGTTATTATATTATTTGTTTTTAATTTCTGAAGTAAGTGAAAACCTATACAAACCTATGTTTATAATTCTTAACGTTTCATTTTGCTTATTCTTCCATCTCATTAATATGGAGAGCAGTTCCCCCAATGACTCAATACGCCAATGACCGAATACAATTTATATCCAGAGCGTAATTAGTTTGCCCTCACCAGCCCATAATGATCTCCAAACCCAAAAAAAATTCAGCCCAATGTTAACATCCAGTGCAAATTTGAACTAACTTCACTTCATAAATCATTAGCTAATACAGGATACCATAATTATCGAAGTCAAAATACGATCATTGAATAAGACACCAATTATAATTTCAGCACATGCAGTACCATAAACTATAAAGAAAAAGCCCTTACTCAACTGAGACTGATGTAACTAATTGGCTTTGAATAGTTCTTCCTTTTTTGTAAAACCAATACCATAAAATTAAAATCTCATTGTCTTCCCTTCTTTTTGCCATTTCCTCGAAGCACTAAATAGACCACAAATATAAATCATCCAAATAACAACCAAATGCATTCAAAGCACATTTAACAGTACCTTTGGCACTCGCAAAAGCATTTTTATATTCCTATCATAATATTTGAAAGAAATAGATAAGAGTGCCCCCTTTTTTTTTAAACATTTTCCCCTGAAAAACAGTTGATAAGAAAACAAGAAAAAAAATCAACTTTTTAGGTTTTAAAGCACTTGAATGCAATTTGAAGCTTCAGTTAATGGTTGTTTTATGAGAAATTTTATGTAGTGCTGCTAGTACAAAATCACTTCCAGTCATAACAGCTTACAACTAAAGCACCAAAATTTCTTTGCATATGAACCAATGCATAAACGAACAAATAAAACAACAATAACCCAACAAAAGAATCATCTTACTTTGCAAGTTCTTGATGGTCCTTGGCAAATTGTTGTGCCGCAAACTTAACAAAATCCCTGGCATAACTATCGTTAAACCGACTAAAATCCAACATTTTCCTATTATCGGACAAAAAATTCGCTTTCTTGAAGTACCCTTCTTTATACAAATGACTCACAAACATCTCCATTTCCGGTGAAAGCTCCTTGAAAACACTTGCCTCATTTCCTTCTCTCATCCCCTTCTTCTCTTCTTTTAATCGCCTCTCATTAACAAATAACGAATACAACCCCAATCTCTTCACATTCTTGGTTTCCTCTTTCTTCACATTCTTAGTTTGCTCTCTCTCCACATTCACTTTCACATTTTCGTTTGTATTTGAATCTTTCTGAACTTTTGCATTTGCTTTCAAATTTCTAACCTCTAGCTCCAATTCTTTTAACCCTTTTTTCAACTCATTGTTGCTGTTGCTTTCGTTATCGCTTTCAGCTTTTTCGCGTGACCCTATTACCTCTTCGAACAGAACCGAGAGGGGTTTTTTATTCTTGTTTTTGTTATGGGTTGTTTGTGAAGAGGATGAAGCTATGGTTCTGATGATGATTGAAAGAATTGAGTGAGATTTGTGGGGAATGTGAAGAGGGTTCTTAGCTCTGACTCTGAAGAAGACAGACATATCCGCAGA
The DNA here is from genome assembly GCA_030449075.1 of Murraya paniculata. Lineage (NCBI taxonomy): Eukaryota > Viridiplantae > Streptophyta > Magnoliopsida > Sapindales > Rutaceae > Murraya > Murraya paniculata. The sequence continues at coordinate 52,550 of JAEVFN010000066.1, forward strand.
ATTTGCGAGGGTTTTAGGTTTTAGTGGAGGTTTTAGACAAAAACTGAAAATAATTGGAATGAAATTTGGGAGGAAATGAATGTGGGCGGGGTCACTGCTCATGGAAATGGCTGGGCCGAGCCCAATTGAATCATACCTTGGATTTGTTTGTTTGTTTTTTTTTTTTTGGTTTTCTTTTGGTTTTTAATAACGACATTTAACTGCTAACACTCCCATAAAACCCCATTTCAATTTCAAATTATGTTGAGAGAAATTATTAATAAAGATAAAAATAAAAACATAACTCCTTACTAGCCAATCAATTGGGTAAAAATCTACATAAACCTCCTAAATTAAAATTGCAATAAACTGTTTAGATATCTAGTTTAGAATAGCCTAAGTTTTCTTCTAAATAATCAAAAGAAAATTAACGTCTATAATACAAATACGAATTTTTTTTCCTTTTTTTATCTTTTACTTCAAATTTATACCATAAAATAAAATAAAATAAAAGATGAAAAATTGAAGTAACCATTTTATGATAAATTTAAGTAAAGGAAACTCACCATTAAATAAAATAAAATAAAAGATGAAAAATTGAAGTAACCATTTTACGATAATTTTAAGTAAAGGAAACTCAACCCTATCAAATATATTAGAATAAAAAATAAACCAAAGATGAAGAGTTTGGGTGAATAAAATAAACATATATATGTATGCATACATGTATGTAATTATCTAGCAGGCATCCTTATTTTAACAAAGTGAAGATGTCACTAATAGAAAAAAAAAATACAAATTTCAATACATTAGCAAAATATATATATATATATATAAAATTTTTAATGTATTAAAATTTATATTTTTTTTGTATTTTAGTGTGCATTCTAAATAAAGTAAGGTTACTCTCACTAAAAAAAGACTATATATATATATGTATATATATATATATATATATATAAAATTTTTAATGTATTAAAATTTATATTTTTTTTGTATTTTAGTGTGCATTCTAAATAAAGTAAGGTTACTCTCACTAAAAAAAGACTATATATATATATGTATATATAGATATATCATCATTCAAAAATAAAAATAAACTTTCATAAAATAAGACTTTATTATATATGCAGATAAACATATCTCATGGACTACAACAACAAATCGATGGGAGATTTTGGACGGTCGCAGTCACCATTCTTAAACAAGCAAATACAATTAATCATTAGTTTGAGTCCTCTGCACTGTGAAATTATGAGAAAAAACACCAGCATCAATATTTTTGTTCTCTTCTTCAAGCTTCAGTTTCAAGCTATTAACAGCAGCAGCATTGCTCTCCATTGGTGTCAATGTCATTTTCTTCTTATCTGCAACTGTGAGCACATTATTGATTTGTGGAGACCTTCCCTTTGCTGTCTGATGGTATCGGGGGCTCACCACATTTTCTGATTAAAAAAAAAAATTGTATAATTATAATCTTGTAAAGATAAGATCAATAATAATCAAATGAAAATCAGAATTTAACAAAATTAACTTTACATTATTTTCACAGCTCTTTGTGAATGGGATTTGGAAGTGGATATGGGCAAAGATAGCCTGTTTGTTGGCATGAAATTGCTGCTTGCTAGAGCCATGAGCAAATGATATTCCAATTATTATTATTATTAATTTTTTTTTTGGTTTTGTCCGAGAAGAAAGTTGTTGCTCAACAACTCTGAGACTCAAGTGAAAGGGAGCAATTTGTGGGTGTGTTGAGCCAAAGCCAGTGTAAGATTTATATGCGAAAAAGTCAACTCTATAGGTGTTTTGAATAGTCAAAGTCATTGCAACTCTCCTTTCAAATTTCGTTATCCACCCAGTATTTTTTTTTTTTTTTTTTTTAATGTTACATTACCTACCTAATGTCTTAAAATATTGCATCTATCAGCTCAGAATTTTTGCAGAGTCCTAGAGGCTAGCCTAATGTTTGTTGTGGCTTGTTCTACAGAAATGCATCATAACAAAAAGATAAAAAGTTTATCTCTATAATGCACTAGAAGTTGCTCAAAATCTCAACCCCAATAATGAGAGGAGAATATGACTATTCCGGCCGAAGAATGGTTGTCAACTTAGCAATGGCAAATCATTATTTCCTTTAAACTGGAATATTCTTTTACAAAAAACTATTTGAAAATTAAAAATACAGCGTTTGGATTTTTCAAAAACTTTCCTCACAATGTGTCACGTGACACTCAAATACTTCGCCATGTGTTATGTTAATTTATATGCTCAAAATTCACGTGTTATTTTTTTGAAAGGCGTAGTATTTATAAATGAAGACCAAATAGCAAGGCTTTGGAATTTGAAAACAATTTTTGGCAATAGAAAACGAAAAACTTTGTTTTTGTTGACGATTCACTGTCGATTGTTGTCCCAAAAGTTGATTGCAATCCCATGAGCCATATCACCTAATGATTATTTTATTCTATAAAAAAAATCAAGTTGAAACATGCACTTCAAAGACTAAAAATTTACAATCCCTTCATTAGGAACTTGTAATTTTAAACCATGTATAGAAAGATCATATTTCAAGCGTTTGCATTCCCTTCATATTAAGAAAACTCTCTCCTTTATACAACAAAATGCTTTTTAGGCTGTTGATTCTCATCATAAGGTATCCAGAAGTTTTTAAGTTCTGTTTGTGCCCCAACAAAAATGGAAATGCAAAATTTCAGTTAAACACGGAGAGAAGCAAGGCGTACCACCTGGAATGTTTAATTTGGGTGAAGTGTAACACAACACATCCATCACACACTTGCTCACTTGCCCATGTCTGTTAATATACGGCTGATCAAGGCTTCCTTCCTTCCTGTAGTGGAAAGGTTGTGTGCCATCAAGTAAAGCTTCAACTCTTGCACTGTCAATTCCTTTAACTGCAAAACATTAGTCAATAACAAATGAGATTAAACATCATTAAAATTATTTGAGCAATAAACAATCCAGGTTTTTCTTGAATCATGAACCTACATAGACTGATATGCATCTCTTTCATTATCATACTGAGCATAACTTTTCTCAATAAAAATGTGCCAAAATTGCCAATATATCTCCATTTTGATTTCCAGAAGATGTTAAATGTTTGAATGCTCAACCCATTTGTCCTCGTTGAAATCTCAAATTACATTTGTTGGTGAAAGAATAAAGGGGCTGCTATTGGAAATTGAAAATGTCTCTCAAATTATCTTCTCAAAAACAAAACAAAACTCTCATGTGCAGAGCAGAAAACAAAACTTTGAGATGGAAATAAGTGAAAGCAACATTTAGTCTAACCTTTCCCTCGTCAGCAAGGGCAGCCCAATCATAATTCGCACACTCCTTTGCAGCATTTTCAGTAGCTGCTTTCCGTTTTCTGGAGGCCTCGCTCACTTTAGCATCACCTTCCTCATCATAGTTGTCCCCATAAACAGAAAGCTTGAATTCCTCTATTGCTTTAACAACTCCAGGCCTGCAGGTCGCACATATGAATAATTCGCTGAGTTCATTTATCAATGAAGATAAAAATCTGAAGCATAAAATAAAGGCAAGGGCATTTAAAAGTTAACCAAAAGTTTGTACTTACCTAGCCATGCCTTCTTCATCAGGAACTGTTTCATCTTTGATTTCTGGCATGTCATCTTCTTCTAGAGCTAAGGCTTGCAGTACTGCATAATGCCTCTGCAAAGCTGCAGGGATTTATCAGTTACATAATGAAATGGAATAACTTCAAAATTTTTAAAATTAAACTGATATTTTTTTCACCCTGGTGTGTCCCTTCCAGTACAGAAGTCAACCTATATCACAATGCATTATGAAAATTGCTTATTTTATAAGAGCGAAGTGATTTTCGTCGCTGAAGTTGAGGTGGGGTTCCACTTGTATGCAAAAGCTCACAATTAGAAACTGTTACATGATAAGCTGCATTTTGAAGACGGTTTACACACAACCTTAACACTAACAAGCATTCCATAAGCTACTACATATTACCATATAGCAAATTACAACTTACAAGGATTAGCAAATTGGCAGACTGAAAAATCTTTCAAGTCAATACGCTTCATCAAAGCAGCAGCCTTTTTAACTTGATCATCTGATGCCTGAGGAACAGCATCAGTATCCGAATGAAGCTGCAAATACCATTAATTACATCAGTGAGACTATAAGAAAATCTATTCATTTTAACTCAGGTATCTTTCTTGCCTCTTCAACAGGTCTGATGTCGTCAGAATATGGAAGATATATCATGTGCATTCCCGGCGGCTCAACCTGACCACCAGCTCTAACAATTTCATCCTGTGAAGATTCAAAAGAGATAAATAACCTCAGTAATAAGTGGTAAATTAAACACATTAAATACCAACGGAAATAGGCAATATAAATACCACAGGAATTTTATTTTGGAAGAACATATAGTTTGTTCATTCGTACAAATCAAGAACTGGAAAGTGATTTCCCTCCATCACAATAAGCAAATATCAAAATTTTATTATATATCAGAAGTGGATGGTGCTGCTACAGTTGGCGGCAAACTCCCTTTAGGGAAAAACATATTAGTAGCTTATATGCCATGGGAAGGTTACAATTTTGAGGACCGGTACTTATTAGCAAATGTCAGATATATAGAGATATTTATACCTCTTTTTCACATACAGAAATATGAAATTCAGAATCATGTGACAAGTCAAGGTTCGAAAAGGATTACTAATGAAATACCACATAGAAAAGCCCGGTTACTCTGCAATTTAGACAAAAATGGAATCGTGATGCTAGGATATTGGGTATAGACGGGCAATCTTTTAATAGGTAAATTAACGCCTCAGGCAGCGAAAGAATCATCGTATGCACCGAAAGATAGATTATTACAAGCCATCTTGGCATTCAAAAATCCACTTCAGAGGAAACTTGCCTAAAACTACCTATAGGTGGTAGGGGTTGCCTTGTTGATGTGAGATGGGTCCAGAAAAAAGTGGGATTCTAATTATAATCCAGAAACAATTTGTGTATATATTTCATAGACACGTGAGAATCAAAGTAGGTGATAAAGTAGTTGGAAGTGGCACAGGGTTGAACCGACACAAACATAGAGCTCATCTAATTAGGTCCAGACCTTTTTAAGGGGGAACACTTCTACAAGGCTAATCCTCAAACAATACCAACACATAATACTACATTGTTTTTCCATGGTATTTAGGCCGTAGGCACCCCAGGGCCAATGTTCAACAAAATGCAAGAACAACCAGAAAACACTTAGTGATGAGTCAAATACAATTGAAACGCAGTTAAGTAATCAGAGAAAGCTTGCCTTGTCAAAAAAGAAGAAAAAAATCAAACACTTCCAAAATTATCCAGTCACATGTGCAAAAATAGAATAAGTTCTACAAATGTGCATCAAAGGTCTTACTTGAGCAACAAGGGCAACTAACCGAGGATTAGATGGATTGCCATAAAATGCAACCGCAAAACTGCAAGGAAACAATAAACTCTTCAAAAGCTATACAACTATACGTTGTAATTGTCTGAGTACCACTTTGATTGCCAAGCAGCTACAATACTAGAACTAATAAGAACATGGCCATCATCATACTTCCAGAAAAATCAGGTGGTTCAAGAAAAGGGTAGAATGAAAACAACTAGAGGAATTTGCATGAAAGAACTTCACGAATGTCAATAAATGAATTTAAGACATTTTTCAAACTCCCACCACATGATCATAAAATGAATGCCAACAAAAATCACTGTGATTCACAAACCGTTGACAAAACTGTCACAGGCAATATCATACAAAAGAAGGAATTTCCAGATATCACATAAAGTCTTTGTATCAAGAAAATGATTTTGCGGCTAACACATAAGATAGATGGGATAACAATTTTAAGCCATATATTAGTAATACAGACAACATATCATAAAATCAGTTAAATTTCATAAATGTAATAATATAAGATTACTGAAAATGGAGGATAAAGCACTAACCGCTTAAGCCGTAACATGGATCTATGGAGGGCTATAAAAGTGCAAATACTTCCAACCACTTCCTTCATAAGCCAATGCAAAGAAGAGTAAGCTAATATCAGGCAATAAGCCACCAACAACTTAATGATGAAACAAGCATCAATTTCAGCAAAATAATTTTAGTACATTGTAGCAAAAGAACTAAGTAACCTTGTCACTAGGAAAAACAAATGTTGATGGCCTCAAGTTGTGAAAATCTTTTAAGTAACTTAATGGCTTGAACCCAAGGAGACGAAGGTGTCCTGTTGAAACTCTTTTGATCTCAGATAGCTCTTGAACTGAAAACTTGATATTCTCGCTGAAAAGCACACAGAAAACCAGGCTGAAATTCCAAGCAGAGAATTAAATAATAACATGAACAATTAGGAATTGCAAGATATGAACAGTTTCTATGTGATAAAGCTACATGAATCATCTGATGAGCCAACAAATGAACCAACGCAGATAACATTTTGTTCTCTGAAACATGCTAGTTTGCAGTCCCTAATTCTATGCTGGATGGGTTAAACTCACTGCAAGATTACTTTTACCGATTCTCATCATAGCCAAAACCATGCATTTGTTCAGTCAAAAAAGAAGTTTGCGTTTAAGGCACCAACAAAAAGAAAGAAAAAGTCTTGATTATCCTATAAAGGTAAAAATATAAAGCACAGAATAGGTAAAATACAGACAAATTTTGAACCTAGAAAACAGAGAACTGATAACAAAAACAGAAGGGGGCAGCTATAGCTGTGGGTGTCAAGGAGAGATCTTCCACAAAAATAATGACTATGATGTGCAGTAGAGCCTAAACATGCTAACCCTTTGTAAGGCTGAAAGCGTTTCGCAGGTTCTTGCATTAATGCACCAGTATCCGCACAGATGAAAGATCTTTCAGTCTGTAGAAAATCAAATATAATGATATAACAAGTAGGTAAACCCCATAATAAGCTAAATACTTAACCTAATGATTTTCGAATAAAATAACTGTTTGACATTTAAAGATTAAAAAAGAGAGAGAGAGAGCAAAAAAGGAAACCTTGATGTGTGACACATTATAATACAACCATATGTATGCTGAAATGCAACCAGCCATCATAATTTAATAATGGGAATCACCTTTAAGGGACGATTTGTGACAGAATCCAGCCAGGTAATTGCCCCTGTAAAGCAAAAGCACAGAAACAGATGAGCATCTTACAAGACCAAATGCAGAAGCCTAGGGGAGAACAATGTCTACCTGGAACAGTCGGACGAATTAAAGCATACGTATTCAAGTCAATTGACAATCCATTGGCAATTATAAATGATATACTTTTCACTATGCGCTTTGAGAACATTCGCTTTCTCAGCTGATCCTTCATATCTTCCAATCTAAAATCAAATACATATTTCACATGTTAAATGATGTCAAGAATAGCTTAATTCACTAAAGAATTGGTTATGCTGTATTGTCTGAATCAAGTCTTAAAATCATAACATGGCTACAAATATCCATCTCAAGATGAGGGGAATTAAGAGATAAATCCCATTTCCTAATACAGTCCAAATACAATTGCCTTTGACTCTTGTAAAAAACAATTGCCTACAACTCTCAAACAAAAAAATCATAATAATAGTTAGCTTTAGACATCAGAAAGCATACAAGAGTTGCAGAAATGGTCGTTGAGGGGTCTAAAACACCTGTTGCAAAATGTCAGTATGATGATCTGTTGCTAACTGCTGCCAAGGAGTTTGTGACTATATAACATGAGAATAATACCATAACTACCAAGAGAAGCATACCATTACTGTTCCCTCAAAACGGGGAAACTAACTATAATCAACATTATGGATGTTTCCCAAATCTCAATTGAACTCATGGACCTTCTTTCAGTTATAAACAGCATCATGGTCACATCTTCATAATTTTGACAGTTCATAATTTTGACAGTCAATTGCCAAAATTCACATCAGCAAGAGTGCTTGATATTCATCCAGGTTAAATTACTAATACTTAGAAATCTAAAGTAGCATAAGAATCATGTGTAAAGTAATAGTTGGTTAATTATCTCCTTATATTGTTTTGGGAGGATCAAAAACTTCACCAACTTTCAATAGTGATCCAACTTGCAATTATTCTAAGGGAAACATGTGGTTACTTTATAATGTCTCTAGTACATAATTGCCGAATTTTCTTCATTAAAAAAAAACAAAAAAAAAAAAATCAGAGCATACTTCTGTCCTGCTGATGGCATGAACAGAGCAAGATCATCACCTTCCAGTCCAATCATATCCTGCAACATGGTAAGATTGATGAAATGTAAATGAATCTAACAGCCATGGAAGTCCTGAAAAAATGAAATAGCAAAGGTGTGGAGTTACAGCATAAAAATGAGAAACATTGAACTCCTCGTCGGGCGGACTCAGTGGTAGAAGCTCAATTGAGATGCCAAGATCTTGAGCATCCTGGAAAAAAGATAAATGCATGAGTTGTCTTATAATAATATAAGCTCCTTGCAGGCCCCCAACTGCAACTTAATTTTATAGAAACTCGTACTTTAGCTCGCTGCATTGTGGTTCTGGTCATATCAGTTTTTGCTGCACCCTTGATACTCCCAAAAGGATCATCTTCATTTGTAAATAACAGTATGCGTTTGTCAGCTGTCTTTGAAGATCTGAGATAAATATATAACCAAGATATTACCAAAAGTCACATAAAGTATTCTTAAGGAAATTCTTAGGCATACGAGAAATTCAATAAAAAGAACAAAGTGATAAAGTAAATAGCACTACCCTTTACGCAATAGGCCTTGCGCAACCCAGAGAGCATTGTACAGGGAGTTCTCACGAGATCCTGAAACAATTCCATACTGACTACCAATTTCTTTCTCAAAAGATTCTGTAGAGAAAAACAGTTTTCAGATTAGGCAAGATTGTTTTATCTTTAACAACTCTCCATCAAAGAGGACACTTAGTCAACTTATGTTGCAACATAGTATAAAAAATTCCTGCTAAAAAATAAGTATATATGCAATCACAAATTTCATCACAGGAGCCAAAATTCATACATCTCATGTATATATCAAAGATTGGGTACGATGTTAGTTGTTTATCATTAAATTAATTATGATAAAATGGACACCTGCTCCAGTCAAAACTCGAACAAGGGGAAGATCATGTGCATATTAAAAAATAATGCTAGAAACAAGCACTCTCTGAAGGGAGTGAATAGATCTTCAACATCTTTCAAAGAAAAATTGACAAGAACCATATAAAAAATGATGAATTTCATACTGGATAAAGTGGGATACAGTCATCACAGAAAAACAAATTATGTTTAAAAGATAAGTCTGTCCTCCAATTTCCATAGTAATGAAATGAAGAGAAAATGCATTACACCTAAAATGGTCACTTGCACTTTTTATTGGGTTTTACACTAAAGCAATTCCCTACCTTTCCAATTTCATATTACGTCATGACCTATGTTTTGAAAATTTTCTAAGGAGATATTATAGAATCTATTTTGGAAAGAGAGGAAAAAACTAAATGCTAATGTTGACCCACTGACATCAAGACTAAAAATCTCATTAGACCTTTGCTTCCTGAGTGAAATGCAACCACGCACTATTGAAAAGGCCACAAAGTTGCTACCTTACAATTCTAACAACTGGTTAGTTTAAAGCCCAATAATACTTTTTCAGATAAAAAATCAGCAAAATGGCTTTAAAACCTCAACATTGATCAAAATTACAATACTTCTATTGTGGTGCAATTCGTAATTAGTTGCAGTTTGAAAACAAGGGCTTTCAGTTTTAATCTAAAATTGATCTCAAATGATATGCAGTCGAGAAAAGAGAACTGGAGCAGGGAATCTAAAATAAACCATGCACATAATAAATTGCAAATAATTCATCAAAACTTACCCTCTATGTGATCGAATTCTTTTATAAACCTCGCAGTTGGCCTGTCTAGTTGCTCTCGTTCAGGAACATTAAATACAAAAACAGCATTTAGATCTTGCAAATTCTTCTTTTGCCTCTGCAAATGAATAAAAAAAAAAAGTTGAATGTCTAGTTTTATGCTTATTCTCAAAACCTACATTCAAAAACCTCTTTCTCTACTCAAAAGTGAAAGGCCAGTTCTACAATACCGTTCAACCAAAGACTACAAAGAAGTAAGTGCAGACATAAAAGTAAAGGCAACTTCGAATACGAGACGACTAATAGCCATCATATCTTCACTTTATTAGAAGAACTTACAGTGTTAAAGAAGCAAATCGCTACTTCATCATACGATCTATTAATTATTTGAGTCTTCAGTGATTGCGCAATACAACTAACAGCAATGTGGAAATGAGTTTCATCCGTTTGATCCTCCTGCCAATTTTTAAAAAATCAAATATATTAAAACCAATCAGACTAAGAGCCAAACGGCACAGAACAACAGCATGTGCATGAAACATCAAACTTGTTCACAAAACATCAACACAAAAAATTGAATTTCAATGCAGTAACATTTCATTCCGTTCTAGTTTGTGATAGAAGAAAAATTTACTCACTGCATTTTGCTTCATGACTAGGTCAAATTCAATATCAAAAAAAAAAAATTAAAACGCCAAGTCGCCACTGACCATTTCGAAAAAAAAAATTTTTTTAAAACGATTACTATTGTTAAAATGAAGAAACTCACAGCGGGACAAGTAGTGCTAAACATTTTGGGAGAAGCATCGACGAGATACACGACATATTCTTTAGTCGCCTCGTGTTCCTGAAAAAAAAATAAAAATTAAAAGAAATCAACTAATCTTCATCTGTTTTTTTTTTTTTTAAACCTAAATGAATAAAAATAAAGAATTTAAGAAACGAACGAAGCTCAGTAGTTGTATTTAAATGAAAGCAAACAAGAAACGGAGAAAGGAAACCTGATAGAAGTCGTCATCGGATTCTTCGTCGTCGTCTCTAAAGACATCATCGGGGTCCAATTCCATTTTTTTTTTCCTTCCAAAGAGAAATGAAAAGTTTTAGTTTTCTTTTAGGGGTTTTTTGAAAAATTTAAATGATACCCGCGTACTGAAGAAATTCGAAACTGGAAGCTTCAGTCCAGTGCCTGACAAGCTAAATGAAAGTCACTGCGGGTCAATGGACCGGGTTGGCTTTTTTAGTCCAGACCGGATCAACTAACCGCCTAAATTATTAAACTATTAATTTTTGTTTTTTAATGTAATACATTTATCCTGTAAGTTGTAACGTCTTCTAAATAAATGAATAACGGTTTTTAGGCAATGTTTGGTTCGAAAAAATGATAGGAAAAGAAAGGAAATGAATAAAAAGGACGGGGAAGAAAAAATAAGTGAAAAAGAGAATTAATTTTATTTTTATTATTTAGTTGGATATAGAATTTATCTTTTTTCTCTTATTTTTTTCCCCTTTTCCTTTCCTCTACTTATATTTCTTCAAACAAAACATGTCAGGTCCTATTCAATATTAGGATATCGTAAATATATAGTTGTTATAAAAGAAAGATATAATTATGAAATAAATAGTATATAATAAATGTAAAAATATTATAGACTTTTTATCATACATGTGATAGATTAAAGACTTCTTTGGGATTGCTTTGAGAAACTAAAAAGTGTTTTAAAAATGTAAAAGTTAATTTTAGTTTTTCTTTTTTTTTTTCAAAACATTTCTTTTGGCAAAATCATCCTATATAGTAGATTTTGAAAAGTAGAGAAAATGTGGTTTTTAAAATCTAATTTTGAGAATTAGTTTTATATTTAATGCAATTCCATATATATCCTCTCATATATTATAAAAATCTAAAACTATCCTTATTTAATTAGGAAATAAAATCATTAAATTTAAATATATTATTATTATTATCAATATCATTGAGATAAGAAAATAAAAAATAAAAATCATAAAATAGAAAAATTATTTTAGCTTTCAATTATGATATATACACAATAAAAAAAAATTGCATATACACGTTTATAAATATGTAAATAAAATTTATTCAACATTATCATTTCATTTTTACCTCATTCAACAATAAGGTTTTATCAAATAACAATACTATTACTTTTAAACTCACAGCACTTGTGAGAATTATATTTTATCAAATGTTTAATTGATTCTCTTCACAACTGGTTATTTTATATTATATAGCTAATAACAAGTATTTAAAAGCTAATATATTATGAAACTAGCTCTAAATCAAACTTAGCTTTTAAGTCACAGTAGCTGATGTTTACCTAATAGTTTAGTGTTTGTATGAAATAACAGTTTTGTAATTATTAAGAAAAATATTTATAAAAGTTGTTGTTAATTATTTAAGGCTTAAAATATAACTTTTTATTTAAAAATAGAAACAAAAAAAAATATAAAAAGATTTAAAGAATATATAGCAACCACAACTTATGAGAGTACAAACTACACCTAGTAGCGAAGTTAGGTCCCAAACGGGTCGTAAGATCACAAACTCCTTGAGAGCCTGTCGTTACACACTGCTGTACTAAGTCATCTTCATGCATGCTATTTCTCACCTGCTTCGAGAAATGTGCAGCCGTCTGGTGGGAAGCGTTAAGTTTTTTCCTGATAATTATAATTAAATATCTTCTCTTCCTCAATTATATTTAGTATGAAAATTTCCATCGCATCTTTGATTGTTCTCTTTTGACCCGTAATCTAGTTGTAAATTACACTTCAAAATAAGCTTAGATTGAGATCATCGATCTCTTGAATTTAAATATGACTATCACATTATTTGTAACAAAATCTCTGAAATATTACTTAACAAGTGTGGCAATATTACTCCTTTTTTTTTTTAACATCAATGACCACTTGTTTGTATTAATTTACTCATAGTAGCAAATTGTAAAGAAGATTATATCTCATGTAGAACTGGTGACCACATGATAAATATTTATATTCGTGCATATTCAATATACAATTAATAGGAAATTTAAAGTATATCTTTTAATCTCCCAATATGGAGCAGATCATACGAGATTATATTACATCAGTTTGATTAGAGACGTAGATTGTCACAAAAAAAAAAAATTCCCTCAAATCACACCTATTTTAGATACAGTTTCACGTCTCACACACACTTATTGTAGATACAATAAATGTGTTTATATAAAAACTCATGAGAGTAATAGAAGTCACCATAAGATTTCATAAGTCTAGAGTCTAATTAACCTTGTAACTTCATAAAACTCTATTTAAAGAAAGATCTAGATATTTCTTTTATTGGGCTTGTACAGCCTTATTAGGTGCCAGTTCCAACAGGTGCAATGTTGCAGGGGATAGTACATGTGCATACGACTCGTAACACAAACTGATGGCTACCAGCAACTATGCTAGCTGATAATAATTAATTAAACAACACAAAATGTGGCTTTATTATTTCTAACACACGTGATAATTATTAGCCACCACACACTTGACACTAAAAGCAGCTAGCCTTATTAAACATTTTAAGGNTGCAGAACCATCTTCTTTTACTGCTTTGTTTTTGTCAGCAGTCTCTTTTACTACAATTTGAGCGTTGTTGAGAGATGTCGGCTTCTCGCTATTGATTTGTCCTCCTCCCCTGGTGCTCCCGCCTGGACGTTTAGGGTTACCACACACTCTGTGATCGCATCAGAAAACAAAAAGGAAAAATTTAAAGAATTAACAAAGGCTGTCCATGAGCTTATATATGCAAATAATGATATCGAGCTCAAAGGGTGAGAAAGAGGCGACATAAACGGCACAGATATCGGTGTGTATTATTTATGCCCCTGTGTCGCCTTTAGGTTCAATATCAGTTCTCTCTATATGTATATGTACACTTAAATTATAAGGAATTAAACAGTTTACAAACAAACAAAATTTTCATAATGATTTTGACATCTATAAAGACTATGTAGCTGAGCATGACTATTATTTTGAAAGCAAGTAATACAAATAAGTAAGTAATTACGTAACGTACCATGACTATCCCTTTTTCTTGGCTGCTGATAAGTCTTGAAAGTTGGCAGTTTGAGCGAGGTCTTTGGCATGAAGCTACCAAGAGTGAAAGCCATGATGAGCAAATTAGTGGAGACAGACAAATTGGCTCTCTCTCTTTATCCCAAAATGCTCTATGACGCTAGTTAAATAGCTAGCTCTGAGCCCTCTAGCTCAAAGTGATTCTAAATATATGGTGCAAGATTGAGGATTCACCGATAATGCAAGTGGGTAAAAGACGAAAAACCCTCTTTTATTGAGTGAAATTAATTATTCCTCCTCATGTTTTGAAACTTAAAAATATCTTCTTAACTGTCAATTCTTTTACTTCAAAACAAGTTTCGAAGACCATTTATTTTATAACTTAAATTAAAATTTTGCCTCTTACAAAAAGACTGAATTACAGTCTAAAAAACATATCGAACTGTTTAACATTAAAATATTGAAGGAAGTGGATTTGAAAAGTAATGAACAAGAAATAGATTAATTTTATAAAAGAAGAGGGGCCGCAAATTTTGGTCGTTTTCGATTCCAAGTGGTAGGGATAACAAATACGGGCACCATTGCTTCTCTTTTCTTCATTTTCCCCCCCTTTTTCTTGTCATTGGACATGCTGATGTGTGTAGATAAACCAGATGGATGTATTGTTCAATCATTTTGTTGTTGATGATTTTATTTGTCCATACTTATGATCAATTATTGAGCAATTTTTGAGAACGACTAATATTTTTGTTTCAAATTAATTTACTTGTAAAAATAATTTTTTTGTGAATTTAATTGGTTTATGTTTGCATGCATGCATTTTGCAAAAAAAACGTATCAATTTAACTTTATTTTACTGTTTATCACTTTTTTATAAGTATTGTAACTTAGCAGCTGTAAGATAGGGGCTTTCTTTTATTTATTATATATCTTTCTTTTTCCATTTTGGAATGTGTGGCTGTGTCTATCGCTTTGCCCGTTAAAGTTCAAAAAGCTTTGTTGGACCGGTGACCCCCAGAAAATGATGGCAAAAAATCAGAAATAAATAAATAAAAGAAAGACTTTGAAAGATGACTTTGACCACTGTTTATACGTGAAAGGAAGACTTTGACCACCGTTTATACGTGAAAGAAAGACTTTGAGAGATGACTATGATCACAACTTTTTCTGAAAAAAAAGAAAAATTGTTAAACATAATAAACACTATATGAGACTCGAAACTAAAGATTCAAATATTTATATAATAGAATTTTAATTAATTGATACCTCAATTAAACAATGAATTTTGACATTTCCAACTTGAGGCCAACGTCAAACATTAAGTTTCGTTCAGTTGATATTTGTTTAATAAATAAATTTTCATGATCCCAACCACCAATGCCAGATATTAACTTAGAAGTTTTATTGTAATTGAGAAAAAAAAAAAGAGTTTTACGAGTTGGCCTGTTTGAAAAAAAAAACTCGTGCTCTATTAATATATGTATGTGTGACAAGATATAAATGTGGGAGAGTGTACATACCATGCATATCAAAAGTACCCAGCCAAGATTGATCTAATTAGCGTTTGAAGTTATTATACATTTAAAATTTAAATTCAAAGCCAAATAACAATGTGTATAACTACATGTACAACACTAAAATATAATAGCTATCCGCACACTGATCAATAGCTACATTTTATATATGTGTGGGTGGGTGAGCATGATAAACGAATAAGTACAACTGGCGATTGCCATATATATTCTTATTTTGAACTTTGAACGTTGACATTTCTCTTTAAAGAATTCCAATTAGGAGTTCCATTTGTTTGAGAAGAATATATATAACATATTCCATACCATGATATCACATTATATACTAATTTATATGCCTAATTGGTCTTAAGTGTGTGTGTCTATATATATATATATATATATTATATAATTATTCTCTTGTGAGGATATTTTTATTTTATTAAAATGAGGATTTTTTTTTTAAAGAATGGTTTTTTTGTATATATACATAATTGGAATAAGGAAAATGCTCTCTCCCTCTCTCAGCGTTCTAATATTTTTTATTATTATTTTTTTAAAAAAAGGGCGTGATGGGGAAAAAAGAGTGCTGAGCAGTTCGCGTGCACTCTACTTTTTTTTTTATTATTAAAAATATAAAAAAAAAGGGAAGAAAATGACAAAAGAGATCACATGCATCCCTCTCACTCTCTCTCACCTTCTATAGCATAAATCTATTCCATATCTATGCAGTGTCGATTGAACAACAAATTAAAAGTTCATAATGGAAGCATTATTCAAGAAGCTAGTATATGATCTTTTTTCTGAAATGCCAAAGGAACCAATTCATATTAAAAACGGATTAGCGGCGTTGCTTATGGTGATCGTGGTCGGTTCAGTTTGCAAACACTTCAATTAGTTTTGTAGAGTCAAATGGGGTATTTTGTTAGAATTTAAAAGGAGATAGACTAAAGTGTATTTTGACATAATTTTAGGGCATCTAATGTAAGTAATTACCTTTTGACAAAAATGTGTCCATTTTCTCAAAGGAGTAGTGCTGGATATATCAAATTTTCTATATAAAAAAAATTATTCTAAATGATATGGTATTCATCAATTAATTGATAAGTTAATGTAACTAATTTATTTGGATAATATAAAGAATTATCAACTACTTAATAAATAATATATCATTTGAGATAGAATTTGAGATAAACAATTTGGGATATTTATCCTTGCTCTTCTCAAACATCATCAAGAGAGTATCTATTATTACTAAAAATGCAATCATAAGCACAAATATTACAAATACATTAAGCTTAATTTTAAAAGAAAAATTTTGAGATTACGAAATTGATTTGATAAAATTTAAGTAAGTTTTTTTGTTTTTTGTTTTAAATAAAGATGATACAAAAAAAAAAAAAAATCAATACTTAAACGTGAAAAACGAGTGGTGTTATCTTTACTCTAAATGATATCATGAAAAATAAAAAAGAGTAACAAAAATTGGAGACTAGATCCAAATTAAGTTAAAAAAATTTTTCATTCGGGGCTTCACCAGATCAATGTGTATTTCCGGAAGCTTCAAAAGGTATATATATGTCATTACCCACTTGTTTTTTGTTTTTTTTCCCCAAAAATTACCATTCGATTTTTTTTTTTGGGTTTTCTTTACAAACAAACAAAACTTTCATGTCATCATAAATTATGATTCATAACAGACAGTGCAATTAATTAAATACAAGTTTATCAATCTTGTGCGTGCCTATTTGTTCATATAAAAGTTGAGATCAAAGTTATCTCAAATATATATAGACAGCGAAGAGAGATTCAATGGTAACTAAAGTGGTGACAACCTTATGCAGCTGGTAGGGCTAACAATGCTGGCAATATTATTGCTTCGCTCTTTTCATCTTTTTATTCTCATTGGACATGCTGGTGCAAGAATTATTATCCATACTGAATTGTTCACCCAATTTTTATCATATGAAGGTTGGATGCTAATACATGTATATTTACAATTTATTATAAAAGAGTTTGCATTTATATTTATGTGCATTTATATATATTTTTTGGCAAATGCGAATGTCTCTATGATTTAGCCATGCATAAAAGCTAAAATTTTGTCCGGAGACTATTAAAGGACCCAATAATTAATGATGGGAAAAAAAAGACTGACTAATTAATTAATTTAAGCAAGACTTTGAAAGACGTTTGAATCGGTTGTTGAGGAAAATAAAAAGGAGTTAGATCTATGAGTTGCCCCTTACTGCTCATAACCCTTTGCCATTGGGCTAAATTAAAAAAAAAAAAAAAAGGTGTAAAATCTAAGGATTATAGAGGAGAAGATGTCAGTTATCTCCCTCTAATTTATTTTAAAAATAAGAAATCATAAGAAATTACTACTATTAATTAAGTACTATTACATTAAGTTCCATCTCAGTGGCGGTTAAAGTAGATCATTTAAATGACATAAAGTTGAAGAATTTAAGAATAGAAGCATTTCGGGTCAAAGGGCACGATTTGAGACTACCACAAGTTAAATGAATTAAAGCTTGATGGATCTTGTGTGTAAAGCTTTTGCCTGTTGGCTGGGCTAGAAGCAAATATATAGTTACAGAAAAAAATTTTCTCATTATTATTATTATTATTATTATTATTATTATTATTATTTTCAATATTAGGGTAGGAGATGTAAGATTCTAATTTTTTTTTTTTTTTGGTTTTCTTTTTATGAATCTATATGAATTTAAACTCGGGTGATCAAATAAAAGAAATTATTAGTCAAATTTCTGTAGACAAAAATTAAATAATGTTCGTTTAAAACACACCGTCAATCGTGATTTTGTTATTCTAAATGCCACAATGACAAAGTGGGCAATCCATTGCTTGATTCCGATATGCTGGTAAAAAGAGAAAATAAACAAGAACGGAATTTATCATCTTCAAAAAAGATTGACATATATATTATGCAAAAGGGGTGTTGGATTCTGTTAGCTGTTAGCTTTAATTGATTCTGCAACGTCAAATGCAATAGATTAATCACGAAATAAGTCAAATTCCTCCCTTCCGATCAATATTCCATGTAGTGCTGCTATTTACCCCGAGTCAAGCCCCAGAGTCAAACCCGCCCCAGAGTCAAACTCCAAAATGAGTTACTTTTCTATATTTTCTAAACTTCTTAAGAAATAATAAAGAGTTTGATAAACTTAAGGACTATTACTACTTTAAACTTGTCCTATTAATTTCTTAGCTATTTGAATTTGGATTCCAGTAATTGGGATTTCTTTATGAATTTACTCTATGTTTATTTTTAAGATAATCTAATACTTTTACTAATTCACATCTACTAAGTTGAAAACAACAGAATGTAAATAATGCTAGAGACGGACTGTCTATAATACTTTTAATTGTAGTTTCTTCTATATTAATCATTCCAGATTGGTATTGCCTAATCCTATGTTATATCCTACGTTAAATGCTATTCTATTCTTCTATTAGCAATGATTCTTAAGTTAATATTACAATGTATTTACTTCCTATTACGGCTAATCTTCCTAAATTATCGACTTGTTGAATAAACTTACTAATTGCTTCAATTGAACAATTTTGTAAAGTAAAGCAAGTGTAATTATCTAAAGGCATGCAAGCTAATTTTTTGAAAAAAATTCTTATAAACAAATGTTCTTCTCTATTCGATATTGCCCGATTCTTTTACAAACTTTTGTCAAATTGGTTAGGTAACAAATTGTTTTCTCACAAGTACTAGCTAAAATTAGTATTCTTTTTGAAAATTTTTAAAAATTATTTCCCAAAAGTTCAGAGTATAAAATCAAACTTTTCAATTAGAACTAGGGGTGGCAATTTGGGTCAGGATTCAATTACTTGAATCGATTCGATGCGAATTAAATGGGTTTGAGTTTAAAAAAATTGTTTCATTAAATAAATGAGTGAATTCGATTTGATTAGCTTATTAAACGAATCGAATCTATGTTTGAGGATATTGATTTGTTTATTTGTTTAGTATTCGTTTAATAAATGCGTCATAAATGAATTGAATACGAGTTATTTGTTTAAAATTCATTTATTATTTGTTTAATTAGATTACTTATTTATTTATAAATATGTATGAAAAAATTTCAAGTTTAAAGGCTAATATAATAATTACAAATGATAATAAATTTGTATTTTATAGGATGTTATATTTGTGTCTTTTTATAATTTACTTTAATTAATTTTCGTTTATTAATTATAATTTTGTAAACAAATTTATATTAAATTCAATTCATTATGGATTCGTTATAGGATAAATGAATAGTAAATTAATCAAACCGAATATTTGTTTAATAAATGAATTAAATCTGAATCAACAAAATTTTGACCCAATTCGTTTATAATTCAATTAGAATACAATTCATTATTCGTTTTGCCATCCTAATTAGATCCAAAGTTTTTTTTTTCAAATAACCTTCTTCCTCTTAGGGGAATGGAAATCCCAATACAAAGCCTCCCTTCCTCCCTCCCCCCTTAAAATGTGTATCTTTCGACTAAAAGGGTGCTTTAGGACTAAAACTGCGCACTCATAGGTCCTTCTTTAAGGCTTTGGATTTTTCTAAAAATCTAAGTTTTTCTCTAGAGTTTGATTTTATTCTTCATAGATAGAAAACATCCTTTATGAGCAAATAAAGAAAAAAAAGAAAGAGAAAACATCCATTATGAGCAAATAAAAAAAAAAGAACCTGATTAATAATGAAAGATTTGCAATATAAAACTTGTTCATTTATAAACACATGGAAACTTATAAAAAATTGAGTTTCTCTATTAGTCAAGTATTAAATAACTTAGTTACAATACATTCTGAATAAATTACTTGAGATATCTTTTAAAAATACAGTAGGAAATTGAATAAGAGCCTAAAGAGCTTTGGAAGTTTGCTACAGATGATTTTTTTGTTTATTTGGATGAGTTAATTTTTTATTGCTTAATGATGATCAACAAAAGATGTGATTTTTTATTTTATTTATACAGTTGTTCCTCTACTTATTTTTATCTTATATTGTTTTCTTATCTTTTGTTTTTTACATGTGTAGACTAAAATGCTTTACACGACTAAAGGGAGTGTCGACAGAATTTTCCTTTTTTAAAGTTGTGCTTTAAAAAAAGTAGCTAGTGAAGGGTGACAATTGGAGAGTGGATCACTGCTGAGTCATACTTCTAGCATGTTGTCAAGGTTGTGGGCCTCAACATCACCTCAAGTGTTATATTTCTATTGCATGGCTGTATTACCTCATGTGTACTCAAAATTTTCTTGTTCTGTACTCATTGTTGTCTTAGTATCATCAAAATATGTAACATCAAATAATAGGACAATGATTCAGTGCTAAGCTAATTTTTCATTGATCATTGAATCAAGTTACATGAAGAATTGAATCAAGTTACATGAAGAGTCCAAGGAGGTTGAAAAGTGGAACTCCATGAACAAACTGCAATAGCAAAAGATTCACATTCAAGCCAAATATTATTCCAATCCTTATGCCACGAAACTCCATAGCAAAACAATAACAAATTGAGTAATAATAGAGCCACAAACTCTTGTGTAAATTTATTTTGTACAAACTGACGTGGTATTATTTAATTGGTTGAATTAAATATCACTTGGTCCACATAATTTGTTTTCATTATTTTATATTTTCTTTCAACCAATAAATTAATACCAAATCAGTTTGTACAAATTTAGTTTGTACAAAAGCTTGTGCCTGTATCATTACTCTAACAAATTTACATGTAAAACAACGTATGAGTACCACTTAAAGAAGGGGCAAAACAATCCAAAAATAGCCCATTGACACCTTAGAAATCTGCCTCACAAGAGGAATAGTGTTGATTTTCGGATTAGGATTCAATGGTAAGTTTATTTTTTGCTAAGGAAAGAATTAATGAGCAAGATTTATTTTATTATTATTTTTTCTCTTGCCTAATGACCGTTGATTCAATATTCAACAAAAACTTAGTCTAGTAATGAATTGTTGACCTTGATTTTAACCCAGGTGATCGATAAAGGACCTATTTAAAATTGCTTTTGAGAGGCTTAAAAGTAATTTTAAAAATTTAAAAGTTAATTTTGGTGTGATTTGGTATTTTTTTTTTAAATAAGTTTTGACAAAATCATCCATTCTTTCAGTACTTTTTGAAAAATAAGGAAGGAGTAGCTTTTCAAAATATGATTTTGACAATTAATTTTATATTTAATACAATTCTATATATATCCTCACATATATTATAAAAATCCAAAATTATCTTTATTCAATTAGGAAATAAAATCATTAAATTTAAAGAGCTTATTATTACCAATTTTATTGTGATAACAAAATAAAAAATAAAATTAATAACATATAAAAATTTATCTTAGTTATCAACTATTATTTTTACACAATAAAAGAATTATATATACATGTTTATAAATGAGTAAATAAATTTTATTCAATATTATGTCTATTTTAATCATTTACGTTCTTACAGCAGTTCAACACTAAGACTTATCAAATACATACTATTACTTTTAAAACTCACAACACTTTTAAAAATAAATTTTATTAAACGTTTAATTGATTTTTTTTTTTTTTACAGTTGCAAAAATAAATTTTACTAAAAAATTTATGAAAGTTGTTAAATTATGTAAGGCTCAAAATACAAACTTTTATTTAAAAATTATGAAAGTTGTTAAATTATGTAAGGCTCAAAATATAAACTTTTATTTAAAAATTAATTTTTTTTAAGAAAATACTGCTACCATGCTATTAGAGTTACCAAACACCTGGCAACTGAGTTGGATTGTGACAACCTAACTATTGGGTAGCAGTTCTAAACAGGCTATAAGATCACGAACTCCTTGATGGCCTTCATTACACATTTTTGTAGTAATCATCTTCATGGATTTTGTTTCGCCGTCTTCTCTAATTTTCATCATCTTCGTTGAAATCTTTAAATTTTATTTGATAATTATAATTAGTATCTTCTCTTCCTCGATTATATTTGGTATGAAAATGTCCAATCATGTTTGATTGTTCTCTTTTGACCCTAGTCTAGTTGTAAATGCACTTCAAAATAAGCCTAGATTAGGATCATAAATGTCTTGAATTTAAAGATCAATACCGTAATAAAAATCTCTCAAAATATTACTTAATAAGTGTGGCATTTTTTTTTTTTAATTTACCATCGATGATCACATGTTTGCATTTATTTACTCATAGTTCCAATTGTAAAGAAGATTATATCTCATATAGCACAGATGATTACATGACATACAACGTTGCACGGGATGCTATACATGTGCATAAAACTCATAACACAAACTGATGACATATAGCAACCATGCTGGCTGATAATAATTAATTAAACTACCTCAAATCCAAACCTGCATTATGCATACACACAAATTGTGGCTTTATTATTTTCTAACAATACGTGATAATTATTAGCCACCTCACACTTGACACTAAAGCAGCTAGCCTCATTAGACATTTTAAGGCAGTCTAGTACAGCGGAGAACACCGACACACACATACGGAAGCCATGCCCTCTAAATTAAGCGGCCGCCAATTAATTAATTAGACTTATTCTTTGCAGAGCCAACTTCTTTTATTGCTTTGTTTTTGTCAGCAGTTTCTTTTACTGTAATCTGAGCATTGTTGAGAGATGTCGGCTTCTCGCTATTGATTTGTCCTCCTCCCCTGGTGCTCCCGCCTGGACGTTTAGGGTTACTACACACTCTGTGATCTCATCAGAAAACAAAAAGGAAAAATTTAAAGAATTAACAAAGGGTGTCCATGAGCTTATATATGCAAATAATGATATCGAGCTCAAAGGGTGACAAAGAGGCGACATAAACGGCACAGATATCGGAGTATTATTTATGCCCCCTGTGTCGGCCTTTAGGTTCAGTATCAGTTCTCTCTATATGTATATGTACACTTAAATTATAAGGAATTAATACAGTTTACAAACAAACAAAATTTTTCATAATGATTTTGACCATCTATAAAGACTATGTAGCAGATGCATGACTATTATTTTGAAAGCAAATAATACAAATAACGTAAGTAATTATGTAACGTACATGACTATCCCTTTTCTTGGCTGCTGATAAGTCTTGAAAGTTGGCAGTTTGAGCGAGGTCTTTGGCATGAAGCTACCAAGAGTGAAAGCCATGATGAGCAAATTAATGGAGACAGACAAATTGCCTCTCTCTCTCTCTCCCAAAATGCTCTATGACGCTAGTTAAATAGCTAGCTCTGTTGTGCCCTCTAGTTCAAAGTGTTCCTAAATATATAGCGCAAGATTGAAGATTCACTGATAATGCAAGTGGGGAAAAAGACAACAAAACCCCTGATTATTTAGTGAAATTAATTATTCCCCCTCATGTTTCAAAATTTAATAATATTTGTTAACTGTCGGTTCTTTTACTTCACAATAAGTTTTGAAGACCATTTATTTTATAACTTAAATTGAAATTTACCTATTACAAAAAGACTGAATTACAATCTAAAAAACATATTGAACTGTTTAACATTACAATATTAAAAGAAGCTTCAGTGAATTTAAAAAGTAATGGAAAAGAAATAGATTAATTTTACCAAAGAAGACGGCCACAAATTTTTGTCATTTTCCTTTCCAAGTGGTGGGGATGACAAATACAGGCACCATTGCTTTTCATTTCTTTTCTTTTTTTCCCCCGCTTTTTCTTCTCATTGGACATGCTGGTGTGTTGATAAATCAGACGGATGTATTATTCAGTGTTTTGTTGATGATTGTATTTGTCCATACTTACTCCACTAACACTATAATCAATATATATAGAGAGCACTGTGGGAATTACTCCACTAATGCTATAATCAAGTTTATCTACGTAAGGAGAGATTATGTAATATTTTTAATGTACTACACCCACTTAATGTATGTATAACAAATATATATATTTTTTGAAAAATCATCCTAAAATTAGTAGTTATATTTAAATCATACACACATATCATACATGCCTTAAGTGGATGTAGTACAACATAAGTACTTTAGATAAGAATCGATTGAATAACAAATTAGATTAAGTTCATAATGGAAGCATTATTCAATAAGCCAATAAGCTATATATATAGCGATGAGTACTATTAGCTGGTAGCGCTGACAATGCCGGCAATATTGCTTCTTGGTTGTCGCCTTTTTATTCTCATTGGACATGCCGGTGTTAGAGGTTATTGTCCATACTGAATTATTGATCCTTATCCTGTGAAGGTTGAATGCTAATACATGTCGCATGTGACTAATAATTTTGTATCTCTGTAACTTATTATATAGTATCGATTGAATTAGCTAGGTTTGCATTTATATTTATTTTGGCAAATGTGAATGTCTCTATCATTTAGCCGTGCATAAAAGCTAAAATTTTGTCCAGAGACTATTAAAGGACCATAATAACTAATGACGGGAAAAATAGACTCTAATTAATTAATTTAAGCAAGACTTTGAAAGAAGTCTTTTAATAGGTTGTTCAGGAAAACGAAAAAGAATTTGATCTATGATCTGCCCTTATTACTCATAAACCATTTGTCCTTAGGCTAAATTGAAAAAAAAAAGGTAAAAATTATAGAGGAGAAGATATCAATTATCTCCCTCTAATTTATTTGAAAAGATTGCAACATAAGAAATCATAAGAAATTATTACTATAAATTAAGTACTACACTTTAAATTCGATCTTTGTGGTGGTTAAAGTAGATCAATTAAGGATATAAAGTTTAAGAGTAGAAGCATTTCGCGTTTAAGGGCACCATTTGAGGCTACCAGAAGTTGAATAAATTAAAACTTGAAGGATCTTGTGCGTAAAGCCTTTGACTGTTGGCTTCACCAGGAAGCAAATAAATAGTTACAGAAAAATGTTGTCCTCATTATTTTCTTGTTAATTTCAAGGTGGGAGAGTTGCAAGATTCTAAATTATTTTTTTGAGTTTCTTCTATGAATTTGAACTCAGGTGACCAATTAAAAGAAATTATTGATCAAATTCCAGTCGACAAAAATTTAATAATGTTTTGTTTAAAACACACAATCTCAATCTCTCCTAATTTTCGTATTATAAATGCCATAATGACAAAGGGGACAAATGCGTTGCTTGATTCCAATAAGTTGGTCAAAAGAGATAATAAACAATAACGGAATCTATCATCTTCAAGAATAAAAACAAGTGTTGATATATTGATTAATTCGTTTTTATATGAAAAGATTTATCATATATATTATGCAAAAGGAATTAGCTTTAATTGATTCTGAAAAGTCGAATGGATAGTCAAATTCCACAACCCTTCAGATCAATATTCCCTATCAAAAATTTTATTCTGAGACCTTTTCAAAAAATTCTCTTGGAATGTTTCGTTTAATCTCCCCATATGGAGTACAACAGATGGTATTTGAAGAAATTTATGACTAAAAGGCCCTTTTTGATTGATGATCAATTACCTGTACAATACTTTCTTTTATACAAAGATGGGTACGGGAAATATGGTAAGGCTTCCTATAGTCTAGGAAAATGTTAAAAGAGAATTATAATGCAATCAAAATTAAAGCTTGCACTCATTACTATTGTCCACGATCTTGGCTGATTTGCATGTATTGATGATGATTCCTTTCCTTATCAGTATTATACTTATAAAGATAGAATTTGCAAAAGTGGAAAAAAATCATCTATAGCCTATAGGGAATACGTTCACCCAACAACACTTTCACGTCACATATACATACATACGTATAAAACTATATATAATACTAATTTGGTCTAAGATCCTAAACTTTATTAAAGTTTGAAAAAGCTATTAAGTCATATAATTTAAAATATCATTATACTATTAAAACATATGCCTTAATAGTTTTCACATACTTTAACAAAATCTAGGATTCTAAATTGGAACATTTTTAAAATTATATATATATGTATGTATGTATATTAAAAATATTACATTTTAAGATGTTGGAATTGTTAAAGTCTTGTAAAATTATCAAATTATATGACTTAATAATTTTTTCAGACTTTAATAGAGTTCATGAACTTGAACCAAATTAGTAGCACACACAAGCTTTTATTTTTAAATTAAAAATATTAGATTTATAGATTTGATTTTCTTTCATACACCTGAGCTACCAGTCATTCTCACAACAAGCTATTCATGTGTTTGTTTAATTAATTAAGTTAAAAGTACTAACAAACAAGTGGTAGTTATTTTAAAATAAAATTCATGTGTTATATTTTTATTGCATGATTGTATTACCGCTGGTGTACTCAAGATTTTGTCAGTAAGTAGTCATTGTTATTTTAGTACCATAATTAATGTGACAGATATGTGACATTAACTAATGAGACAATGATTAAATTAAGCCACATGAAGAGGCCAAGGAAGTTGAGAAGTAGAACTCAGAAAAAAGCTATAATCACATTTACAAATCTCTAACCTATTTTATGAATTGTTCATATTTATTTGTTTTAAGTATGATTTTTGTATTTTGTAGCTAAATCCTAAATTCATGATGTTTGGATTGGAAAAAATGAACATAAAGTTTAGATTTCCGAAAACTCAAAAGTTTTTAAAAGAATCACTAACCCTTTGATCCAACATTAATTCTAAACGACTGGGATCATGCCATGTGTCTAAGCTCACATGCACCTCATTGCACTAGATTGAGCACTTATTAATTGATGGACATATATTATACACATATTTTACCCTTAATTATATAATTGCTAGTTATTTTTATTTCTTATTTTTAATTAATTGAATTATTTTTTTGAACAGGAAATTAATTGGAGACTATAGATAAAAAAAATACATGAAGAAGATCAATTTGAGAAGCATTAAAGATTAATTGATTTTGCCAACAACTAGGCATACATGAATGTGAAATTCAAGCCGATGTAACCGAAGCCAATAAATTAGTTCATCCATGTACATGCAAAGGAAGAAAATTAAATAATTTTAGTTTTAAAGGTGGGCCATCAGGTGGGGATTAAAGAGGAAATTGAATTTAATTCAATTTAGGGCATGTTCGGTATTGTTTCTGAATTTGTGTTTTCTGAAAATAAAAATGAGAATGAAAATGGTGTTTTGCAGTTGCTGTATTTTAAATTTAAATATGCGTCTGGTATCATTTCCTGTATTCTGTATTTTAAAATTAAAAATAGTAATATGCGTTCGGTAGACACAATAAAAAATAATAAAACTAGTAAATATGTGTTCGGTAGTACCATTTTTAAAAACAGTTTTTATTAAATATTTAAATCATACTTAAAAAATAATTATTTAACTAATACATACACAAATATACCATAAATCATTTGAACAAAATAATTATCAAAATTACATGATAAAGTTTTAGTATTAGCATTAATAAAAAAAAGTTATACATTGTTATTGTTTTTACACCATAATTAAAATATATATTACAACACATATGATCTAGAGCTGGAGTACCTTTTTTCCTTACTAAATAAACAAATAAATTTACATCCACTAGTCAACTTTCTTTTGAATTTGCACAAACATTCTCAAGACCATCCCCACAACAAGAAGAGGGTGATACAAGATTAACTATAGATCAAGGGACAATCACATTGTTTGAACAATAACTGATAGCTCTAGAGAAGCGAATAGTAGTGAGAATGAAAATGATAGGTAACAGCCTTCTCTAATATTCATTGTCTTTTTTTTTTTTTTTCCATTTCTGGGTGAGCTAACAATTCAACATAGATGATTTGGTAGATATAGCCTAAGTGCTGCTGCCTGCTGGGATGAATTGATGCAACTTCATCATAACTTTATTTATCCAACATCTCAACCATGAGAGCATACTGCACATGTTGAAAAAAATGAGTGAGTGTCTTTGTCTATGGGTAGATGTGTCCACCCCGCATGTAATAGACAAACAGAAGAATTTGATAGGAAGGGATATTGACCTCATCGTTCTCAAAGTACATTCCATCAACAGCACTGCTCTATTGAAATTCCCATCCCAGACTGTTCTCAAGTAGCTCCCTGAGTTTCCTCGTCTGTAAGTAGTGAAAGACTTGAATATTGTAAGGCTTTGTGCTCGATATTATTTAGTTAGAAAGCACAATAAAGACTATTCATTAAGAAAATTAAAATCTTTCTAGCTCAAGATGAAAATTTTTAAGGATGGCACACCAATGGAGATTCTCAAGTTCTCAGACAATAGATTGCTGCATTAGATACAGAACAACAGAGATTGGCAGTCAATGATTATCCTTCTAAAGAATAACATGTCCAATACAAATATAATAAAGCAAAACAACACCACATTCTATAATTTATTTATGAGCTACCTATTAATACTAACACAATAATGTGCAGTTTATTAGCCCTCGTGATTGTTTCTAGAAAAAATATATGGTCTACTAACCTGATGCAAGCAACCCGAACAAGAATAATGAAATCATATACACAAAATAAATAATTATTCATATTTTAACAAACAAAATTTTACAGTAATAATGGTGAAAAACACAATTAAAGAAATTGAACCAGAGCAAATGACAATTTATAAAGATAAAAACACAGATGTGATATGATTTTCAATCCAACGAACAATAAGTTAGGATCTAATTCCATCTAAGAACAATAAAATCATATGCACAAAATAAATAATAATTACTAAAAATTTATTCAAATAAAAGAATAATACCAGCAAGCCACAAAGACGGAGTCGACAGAGAGCAGCAACAGCAGCAAGACGGAGCAGCAGCGGTGGAGACAGAGAGCGGTGGCGACGGAGATGCACCGCAACAACGCCAGGGTGAAATAGCATAGCAGCAGCAGTGGCGGCAGAGACGAGGAGCAGCGGCAGAGACGCGAGTAATAGTTAGATCGAGGTAAAGAGAAAGGAGGGTGGGAGAGCTGCGAAATCGATGGAGGGATGAGAGCAAGATAAGATTTTAGGAGAGAGGATTTTGTTCAATAATTGATTTTTGAATTTAATTTGTAATATATGGAGAACGGGTTAAACATGTTTTCAATTTTATAACTGTTAAAGTAAATTTAAATTATTTGTTTTGTAATTTATTTTTTGAATCCATCCCACCGAACGTGTACTCTACCTATATTCTCAAAACAAAAATGAAAACAAAGGCCCAAAACACTAACGAATAGGCCCTTAGTGGCTTTGCGTATTGCCTCGTAATAATAGAAATTCATAACTCTTTAAGGATTTAACTACAGAGGCGGTGGCTTAGCATTCTATAAGCCAAAGCTTTGGCTTTTGCACGGAAGAAGACACGGAGCTCGAGACAGAGAGAAGAATTGAAGGACGCAGCTTGGCAATGGCTTCCATTAGTTTTAATGTCCTCAATCTCTTTTTGCCTTTCTAATCTTTTATATTAGGATTAAGTATCAAGTCCTGTTCAATGAATGAATTACTTTTTTTAATTTAATTGGTTCCCTATATATGTGTTTTAATGTTTATGTTTTAGGTTGATTTTGGTGTAGGTGAATGGTAGCTTCAAAACCAAACTAAGAACAATAAATTTATATTTTGGGGTAGTTGGGGTACCTCACTAGATTGTTGTGTGTGGTGTACTGAGATTTAAGGAGATAGGAAAGAATGGTGATGGTGGAGAATCAAAATATGAATAGGGGGCTCTCGGGGATGAGCTTCAATCCTGCAAAACAGTAAAAAATGAGATTAGAGGTGGGGCCAGGGTACCCGCCGCCCACTCTCCGACGCTTAAGTCAGCTGCTTGAGCTTTTTATAGTGATGAGAGCTTGCTAGCCCTCTAAAAATGGTGGCTAAAGGTTAAAGAATACATCAGCTCTTTTTGGTGTAGTACGTGAGTGTGTAATGGAATAGAATAGCCAAGTGGAACTTGGGGTATCTTTATATATGGTGTACCCGGCTGCCACGTGGTGCCTCCCTAGTGGCTGTTGGCTGTCAGATTTTAATATTTTTGGAGCGGTTATGAGTATGCTTGGGGAGCAAAAAGAGTGCCTATGGCGTATTTGCTACCTAAGGCACGCGGTGCACGTGGTAGGGTGGTCTAGGATACCTCAGCAGAGATACGCCTGGCATGGTTGTTGGGGGACCATGGCCTTTTCTAGTACGCTGCTTGTCACTTTTGCAGGGTTGTCAGGTGACTGTCCTCTTTTTTTTGACAAGCTAATCTAATATTTGATTCGGTAAATCGAATATTATCTTTTTAGGCGATGAAGACTTGTCCATCAACTGAATCTCGGAGATTTGTCCTCTTTCCAGAGATACCTAATGTATGAGGGATATCCTGGGTACCGAGTTTACCAGTGTAGGAAGGGTATCCCGGGTACCGAGTTTACCGGTGTAGGAAGGGTATCCCGGGTACCAAATTTATCGGTATGGGAAGGGCATCCCGTATCCCGAGTACCAAATTTATTGGTGTGGGAAGGATATCCCGGGTACAAAATTTATCGGTATGGGAAGGGTATCCCGAGTATCGAGTTTATCGGTATAGGAAGGGTATACCGGGTACCGAGTTCATCGGTATAGGAAGGGTGTCCCGGGTACCGAGTTCATCTGTATAGGAAGGGTATCCCAGGTACCGAGTTCATCAGTATAGGAAGGGTATCTTGGGTACCAAATTTATTAGTATGGGAATGGTATCCTGGGTACCGAATTCATCGGTATAGGAATGGTATCCCGGGTACCAAATCAGGTGGTGTAATAAGGGTATCCCTAGTTTCTACAGTGATCACTTAAAATTCTTCACCATTTTTGCTGTCATGTGGTGTTTTACCGCAGTGCTCATGTTTCCGCCCAAACAACATCCCCCTAGTTTCTTTTAGACGATAGGCGTTGGAGGTAAGAGAACTCACATAAGCGGTGGGAACGACACGTGACACTAGTGAATAACTGAGCAATCGGATGAGGTATCCAGCTTCACTTCTTTTTCGGGCTACCCCTGCATGTTCAATAGCTTTGAATGCTGTTTCTCTTATATATTCTGAGATCTGACTAGGCACATAAGGTACCTCAGGTACCCTTGAGCTTAGATGTTCACTAAGCTATCCCTTACTTCATGATGGCGCAACCCAATTTCATCATCAATATGGCGATTCATCCAGATACGCTTGCTGCTTATCTTTTAGGGGGTTATCACGATTCTTAACACATTTTAGTAACCAAAGAATCGGCATAACAAATTCATGAGGCATGTAAATTCACAACTGGCGAACTTATTTTTTACTTTCCTTGAGCTTTCTTAGTGTCCCTCTTGGCGTATCCAAGGAATGCCTTTTCGGCATGAGGTACCTTAGGTACACCTAATCTTACCCATCAGTGTATGACGATTTACTTAGACATGATTTCAGCAAATCTTAACAAAAATTATGGCGAATCTCTTTGCGAGATGGTCAAAAACCTTATGATCCGTCATTCGCTCTGAATTAAAATATGCTAGAGAAATATTGATAAAGGTAGCTCACTTACCCTTATGCGAAATGGTCGAAAACCTCACGTTCCGCCATTCGGTTGAAATCAATTTAAACGGAAAAGATAGTGATAAAGGTGGCTGCTCGCCTACCCTTATGCGAGAAACCTCATGACCCGCCATTCGCGTGGAATCAAATAAGCAAAGTAGATATTGATAAAGGTGGCTGCTCGCCTACCCTTATACAGGATGGTCGAAAACCTAATGATCCACCACCTCGAGTAGATCGTCATGATCAGGATAGGTCAGGTACCCTAATTTTCTCCGGAATCAGGCGATCTCTGAAGATAATAGTGACAATGTTTTGTTATCATAAAGGAATAGGGATCCCGAGATCACCCATTCTTGTCATTAGAGACTTGGAGAATTGAAAAGTGCAATTGACCAATTTAGGGTGCTCTAGGTACCCCACACGATCGACCAAATATTATAAATACATAAGAATTAAAGAAAACAAATAAAGTAAATGGAAAGAAGTAAAGTGCTTCCCTTTTATTAGTAGTATTTCTTCAATATGGTAGCACTCCATAGGTGCTTTACAATTATTTCTCTCATGTGATGTAGCATATGTGCTCCATGTCCCACCGACTTATCCACGAGGTATGGTTCTTTTCAATTTACCCCAAATGAGCGGTCAAAAAGGTACCCTAGTACTCTGGGTCGTTAACTCCTTGGTTTCTTGAGGTACTCAATCATGGTGAGGTACATCATCGAGCTGGCTGTTGATCCTTTTTATTGGTGATAACTTCCTGCTGGTGAGGTACCCCTTTAATTGCAAGTCAGAGGTATTCTGATAAGCGACTGTGGAAGTAATAGAATAGCATCCTCGAGCTGACTGCTGATCCCCTTTGATGGTGATAACTTCCGAGGTTCTGGAGGTGGCTCTCGTTGTTCTGTTGGTGGAGATCTAGGCAAGTGGGGTACCCTAGGTATACAAGGAACATGATACCCTCTACCTCGCGGGGTAGAGGGCACTAGACTTCGACCTCAGGGTACCATTGGTGCAAGGGCTTCTGTTTTCTTGGGTTTCTCCTTATTTTTCATGGTCTCGCCCTTGTCTTCTTGCTGTTTCAAATGACATTTCTTGTCCATCTCAATCTGCTGCAGAGCTCGCGAACGGGCTTCCCTATACCAGAGTGGGCGTTTCTTTTGAAAAGAACGCCATAATTTGCCCAGCCGTAAATTTTTCTCAAGGTGGATCAACGTGTGCTGGTGACCAAATACCCTGGTGCACAACACCTCTTGGTGAAAATGACTCACATACTCATCCAAAGGCTCAGATTCTCCTTGCTTAATGAAAACAAGCTTGGAGGCTACCCTATCTTGAGTGGAAGCATAGGAAAACTCATGAGTAAATTCATATAGCAGCTGGTGTAGGGAGGATACGCTACCTGCCTTCAAAGACCGAAACCATGACTTTGCAGGGACTGTGAGTGTGTGTGTAAACATCCTACACATGGCATTCTCATCAACACTTTTGATAAGCATTTGGTCGTGGTACAGCTTGGCATGCTTAGAGGGATCCGTAGTACCCGAATATTGGGGTATCTGAGGCGTGATAAAAGCTTCCGGGAGAGCTGCCGTCCTGATTTCCATGGGGAATGGCGAGGGGTACATCATTGGTGTTGGAGTAGGGGTTATGTGTTGCTTTTCAGACAAGAGCTTCACTTGGGCTTCAAGGTGCTCCATTTTCTCCAAGAACTCGCAGGGTACCTCAGGTGTACCTGCCGATGTGGCAGCCATCTGAGAAGCCCTTTTGGCATTTAACTTATCTCAGAGATCTTCGCGGGCTCGTTTTCTGGGCTTGGTGCCCTAGTTACTGCGGGAGTTGCAAGAGACTGTGGAGCGTTTCGCTCGAGAGCCCCAGGTTTGGAACTTAAGAACGGGTACCCAAAGGCTTATGTTTTGGCCTGCTGCCCTCGGGTATGTCAGCTGTTGGCTTCACTTGATCTGTTTGCTGTGGTGGAGCATCTAAAATCGCTGGTGGAGGTGATTTTTGGGGTACCCGAGATCCTCAAAGCGCTTGTGAGAGATGGATTCTTCATCTTGGCGAATGCCGGTCGATTGTTTGACTGACTTGCCTTTGCTGAGCCGGGCTACTTCCTTGTGGGGTCGCCAACTTTATCACCGTTGTTGTCTCTCATTCTTGCAGGATCTGTCATTAGGGCATCGGAAGGTACGTCAGGTGCCATGTTTCAAAACACACACAACAACTAGTGTGGTAATCGTAGTGGAGGCTTTTTGTGCGCTCCCCACAGACGGCGCCAATTGTTTTAGGTTGATTTTGGTGTAGGTGAATGGTAGCTTCAAAACCGAACTAAGAATAATACATTTATATTTTTGGGGTAGCTGGGGTACCTCACTAGATTGTTGTGTGTGGTGTACTGAGATTTAAGGGGATGGAAAAGAATAGTGATGGTGGAGAATCAAAATTTGAATAGGGGGGCTCTCGGGGATGAGCTTCAATCCTGCAAAACAGTAGAAAATGAGATTAGAGGTGGAGCCAGGGTACCCGCTGCCCACTCTCGAACGCTCAAGTCAGCTACTCGAGCTTTTTATGGTGATGAGAGCTTGCCAGCCCCCTAAAAATGGTGGCTAAAGTTTAAAGAATACCTCAGCCCTTTTTGGTGTAGTATGTGAGTGTGTAATGGAATAGAATAGCCAAGTGGAACCTGGGGTATCTTTATATATGGTGTACCCGGCTGCCACGTGGCGCCTCCCTAGTGGCTGCTGGCTGTCAGATTTTAGTATTTTGGGGGCGGTTATGAGTATGCTTGGGGAGCAAGTATGGCGCCTATGGCGTATTTACAACCTAGAGCACGCGGTGCACGTGGTAGGGTGGTATAGGATACCTCAGCAGGGATACGTCTGGCATGGTTGTTAGGGGACCATGGCCCTTTCTGGTACGCTGCCTGTCACTTTTGCAGAGTTAGGTGGCTGTCCCCTCTTTTTTGACAAGGTACTCTAATATTTGATTCGATAAATCGAATACTATCTTTTTAGGCGATGGAGACGTGTCCCTTAACTGAATCTCTGAGATTTGTCAGCTTCGTATTACCAGAGGTACCTAATGTAGGAGGGATATCTCGGGTACCAAGTTTACCGGTGTAGGAAGGGTATCTTGGGTACCGAGTTTATCGGTATGGGAAGGTATCCCGGGTACCGAGTTTATCGGTATAGGAAGGGTATCCTGGGTATCAAATTTATTGGTATAAGAAGGGTGTCCCGGGCACCGAGTTCATCGGTATAGGAAGGGTACCGAGTTCATCGGTATAGAAAGGGTATCCCGGGTACCGAATTTATTAGTATAGGAAGGGTATCTCGGGTACCGAGTTCATCGGTATAGGAATGGTGTCCCGGATACCGAGTTTATCGGTATAGGAGGGGTATCCTGGGTACCAAATTTATTGGTATTGGAAGCGTATCCCAAGTACCGAGTTCATCGGTATAGGAAGGGTATCCCGGGTACCGAATTTATTGGTATTGGGAGCGTATCCCAGGTACCGAGTTCATCGGTATAGGAAGGGTATCCCAGATACCGAATTAGGTGGTGTAATAAGGGCATCCCCAGTTTCTACAGTGATCACTTAAAGTCTTCACCCCATTTGTTGTCACATGCCGTTTTACCGCAGTGCTCATGTTTCCTCCCAAACAGTTTATATTTCTGATTTCATCTGATCAGTTGGACGTTATTAAATCTTTTTACTAATTCTGTCATAAATTATTGATTGTTAAGATTAATATTTCACTTGGATTTTTAAAGTTTATATATGTTTATCTTTAATTATGTGTATTTTATTAAATTATTTACACATAGTATTTTAAAAAACTTTGACTTTTTGTTACGCAATAAATTTAAATGGGATACTTAGATATCATACTATCAAGTAAAAAATGAACCCATATACAATTAATTTTAATTGGGTTTATTTGCTGTCTTCATAAGCGAACATAGATTGATTTTGAATTGTCATCTAAATCGGGAATTGATTGATAGCTTGTTAAATTTTTATGTTGAACGGTGGTAGATTCTGAAATTTTGGTCGCTTCAACCTTCTACATTCTTGTGTTAATTTACTGGTTTTAATTTTAATTGCATCTTTAGCTTCAATTTTCTCAAACAAAATATTTTCTTTCTGCTAGAGCAGAGTTTTAATTAGCTTAGATTAAATTTAGCTTTCCTAAAAATTAATAGTCCCTACTAGTTTGACCTCGTTATTCTTAATCTATACTCCAATAAATTCATGCGCTTACTAGTACATTAAAATCTGCAAAATAAATTTTTGAAAAAACATTAAAATCTACACAATAAATTTTTAGCACTACTGTATTGAAAAGTTTGTTTGATTTGGGTTGATATAACTTCTAATCTAATTATAGTTTAACTTTATTTTTTGTTTTAGTAAAATAACAAAGATTTTTTTTATTTGTCAGTTTGCATGTATTTTAAATTCGTTAGATTTGCTTTAAGTTTAGTTTATTTATTTAGTTAAATTGTTAGTTGCAGTTAGTGCAAAAGTCTTAAGTCAGTTTAGTTTATTTTTACTTATTTTGTTTCAGCTTCTACATTGGTTCGTTTTCCTTATAGCTTTCTTTATTACCGTTACTATTCTTTAATTTCTTTTCTTTGCGCAGTTTCTACTCGTACTCAACATAAATTAAGCTGGGGATAGTGCAACATAACAAATTATAGGTTTGAGCTTTCTAATTTTCTTCATAGTAGTTAGTTATTATAGCAACAACCCCAGGTTTGTTTATTTTTCTTTTGCTATTATTTCGTTGGTCTTATTTATTGTTCTTGTGTGACTGCATGCTTGGTCGTAATTCCCTATTGCGTGGAGTTGGAAAAAAAATCCATGCTGACCCGTAAAGAGCTCAGTCCAGGCCCATAAATTTTAGGGCTGGCCTATAGTGCGAAATTCTGGTCTTGACTAAAAATTTGAAAGTCCGCAATAATTGAGTTTGAATATGAACTTATGGAAAAGCGAGGCCAAAGCCTATGCTTTATATTTTATAAATTAAAAAAAAAACCAAAAACTAAAATTTAACAAATCACAAACAATGAAACAAATTTACAAAATAAAACAAATCAACATTCTCTAAAGGTAAAATTAAACAAGTTGCACTCACATCCCTCATGCAGCCATCACCCACGATCCTCATCGCTAATCGAAAACCAGCACCCATGATGCATCATTTTTTATCGATCTAGCAGCCACGATTCACTAACCCAACTAGCTACCACGTGATTCGTGAACCCAGCCAACAACCATGAGCAGCAACAAATCCAGCACTGCTTCAGAGGCTGAAACCTTTACAGATGATCCATATTGAACACTTTTGAAAGTCGATTAAAGATAACATGAACAGATGAAGGAAGATTCACAGGAGGCAAGTCGGGTGTAATTTCACCCAGTGTGCATTGTTGCTTCTAAAAGCATGATATGGTGGCAAACAAACTTGAGATTTGGATGTCTTTAATGCCATGTATTTTGTGTATTGAATTTTGTGTATTAGTTTATTAGATAATCTTCTTTAAATATTTTGTTTTTTCTTTCAAGTTTTATTGAAAATTTATTTTAAAACATTAGTGGAAGCCCAAGCCCTGCTTAGGCGTTCCAAGTCCGTGATGAGTTTGAATGGGCTGTTAAAGGGCATGTGCTTATTATCAATAACTTAGACCTAAGCTTAGGTTTGAGCTTGGAAAAACCTGGCTCAGGTCCGCAATATGTGATCTCTAATTGTGTGATTTAGAACTTATAGATAGTGAAATTGAGAGATTGTGTGATTTAGAACTTATAGATAGTGAAATTGAGAGATTTTTTTCATCGAAGAAAGAAACTACCTTAAAAAAAAAAGTTGACCAAATTAAAAAAATTATAATTGAAGATAAAATGGCCAGAGAACTATAAGAAAAGCCTCTTAAAAATTACTTTAGTCCATTACCTAATCTAAGCACCTCATGCATTCAATGTTTAGATGTTGTTGTTAGGAGTTTCGAGATAAAGCCTAATGTCCTTAATTGTCTCTCATCTTTTTATGGCTTAGAAAATGAAAACCCCCATAATCATCTGAATGATTTTGATGCTATGTGCCAAACTTTCAAGTATGAAAATTTTTTTGTTGATAATGTTAATCTTCATTTATTTCCATTCTCATTGAAAGATAGAGCTAGATCATGGTTTAACACATTGCCAGCTAATAGCATTACATCTTGGCAGATAATAGTTTAGAAAATTTTAAATAAATCTTGTTTATAAGACAAATGCTATTTACAGAGAGATATCGAAGTTTACACAAAAAGAGGAAGAATGGTTCTTTGAAGCATGGAAAGGTTTAATGGCTTACTCTTGAAATGTCCTCATCAAGGGTTTGAAAAATGGCATCAATGCCAACATTTTCTCGAAGGATTATTGCCACAAATCTAAGAGTGGTTGATGGCCACTAGTGGAGGTGAATTTATGGCCAACTGTTGACAAAAATTTAGGACTTTTTCCAGAGACAAGCAGATAATTACCAATAGAGGAGTTGATCTTCAAGGAACAACAAAAGAATAAGAGGATTGAATAAGGTCTACATTGGTGAATCTAGTTCTAATATCAAAGAACTTAAAACCTACGAGATTCTTATCATGATCAAGTCAACATTATTAATATAATGAGGGATCACCACTTGCTTATAATCCTTACTTCAACGCCTACAATCTAGGATGGAGGGATCAAAACTTTTCCTGGTCACAAGGTTTCCAATAGAATGAGATAACAACTCAAGCTCTTTATGCTTCTTAGCCAACCTTTTGACAATTTAATCAAAACTTCTCACAACCTAAACAATGGGAAGAAGCAATTCAAAAGCTATCAAAATCAACAAAGGATGCTATGATAGAATTTAGGAATGAGGTGAGGACCACTAAGAATTCTCAAGCACAAGAAGTGCAATTCATATCTAACCTTGAGAGGATGATGGGACAATTAGCGTCATCAGTTTAGAATATAGCATTAACGATAGAAGAAGAAAAATTCCTATGTCAACCAATTTCTAATCCTAAAGGAGTATATGAAATTGAATCTAGTTCAAGCCATCAGCATGAAGAGGCAAAATCTATCATGACGTTGAGAAGAGGAAAATCTGAACCTGCTTTTTTAGATCCAGTTCTATGACAAGACTCATCACCAAATGATCTTAAAGAAAGCAGCCTACTAGCTTACATTTTTAGAGCTCATTTTCCTCCAAGGTTAGAAAAGATAAAGAAAGGAAATTCAACAAGTAAGATTATGCAAATGTTCAAGCAAGTAAGTTTAAAGATCCTTTACTTGAAGCAATTAAAGAATGTTCCCTCCTATACTAAGTTTTTGAAGGATTTATGCATCAAAAAAAGAATTTTGCATGTTATTAAGTAGGCATTTTTAACTAAACAAATTAGCAATTTACTTCAATGTAAAATGCCACTAAAATTTAAGGATCTAGATTCCCCTACCATCTCATGTATTATAGGGACCCAAATGTTTAATGAAGCTTTGTTGGATCTAGGAGCTCATGTTAATATTTTGCAATATTCTGTTTATAAGCAACTTGGGCTAGGCCAATTACATTCAACTTCTACTATTTTGCAACTTGTTGATAGGCCAATGAAAACATCTCGTGGTATTATAGGGGATGTGTTGATACAGATTGATTAAGCCATTCTTCCTGAGAAGAAAATTAAACCATTCAAGTTAGAGTTGCTTTCTAAAGAATTGCAACGTAGGTCACATTCTAACATGAACAAGGTGGTAAGATCTAAAGTGCTTAAATTGCTAGAATTTTATAGTATTTTAGATGGCTCTCAAATAAGCTTAGAGCAAAAGAGACCAAATATTAAGGAGTATCACTACCATCGTCCTTTTATAGATAAAATTCTCCGGTACATGACCAATCATGCTTTCTATTATTTTCTTTATAATTGCTTTGATTATCACCACATTTTTATTGATTCTAGTTAATTTGTTGTTTACATTAGTTAGTTAGTTCAGCAGAATTTTATTTATTTTGCTTTTTATATTTTATTAGTTATATTTATTCTAACATTTTCTTTAGATTTTTTTTCCTCTAGAATATTTTACAGCAGGTGCGATCTCTCCTACTTATTTCTCTTACTATTGGCATTCATGTTTTCCTTATATTTTCATATATCTACATGCACATCTTTAGAATAAGAAACACTGAGGACAATGTTTAGAATATGTATAGTGGTGAGGTGTTAAAAAAAAATAAAAAAAACTTTTAATGCATTTTTTATAATCTTTTGACATTGGATAACATGATGACTTTTAAATTTTGGTATTTGTATTATCTTTAGTTTTGAGTTATGTTACATTATATTTGTTACTTTGCATGATAATATTAGTGACGTATGAATTGAGAAATTTGATGAGTGAAATTAATTGAGTTATTTGAAGAATTGTATATGCCAATAAGTTCCAACTGAGTTTCAATTGAGTATCCTTTTTGCCTATTTTTCATTTATACAGCTTTTCATCTATTATTTTATACATGATCTCAATATTTGCTTTTGAGTTGACTATTAAAAAAAATTATATGTGTTGTTACATCTGAAAGTCCATTGAACCAGTAGATATTAAAGACTATTTAGTAATTTAAAAGATGACAGAAAGACCATCTCTAACTATTCCTATTGTCAATTATCATTCTATATATCCTACCATAATTTGGAGTATTACCCTGTGTTTATGTTTTCATTATCCATTTAAATTCGAGAAAAGTAGAGATGAATATATTATTCATAAAAGTGATATAGTAAAGCAAAGAAAAATAGAAAAACAAATAGAACAAAAAAAGAAAAAGAAAAAGAAAACGAATAAGAAAAAGCACGCGATTGAAAAGAAAAAAGGAAGAAGAAAAGTACAAAAGCAAGAAAAGCAATGTGAACAGTACCTTCACTTTATTTTAAAAAATCTCTTTTTTTCTCAAGCATAAATTTTGTTTTTTTTTATTATTTCTTCTTTATTAGCCATGTTTCTAACATATATTACATTTTAGTAAAAGTCTTTCTTAATTTTAGGAAACTATAGTCTCAAGTATAAACTAGTGATATGAATTGAAAGATGTGGTGGTACCTAAAATGAATAAAATAATATTACTGATTTGAATTGGGATCATATTATTTTTATTTCTAAGCTATATGCATTACGTTTCATCTTGGTGAGAGTGTATGATATTATTTTTCTATTATTTTCTCTCAATTTATGATTCTTTAGAACGATGGTTTTTATTGTATTTATTTTCTTTTGAGAGTATCATTCTTATACTATGAAATTTTGAGATTTATATATCATTTTTTAAAGTAGCTTGATTAATATAGCTTTAATAATTGATTATTTTACATGAGTTTGCTCGACTGACTTATGTAAATGGTTAGCGTATGAGTGATTTTTCTTTATACTAGAGATAATGCTTATACTTTTATTTAATTATTGTCATTAATTTGATTAAAATAGTCAATGCAAACGCCTTGGAAAAAATATCATTGTTTTTAGTATTTATTTATTATTTTTAGGTTAATCTTGATGATGTTTGTAGGTATCATCGCTGGAAATCCTCACGAGACTATAACTCATCTACTATGACTACCTAAGGGTTTACAAGCTTGTTGCATATGCTAAATGCAATCGTGATTACCTGTTAAAGTGATCTAATTAGATTTTATTTTGTTTTTTATTTTAGTTTTGCTGGGGGATTAGTAAAATCTAGGTTTGGAGTTTGTGTGTGTGTGTATTACTTTTTTTATTTATTATTTTTAGCTCATTGAATTATTTTATTAAACAAGAAACTAATTAAAGATTATCGATAAAAATGATGTGAAAAAACTCAATTTGAGAAGCATTAAAGATTAATTGATTTTGCGAGCAATTAGGCATACGTGCATGTGAAATTCAAGGCAAGGAGCCGAAGCGAATAAATTAATTCATCCATGCACCTGCAAAGAAAGAAAATTAATAGTTTTAAAGGTGGCCACCACGTGAAGATTAAAGAGGAAATTGAATTTAATTCAATTTAGTGGCGTTTTGCCTTATAACAACGGGAAATAGAACTCTTTAAGGATTTAACCATAGAGGCAGTCGCTTAATTAGCATTGTATAGGCAAAAGCCTTACGGAAGATGAAACGGACCTCGAGATACAGAAAAGCATTGAAGGCCGCAGTTTCACAAAGGCTTCCATCAGTTCTACTGTTCTCAATTTCTTATGTTTTTCTAATCTTTTATACTAGGGTTAAGAATAAAGTCATGTTCAATGAATAAATAACTTTTTTAATTTAATTAGTTCCCTATATATGTGTTTTAATATTTTTAGTTCTTATTTCACATGATTAGTTGGATTGTTGATAAATTTTTTCACTAATTTTATCATGTATTAGTTATGATAAATATTTGACTAAACTCATACTTTTTTTTTTTTTTTTTTTTTTAGAAACCACCCAAGGGTGGGGGGTTAGGCGGGACCCCCTTACCTGTAGATTATTAAAATAAAATGAAAAAAACATATGGAGGGGGACCTAAACCAAAACCTCCAAGTAGAAGAAAAAGAACAAAGAACAAAAAATATAAATGCGAAATCATCAATGCGAACGCCCAGAACGTCGCTTGCGGTGCTTACGACCTTTCCTAGAACGGGAGGAGTGCGGGCCAGCAATACTGAAGTCACGATGATGCCCCTCGATACCCTCAGGCTCAGAAGCAAAGTACTCATCAGCTACAGAATTGTCCGCGGAGCTAAACTCCTCGTCTGATTGAGATGGGAGGTTTGGAGGAGGAGAGTGAATGCCCATAGCCGGGGAGCGAATAGTGGCGGTAGGCGGACCTCCCGAAGAATGTCGGATCGGTTCACCCACAGATACACCCATCCCTGGATCAACAGTCGCAAGCTGACCCTGAGTCACAGGAGGCGGGTGATCAGGAGCAGGTGCTGCAACTCCTAATGGGCCCTGATCATGGGTCTGGACCTCACCAACAGGCTGCGTGGGCTTACGAAGCCCGGGAGCATGGGTCTGGGCCTCACCAACAGGCTGCGTGGGCTTACGAAGCCCGGGATTAGCAACGTAGCAGGAATCCGCAGAGTGACCAAGATGCCTGCACGAGGAACAATAAGCTGGGACCCGCTCAAAGATAACGTCCTGCCAAAATCCGGAATCCCCCTCTCCAATCCATATACGAGGCAACAGTGGTTTCGAAACATCATACTCTACCAGAACTCGAGCTACCAATGGCCGATTAACCGAGGCCGTGGCATGATCAACTCGTAATGGGGTGCCAATAGCAGAAACAATAGAAAACAAGGCAGATTTACAATGGATAAAATGAACAGGCAAATATGGAAGGGATACCCATACCGGAACAATAGGGGACTCTTCCGAACAGCGGAAATCAGTGCTCCACTTAAAGATGCGCATGCCTCGACCATTAACATACCAAGTCTGGCGCACCCAAACACGCGAATAATCTTCTTCCAAAGAGAGTTTGATCAA
This sequence comes from Murraya paniculata, assembly GCA_030449075.1. NCBI lineage: Eukaryota > Viridiplantae > Streptophyta > Magnoliopsida > Sapindales > Rutaceae > Murraya > Murraya paniculata. The sequence continues at coordinate 96,010 of JAEVFN010000066.1, forward strand.
CACATGCCGGTTGTCAAGCAAGGAGACTTGACAGCTTCCTTTCAAACCCAGGGGTAACAAAAAATCTCCGAATAATGTCCATAGAAGGCCGCCCAAAGGAGAACTTACCGACGAGAGCTAATGTAAATGGTTTAGCCATGGCTTGTATTTCCGCTGCTGTAAAATGGATGGCGGGCTCGCCACGATATAGGGAAGTCGGCTTAACCGGTACTGTGGGTTCTGTAGAACCCGTAACTGCATCAAGGAATGACTTATGAGGCCTAGGGGGGGCTGTTGGGTTAAGGATGGATACTGGGTTCAGAACGGAGGCAAATGATGGCTTAGGAGGGGGAGGTTGGTTACGGGTTGCATGGTTGACTGGGCGGTGAGGGGCACTAGCCGTAACAACCTGAGGAGTAGGTAATGTATGACATTGTGGGTCATGAGATGAGTTCGGAGGAGGCTGGTTGGAGGGAGTCACCCCAAGTTGAGCATGGGCCTGTGACGTAGGGAGTTGAGAGGGATTATTGGGCTCAAGGCTCGGCCTAGGTAGGTCAGGCTGTGTGGGCGGGTTTGTGGGCTTAGTTTGGTGTGTGGTGGCATGTTGTGAGCAGTGAGGGGAAGATGAACCTTGTGGCTCATCTGAGGCTGCATGGACCTGTGGTATGGGAGCCAATGTTAGCTTGGAGACGCCTGCAACGTGGCTGGACTGGTTGGAATCAGTGGGTTGCATGATACCACACGCGGCGGCCAATAAAGTTGGATGCATGAGGCGGCTAGGGTTTTCTGGAGCTGATATTGTTTGGCTAGATACGGGTTGCTGGGGTGGCCGGGACGGTAGGTCTGCAGCAGGGGAGGGCACGGGTGGCTTGTCACCTGCAGCCGGTTGGGTGGCCGTAGTTGCCGCGGCAGTGCTTGTGTCCCGAGAGAAAACACGTGCAATGGTGGGCAGCGGAGGTTGTGGCGGCTGGCGGGAGGCCGGATCTGCGTCAGGCAGGGTCGTGGGGACCTGAGGGGGTTGGTGGGGACGGTCACAGCCCGCCATGCAGGCGGCGGTAGTGGACGGGGAGGGACCCGTGTTTCGCGTGGCTTCGTCACGGGTTTCACGGGTTTCATGCGTTGCGGGTTTCGTGAGGTGGGGAGCCACGAGCGAGTTGCCGGTGGGAACGGCGTCAAGGTGGGGCATGCCACTGCTGGCCGCGACGGCGGTTAGAGGCGCCGGAGATCCGATTCGTTTGGAGGGGACCCGTGTACGCGAGGATCGTCGTGGTGCACGGGGGGGCTGGTGGAGGGATTGCTCAGGCTGGGGGAGGTGGCCGGCAGTGGGGGGGTGCGCCAGTGGTGGCTGGGGACCACCACCCGCGGCCGGCGAAGCCATTCCGGCGGCAATAGTGGAGGCAAGGTTTTAGGGTTTTTTGGTTTCACGTAATCTACGTTGCTGAGAATTTTGGATCATTTTATTCGATTAAACTCATACTTAAATTTATAAAGTTTATATATGTTGATCTTTGATTATTTGTCTTTCATTAAATTGTTTGCGCATAGTACTTAGGTAACTTTGACTATTTGTTATTCAATTGGTTTACATGGGATGTTTAAATATCTTATTACTAAGTAGAAAAAAAAAATCCACCTAAGATTAATTTTAATTAGGCTTAATTGTTATATTAAGGAGTAGATATAAATTGATTTTGAGTTGTTACACTAAAATTGAGAATTGATTAATAATTAGATCACTGTTATTTTGAATTGTGGTTGATTCGGAGACCTTGGTAGCTTCAATCTTCTGAATTCTTGTATTAATTCATTTGTTTTAATACTAATTACATCTTTAGTTTTAATTTTCCCAAACAAAATATTTTCTTTCAACTAGGTTAGAGTTTTAATTAGTTTAAATTAAATTTAGCTTTCCTAAAAATTGACAGTCCCTATGGATTTGACCTTATTATTCTTGGTCTATACTCTAATAAACTCATGTGCTTGTAAGTACATTAAAATTTGTACAACATCAATCTAGTAATTCAACCACCTTGACAAAAGATGCAATGAAGGGTCCCGATTTGACTTCATTTGTGATGTATGGCAAACATTGTCATAGTAAGAATGTAGGATTTTCTAGTTTAATTAGGAATTGCTTTATATTTTCTTATTCAAGTCATTTTTTTATTATAAAGAATCATAATTTTATTAGAAATAGGATAATCTTAGCTATTATAAATAAGTTTGTTATGCTTGTTTCTTTACATAAGCTTTCATCAATAATATTAAATTATTTTCTCAATTGAGATATTTTCCTGTCTTGTGAGAGCTCTCATTCTTCAGTTTAAAAAATGTATGCTAGAACGACATTTAGTATCACTTCTGCGTTGCGCCAAGTAATATCAGAACTTTTCTCTGCGTCAAGCAAAGCTTTCCTGACCATCAACCACCCTCTATATACAAATCCTTTATACAAATCCTTCCTCTATCATCATTAACTCCACACTAATTTAAAAATGAAAAAAAAAATAGCAAAAACGTGAAGCCACCACTACAGTCGTTGTACATGGCCGTACCCCACTATTTTCCATTCTTGTTCTTTCAATCTTCACCCACATTTGAATGTCCGCATGCCGCTGACTTTACCCTAGCCATCAGCACCAACAATTCGCCACCGTAGCCATTGAAAACACACTAAAACAGCCACAACCACTGTACCAACTGTCCTACATTTGGTTGATAATTACATCAATTTGTTAGCCACCACCACTACCAATTCATTTGCCATCATTAGCCCATTTTTTCCAGCTAATTCCCCCCGTCATTTGCCACCCCGTTCACTGGAAGTTGAAACAAACCTCCAACCACCACTTCACTTCAATTTTTTGATCAAACCGTCATGATCCAAGTCAAAGCACCTCCACCACACTAATCACTATCAAATCTTGCAAATCTGCTCTTCCTTTCTCATTTTTCTAATCACCATCGCTAACCCATATGTTGCTTATTTATAAGTCTTACCCAATTTTTTTTTAATTATAGTATTGCCCTATAATTTTCTGTTCATATAAAAAACCCAAGGAAAAAAAAACAACAATAATGGTTTTTAGAGAAAGCAGCACTTAATTTGAAAATCAAATTACAACAGAGATAAAGTGACTTGAACAATCACAAAACCATTTACAGAAGCATTGCGTGACAAAATGAAAGCCTTACAGTAAATGCAAATCCATATTACGGTAATAGAGGAAACATTACTTGACGTGAAACAAGCTTTAAAAAGATTAGACTTGCCCAAACAAGTAATCAGAAAGCTAAAGGTGCTGAAAATGTTGATCCAAGCAATAATTTTAGTGAGCAAAGGAAGATCAATGAAGCTAAGGAAATAGGTAGCTCTAGTATAAATAAAAAAGCTATTGTATCCTTTCTAAGTTCAGACAATTCAGATGACGAAGAAATAGAATCTGAACAATAAGGAATGCATCAGAATGACTACCGCATCAAAATTGACCTCTCATCATTCAATGGACAACCAGGCATTGAAGAGTTCTTTGATTAGTTGTCTGTTGTTAAAATATTCTTTGAAACAATAGGCTTTTTAGAATCAAAAAAGGTAAAGGTAATAGCATATAAACTAAAGAAGTTGTTGTGGTTTGATGGGACAATCTACAAACTTCTCGTGTGCCATAAGAAAAAAGAAAGGTCAAGACATGGCATCACATGCATCACCTACTAAGAGAGCGATTTTTACCTCTTGACTATGTACAAATCTTGTTTAGTGAGTACAACAACTGTCATCAAGGAATCAAAGCAGTCGAAGAATATGCCCTCGAATAAAAAAATATGCCCTCTAATTTCAAAAGCTTATAGAATGAAATAATCGCTACGAGACAGAGGCTCAGATAGTTGGTCGATTCTTAAATGGTTTAAACCTTGAAATAGAAGATCAAGTTAGGTTGTAATCAATACATACATTGCAAAACACCATTCAACTAGCCGAAAAGGTGGAAATACAACTTGAAAAATGAAATGTATCGTAATCAAGCCACCCTATACTCATTCATTCTTAATCAACAACTAAAGCAAAAGCATAAAGTTAATAAGGGAAAAGCTCTTCTAGAAAACTTGAGAAACCAACACAAAATCGTAATGAGCAAAACATACGGCCAACAAAAGATCCACCAAGTAGTAGTAATCCTTATAGAGTTCTTCGAGGTGACAAATGTTTTCCTTGTTTAAAACTAGGCCATACATCAAACTAATGTCCAGAACGAAGTAAACGGTCAATTTGGTAACTGATGTAAAAAAAACTGAAGGGCTTGAGGATGAACCATATGAAGACAATGAAAACATAGAGAGAAGGAAGAGTGGACATACCTAGACAAAGAAATATCACTTATAATACAACGTTTGTTATACATGCCGAAGAAGAAAGAAGTCGCTTACAGACATAGCATCTTCAAGACAAGATGCACAGTCAAAGAGAAGGTATATGATCTGATTAGTGATAGTAATAATAGTAAAAATATAGTTTCCAAGATCATGATCGACAAGTTATAACTTAAAATGCAAAAGTATCCTTTTATATATCACATTGGATGGATAAAAGACTTTGGAGAGACTAAAGTAATAGACCAATATCGTATACCTTTTTATCACATTGGATGGATAAAAGACTTTGGAGAGACTAAAGCAATAGACCGATATCGTATACCTTTTTCCATCAAAAAATACAAAGATAAAGTAACCTGCAATGTTGTCGACATTAATACTTGCCATACGTTACTCAGGAGACCTTGACAGTTTGATCTTAATACAACACATCATGGGAAGGATAGTACATACAAATTCTACAAAGACAATATGAAGGTTATCCTTTCTCCAACAAAGTCAAAAATCAAAGGAACCTATCTTTTAGTATAAAAAAGGTAGCTAAAACTGAATCTATACCCAAACAAGTCCAGTCGTTACTTTTAGAGTTTTAAGATATTTTGCGTGAAGAATTTCATAATAAATTACCTTCTATGAGAAACAATTAGCATCAAATTGATCTTGCCCTTAGAGCTAGAGCTAGCCTACCCAACTTATCTTATTATCATATGATCCTAAAAGAGTATGAAATCCTATAAGTGCAAGTTGAAAAATTACCTATAAAGGCTTAATCGGTGAAACTATGAGCCCATGTGTTGTGCCCACTTTACTAACTCCAAAGAAAGCCAGAAGCTAGAGATATGTATGTAGAGAGCAAAGCTATTAATAAAATTACTGTAAAATATCGATTCCCACTTTCCACAATTAGATGATATGCTTGATAAATTGGGAGAGTCAAAGCTATTCTCAAAGATATATTTGAAAGAGGATATCATCGAATTGGTATTCACCCTAGTAATGAATGGAAAATAGCTTTTAAGACTTATAAAAGTATATATGAGTGGTTAGTCCTACCTTTTAGACTATCTAATGCACCAAGTACATTCATGAGGTTGATGAATCAAGTATTCCAACTTTTCATAAGTAAATTTTTTGTTGTTTACTTTAATGATATTTTGATTTATAGTCGCAATAAAGAAGAACATTTACAACATTTGCAAGATTGTTTCATAGCTTTATGGGAGAACAGCCTAAATGTCAACTTGAAAAAGTATAGTTTTTGACTGATAGTCTGATATTACTAGGTTATACTGTGAGTGCTGAAGGCGTCAAAGTATATGAAGAGAAAGTGAAGGCTATATGAGAGGGGCTACCTCATATAAATATAAGAGAAGTACAAAGTTTTCATAGGCCTGCTACATTCTATAGGTATTTTGTTAAAGACTTCAATACCATTGCTTCTCCCCTCACTAATTGTCTAAAGCAAAGGCAGTTTAGTTTGTATGGATGAAGTAGATCAGAGCTTTTTAAACTTGAAAAAAAGATTAAATACTGCATTTGTCCTTCCACTCCCAGGTTTCACAATAAGTTATTTGAAATTGATTGTGCTACTTTTGGGATTGGAATTAGAGTTGTCCTATCACAGGGAGTATGCCCTTTAGCGTTTTGTAGTGATAAGTTTAGTAAGGCTAGACAGAAGTGACCTACTTATGAACAAGAGTAGGGATGGCAAAAAAGCCCGACCCGAATTTTGACCCGATTAACCCGGCCCGAAAATTTTGGGCTTCGGCCCGAATTTAAGGGTCAAAATTCAGGCTCGGGCTTAAAAATAAAAGCCCGAACAGATTCGGGTCAGGGTTCGGGCTTTTAATGGCCCGACCCGACCCGACCCGACCCTAATTTAATTAAAAAAAAAAAACACACACTTCACTTCACACATGCACACGGCACACACGTAACAACACTAACACACACTGACACGCACAACACAAGTGACACAACACACACACACGCCTCAACCAAATCACCACGGGTGCAACAGCAAAAGTGCAAAACATTACCCAATTCCCAAATCTAAACAAACCCTAAGTCCCTAAGCAACCGCAACTCTCCAAGCCACCGGCCGGCCGCTCACAAGTCACCACTGTCGCAAGCCTGCAACGGCAACTCTTCAAGTCGTCACCACCATCAGCCCACCACTAGCCTCACCGTGCACAGCCGCTTTCGGCAAGAAATCAAGCCATAATAGCCGCAAACTCACCACAAAGCAGTCGCTAGTTGAGCTCTCAGCCACCACAGCAGCCACCACGAGTGAGGCTTCCCATCACCGACGCCGCTTCCTGCCGCACCAGCCACCGCCACGGTACCCCAACACCACTGTAATTTTAAAAAATTGTGAGTTCATTGACCTCCCATTAAATAATTAATTGGTACCCAATTCTTGATCAACTGTGGGCATGCTAAAAATAGTGTTAGTAAGGATTAATTGTTAGCTTGAAATAGCTTATATTGTGCCATGAACATTGTTATCGGCCAAGTTCTCAATTACGGTAGCAGGCCTTAAGAAGTTGGGGTGACCAAATTTGAACTTAGATGCTTACACGCAAAGAATTGTTGGCTGCAACAGTATTGTTGGCTGGATTGTTGGCTGCAACAGTATGAAAAGTTATTTCTAGTAGCTGGATACTGTGGGTCTAGATATTTACTGAGGCATGTATTGGCATTAATGTTACTCAAACATGATTGTTTTTTAGAGATTCATTATCACCATTGCTTTTTCAGCATCTGCTTTAAAATGAGTCTACTTGAATTATGTTTTAAGTTTATAAATTAACTTACAATTGTTACACATTTAATTTAGGTTATAATGTCTAATTCGGAATTTAAAGTTGATACTCCGAGATCGAATTCACATCTAGATGTTCATGTGGATGAAGAAAATGAAGTTGATATTGCTCAAGAGGTTGAAAGAGTTGAAGAGGCATCCCTTAATGATGATAGTGTACAACAAAGTAGTAATAAAAGAAAGCGAGAACCTTCTTATGTTTGGCAACACTTCTCAAAGATAACTATTCATGGTGAATTGAAAGCGAAATGTAACCATTGTGGAGCTAAGTTGGTAGCCTCTAGTAATAACGGAACCTCTCATTTAGATAGACACTTAAAAAGATGTAAAGCGAAGTATGTTCCCAAAGTTGATGATAGCCTACAAAAAACCCTTAGTGTGAGAAAGAAAGATGATGGAACAACTTGTATTGAGACAAGAAAATGTGATCCGATTGTTGCTCGGCAAAAGATTGCAATATTGGTTGTAAAGCATGAGTTACCACTTAATTTTGTAGAGTATGATGCATTTAGAGATTTGATGTCTTATAGCAACCCATTAGTGAAGATGATGAGTAGAAACACTTTAAAGGGTGAGATCCTAAAATTGTATCAAGCTGAAAAGGCAAAAGCAATGGCTTTGTTGGAGAATAATGATAGTAGGGTGGCAATTACTACCGATATGTGGACTGCTAGCAATCAAAAGAAGGGGTATATGGTTGTTACGGGACACTTTGTGGACAAGTCTTGGCGGTTGCAAAGTTGAATTTTGAGGTACTTTGCTTATTATTTGATGTTATGTTTATTTACTTTTACTTCAATTTAATTAATTCTAAAATTTAATTTATTGGTAAGGAATAGCTTCATATATTTCATGTTATATTTATTTACTTTTATTTCAATTTAATTAATTCTAAATATTTAATTTTTGGGTTATGAATAGGTTCATATATTTGAGATTATGTTTATTTACTTTTATTTTACTTCAATTTAATTAATTCTAAAATTTAATTTTGGGTGATGAATAGGTTCATATATTTGAGATTATGTTTATTTACTTTTATTTTACCTCAATTTAATTAATTCTAAAATTTAATTTTGGGTGATGAATAGGTTTATATATTTGCCGGCACCACATACTGCTGAATTTCTTTCTCAAGCATTTTTTAAATGTATGTTGGATTGGAATGTGGATAGAAGGATATCGGTTGTTACTTTAGATAATTGTTCCACCATTGATGCTATGGTTGATAGGTTGATGGGGTTAATTCCAGCTGATTCTATGTTAATGGGTGGAAATTATTTTCATATGAGATGTGTGGCTCATATTTTAAACTTAATTGTGAAGGATGGGATGAAAGTGATTGAGGAGTGGATTAAAAAAATTAGGGACAGTGTGGCATATTAGATGGGCACGCCGAAAAGAGTTGAAACTTTTGAGATGGCTGCACGTCAGTTACAAGTTAAGTGCGAGAAAAAGTTGGTGCTTGATTGTGTAACTAGATGGAATTCTACATATGTTATGCTTGATGTTGCAGTGAAATATAAAAATGTCTTTTCTAGATTGCAACAGCGTGACAAACACTATCTATCATTGCCAACGGATGAGGAGTGGGAGATGGCTGAAAAGATGTTGGAATATTTGCTACCGTTTTACTCAATGACTGAGTTATTTTCAGGTACACAATATCCCACATCTAATCTTTTTTTCCCAATGATTTGTGAAATGAGGATTAATCTCAATGAATGGGAATTTTCTGATATGCTTGTTGTTAGACAAATGGCTAGCCAAATGATTCTAAAATTTGATAAATATTGGGCCCAAATACATGGGATTTTGGTTATGGCTGTTATTCTTAACCCGAGGTTCAAGATGCAATTGGTTCATTATTATTTTCCGCAACTTTATGGTGAGGGTGCTGCAAATGAGATTCAGAGAGTGCGCAATTTAAGTAACGAGTTGGTTAAATTTTATGAAGGTAGTAATAGGAATGTGAGTGATGAAATTATTGGTGAGTCTTCTTCGGTCGATGTTCGCTCTAATTTTAATATAGGTGCCGGTGGCAAATTTTTTGATATACGTAAGTTTGAGGCATTTGCAAACCAAAATAGTGAGGCCACGGTATCGAAGTCCGACCTTGAGAGGTACTTAGAAGAGCCTTTAGTCAAATCCACTTCGGACTTCGATATTTTGAATTGGTGGAAGGTGAACCAAGGTAAATTTCCTGTTTTGGCTCGGATGGCCAAGGATATCTTAGTCGTTCCGGTGACAACCGTTGCTTCTGAATCTGCATTTAGCACTGGAGGTAGAGTCTTGACTCCACATCGAAGTAGACTTCATCCTACGACATTAGAAGCGCTTATGTGCACTCAACATTGGTTATGGGCGAGCTCTAAAGGTATAAATACAAATAATGTACAAAATATTTAAATAATTAATTTCATAACAATTTTATATATTTAAATTGTTTTCACACTTTTTTTCATTTTTTTTCCTTGTAGGTAGAATTCTTGAAAGTGAAATTTTTACTGGAGAGGAATTTGTGGATGAAGAAGAATTTGGCCCACAAGTGTTGGAGTAGTTTTTTTTATATTGGGTTGTGAATTGTAATTTGTTAAATTGATGAACTTGTTGAAATTGTGGAATTGAATTGTGTAGTTTTATTTATTTGTTAAACTAATGAACTCCTTAGTTAGATTATTGATTTGAATTATGTGTTTTTATTTGAATTGGACATAATTTTTGTTTATGTTTAGTTAAGTGTTTTTATTTAAATTGGATATAATTTTTGTTTATGTTTAGTTACTTATATAATTTATAATTGAGATGTTGATTGTTGAGTAATGAGTAGAGTAATTTTTATATTTATGTTATTTTAAACAAGTTTTAAAGTGTTTAAATTTTAATATGTTAGGGAGAAAATTTTGAATTATTTAAATATTTAAAAAAATAAAAAATTTCGGTCGGGCTCGGGCTAAGCCCGAAAATGACCCTAACCCGATTCGGGCCGGGCTTGACCCGACCCGAAAATGAAAATTCCGGGTCATTTTCGAGCTTAATTCCTTGACTTGCATTTTTGGGTCGGGCTAGGGCTTAGGCAAGCCCTGGGCCCGACCCGAAAAATTGCCATCCCTAAACAAGAGTTATATGCCATTGTTCATACTTTATAACAATGGGAGTCCTATTCACTTCAGAAGAAATTTGTTCTGAATAGTGATAATGACACTCTCAAATTCTTTAATAATTCTTCAAAGCCAAATCGTATGCATGCTCCATGGATTACTTACATTTAAAAGTTTACCTTCTCTTTTAAGCATAAGTCAAGGCAGTTAAACAAAGTAGCCTATGCTTTGAGTCATCGAGTAGTTTTTCTTACCTTGGTAAAGAGTGAAATTATTGGCTTTAAATACCTAAAAGATCTCTATGCAGATGATCAAGATTTTAAAAAAGAATGAAAGAATTACACCTCAGAAGCATCAAGCAAGTATCATATACATGGTGGATTCCTATTCTTTAGAGACTATCTATGCATTCCCCAATGATCTTTAAAGGAGCATATAATTTGAAAGCTACATAGCGAAGGATTAGGAGAACATATAGGTCGAGATAAAAGCATTGCATTAGTAGAAGCACAGTACCACTGGCTCATCTTAAAAAAGATGTTGAGTAGTTCATTAAACATTGTTACATGTGTCAAACTGCTAATGGCCATGCACAAAACACGAGATTGTACACTCCTTTCCCCATTCTTAAGGCTACTTGAGGAGATTTGTTTATGGATTTCATATTGGGACTTCCACAAACTCAACAAAAGACAGACTTTATCTTCATGGTTGTTAATTAATTTTCCAAAACAACATACTTTATTCCATGTAAGAAGACTTCCGACATAAGGAATATTGCCTAACTATTCTTTCAAGAGGTTGTTTGCTTATATGGATTATCTTAGACTATCGTCTCTGATTAAGATAGTAAATCCCTAAGCTACTTTTATAAGACCTTATGAAAGAGACTAGATACATCATTTCATTACAGTAATACTTGTTACCCATAAACAGATAGCAAACTGAAATTGTTAAATGCACATTAGGTAATATTCTGCTAAGTTTGGTTCAAATAATCCCTGCCAATGGGATTATGTTTTATCTCAAATAGAGTTCGATTATAATAATATGCCCAATCAATGGAGTGAGTAGTCACCTTTCGAGATTGTCTACATCAGACCTCTTTTACATACCTTAGATTTGGTTCCTTTGCTTAAACTACTTGGAATGAGCTTATTGCTAATCAACTGATAGATAAAGTAATCAATGTTCGTGAAAAAGTCAAGAAAAAATTAGAAGAATCTGCTACTAAGTAGAAGACAAGCATAGACAAGCATAGGCACTTCATATATTTTCCTCTAAGAGATCAAGTGATGGTTCATCTACGAAAGAACAAACTTCCTATTGGAGAATACAACAACCTCAAGCAAAAGAAGATTTGACCATTTTGCATCCTACAGAAAATTAAAAACAATGCTTATGTCATGGACCTACTAGCAAAATATAATATTTCCAAAACATTCAATGTTCAAGACTTGTTCGAATACTATAGTCCAGCACAATGAAAATGCTTATGTCATGGACCTACAGGCACATTACAATATTTCCAAATCTTTCAATATACAAGAGTTGTTCAAATACTATAGTCTTGTACCATTGCCATATGTTTGAGTCAACTTGAGGATGAGTTCTTCTAAGAGAAGAAGACTAACGTAAGACAAATATAGTAATAGTAAAAGTATAAGATTTTCTAGTTTAATTAGGAATTGCTTTATATTTTCTTATTTAAGTTATATTCATTTTTTTATAAGGGATCATAATTTTATTAGGAATAAGAAAAACTTAGCTAGTATAAATACGCTTGTTATACTCATTTTTTTATACCAACTTCCAGCAATAATATTCAATTATTTTCTCAATTGAGATATTTTTCTCTCCTATGAGAGCTTTTTCCTAAGTTTCAAGAATGAACACTAAAACAACATTTAATATCGCTTCCACACTTCAATTAATTGATAACAATTGATTATGTTAAATTTAATGTTCCATAATGGTTTCAATTTTAGGCCCTTGGATTGCATTAGTAAAGCTCATCTAAAGGTTGTGGTTGAACGCTCACAAAAAAAAATCATGTAAAAAAATACAAATTAAATTTTACTTTTGATACGCTCAAAAGTGATTTTGAGAAAGTAAAAGTTAATTTTGGTGCTTGATAAATTTTTTTAAATTATTTTTTGGTAAAATCACCTCATCTGTACAACAGATTTTAAAAAACAGAGAATAAATGGCTTTTGACAATATGATTTTAAGAATCAGTTTTATGTTTAATGCAATTCTATATATATTCTCACTTATATTATAAAAATCGAAAATTATCCTTATCCAATTGGGAAACAAAATCATTAAATTTAATCAAATTATTATTATTACAAATTATATTGAGATAACAAAATGAAAATAAAATTAATAAAATAACATAATGATCTTAATTATTAATTATTATGTATACATAATAGAAAAATATTATATATATGTATTTATAAATGTGTAAATAAATTTTATTCAACATTATGTCTATTTTAGTAATTTATATTCTTATAAGAATTCAACAGTAAGATTTATTAAATACATACTATTACCCTTAAAACTCACAACACTTTTAAAAATAAATTTTATCAAACGCTTAACTAATTCTCTCAACAGTTGATTATTTATATAGCATAGCTAAACGCTATTATTTTAAAAGCTACAACATTACTAGACTGACCCTAAATCAAATTAGCTTCCAAACTAAGGGAGTTAGTATTTATCCAACATTTTAGTGCTACTATGAAGTAAAAACTATAACTACTAAGAAAAACTTTATGAAAGTTGTTAACTTATGTAAGGCTTAAAATATAAACTTTTATTTAAAAAAAAAAGAAAAAAAATAAAAAAAATGATAAAAATAAGTATAGCTACCATAACTGTGAGAGTTACCAAACAACTAAGAGCTGAACTCGATAGTAGTCCCAAAAAGATTGTAAGATCACGGGCTCTTTGATAGCCTTCATTACACATTTTGTAGTAATCATCTTCATGCATATTGTTTCTCGCTTCTCTAATTTTCTATTTTGACCCTAATCTAATTGTAAATATACTATAAAATAAGCCTACATTAAGATCATCAATCTCAAGAATTTAAAGACGAATATCATAACAAAAATCTCTTGAAAATATTACTTAACAAGTGTGGCATTGTTCTTTTTTTTCATTATTAAATGCAAACATGTGATCATTGATGGTTAAAAAAAAAAGAATAATGCCACACTTGCTAGGTAATATCTTTGAGAGATTTTGATTACGATATTCAACTTTAAATTCAAGAGATTGATGATCTTAATGTTGGCTTATTTTGAAACATATTTACAATTAAATTAGGGTCAAAAGAGAAAATTAGAGAAGAAGGCGAGAAATAGAATGCATGAAGATGATTACTATAAAATTCGTAATGAAGGTTATCAAAGAGCTCGTGATTTTACAACCCCTTTGGGACTGCTGCGCAGATAGCTGGATCGCCACAGCCCAGTTTAGCTACTGGGTATTTGGTAACTCTCATAGTTGTGGCAGCTATAATTTTTCAATCTTTTTATTTTTTAATTTTTTCTATATTTTAAATAAAAAAATGTATTTTAAGCCTTACGTATTTTATAAACTTTCATAAATTTTTTTAATAATTACAGTTTTATTCCACAGCAACGCTAAAATATTTAGTAAAGACTAGCTGTTATGCCTTCAAAGTCAGATTGATTTAAGACCAATTTGATAATGTTGTAACTAGTTGCGATTCTTTTGCTATATAAAGAATCAACTATGAAAAGAATTAGTTAAACGTTTAATAAAATTTATTTTTAAAAGTGCTGTGAGTTTTAAAAGTAATAGTATATATTTGATAAATCTTACTATTGAACTGCTACAATAATGTAAATGACTAAAACAATATTGTATAAAATTTATTTACACGTTTATAAACACACACAAACACACACACGCGCGCGCGCGCGCACGCACACATATACATAATATTTTTTTAATTGTGCATATATAATAATTGCTAACTAAAATAAATTTTTTAATTTTTCCAATTTTATTAATTTTATTTTGTTATCTCAATATAATTGGTAATAATAATAATAATCTCTCTAAAGTTATTTATTTTATTTCCTAATTAATAAGGATAATTTTAAATTTTTATAATATACATATAATTGCATTAAGTATAAAATTAATTATCAAAATCAAATTTTGAAAGTTACTCTTTCCCTGCCTTCTAAAATCTGCTATAAGATGGGGTGATTTTACCAAAAGTGATTTTTTAAAAATTTACCATACACTAAAATTAGCTTTTATCATTTTAAATTTAATTTTGAACATTCCAACAGCAATCTCAAATGGACCTAACCCTCCAAATGAAAGAGTTTTAAAACATTTAATTTGGATAAGAGTCTTGATTTTAGGTCTTGTTTGGCACTTATGTGCTGTACCTTTTAAGTTGTAGTTATAGTGGAAAAAAAAAGTCATAACTACAAAATAAAAGTTAATAATATGTGGTAAATATATTTCTTATTGAGAAAAATAGTACTACTCATTTAATTTTTCAAGTTTAAATATTAATTTTATATCATCTTCTTTTTTAAAAAAAAGAACAAAAATTACTTATTTTCATCAAATAAATTTCATAATCTCAAAATTTTATTTTAAAATTAAGCTTAATGTATTTATAAAACGGATACATTTTTGTCAAAAGGCAATTACTTACATTAAACGCCCTAAAATTATGTTAAAATATACTTTAGTCTATCTCCTTTTAAATTCTAACAAAACAGCCCATTTGAACTCTACAAAATTAGCTAAAGTTATCTGCAAAATGAACCGACCATGACCACCACATTGGAATCTCTAAGCAACGCCGCTAATCCGTTCTTAATATGAATTGATTCCTTTGGTATCTCGGAAAAAAGCTCATAATTTTTTTTTTTTCATTTTATATTACATCCCAGACTCTAAGAGAACTCATCGGTACAGATATATGCTTATTGGCTTCTTTAATGCTTCCATTATGAACTTTAATTTGTTGTTCAATCGACTCAGCATAGATATGGAATTTCATTATATTGTTAGTGAAGTAATTCCCATAATTGCTCCATATATATATATATATATATATATATATATATATATATATATATATATATTGACTACTTTATTCCAAGTATATATGCTCTGTGTGTGTGTATGCACCAGACCAATTAAGCATATAAATTAATATATAATATGATATGGCGGTATGAAATATACATGTCATAGGTACTCTTCTCAAACAAATTGGACTCGGAATTCTTTAAAGAGAAATGTCAGCCTTCAAGTTCAGAAAATATATGGCAATCTTCAGTTGCATCATGCTCACCCACCCACACATTTATAAAATGTAGCTATTGATCAGTGTGCGGATAGCTATTATATTTTAGTGTTGTATATGTAGTTATATGCATTGTTGTTTGACTTCGAATTTAACTTTTAAAATTTGCGGATGTTTGTACGAAATGTTGTATAATAACTTCAAATGCTAATTAGATCAGTCTTGGTTGGATACTTATTGATATGTTTGGAATATACACTCTCCCACATTTACATCTTGCCAATGTGCACTCTCCCACATTTATGTCTTGCCACACAAACATATACTAATAGAGCACATGAGATTTTTTTTTTTAAAACAGGCCAACCCATGAAGCTCTTTCTTCTTCTTTTTTTATTCTTTTTTCTCAATTACAATAAAATTTCAATAAGTTAATATCTGGCATTGGGAGTTGGGACTAAGAAAATTTATTTATTAAGCAAATATTAACTGACCCAATCTTAACGTTTCATGTTGACCTCAAGTTAGGGATGTCAAAATACATTGTTTAATCGAGATATCAATTTATTAAAATTCTATTATATGAATACTTAAATTGATATCTCAATTAAACAATATATTTTGACTCGATACCTTGATTAAATTGGAAATAAATTAGTTAGGGAGTTGGAACCAAAATTCAATTTGTCTACAATAAGTCCTTATCCTATTTTATATATATATATATATATATATATATATATATATAATTCTCTAGTGAGGATATTCTTATTTTAACAAAATAAAGATGCCACTAACAAACACAAAAATAAAATTTTCAATATTTTAAAATTTTTTTATTTTAAAATTTTTTTTTATATTTTAATGACATTCTTACTTTATCCTCACTCACAAAGAATCACACATGCACACATATACACACACTTTTATTTTTAAATTAATAATATTAGATTTACAAATTTGAAATACACACTCTTTTTGAGTTGTCACGTGTTTCTTTCGTACATTTGAGGTACTAATCGTTCTTACAACCAGCCAACCAAGTTCTTTCATTTGTGTCTTTTTAATTGATTAGGTTTTATAAAAAAAAATTAATTAGGTAAAAAAAAACTAAGAAGCAAATGGTAGTTACTTTAAAACAAAATTTACATGTTATATTTTCATTGGATAGTTGTAATACCTCCAGTTTACTCAAGATTTTCTCGTTTAAGCAGTCATTGTTGTTTTAGTACCATCATTAATAATGACAAATATGTAACATCAAATAAGGAGACAATAATTCGGTATTACCCTGCATTTTTATTGATCATTGAATCAAGCTACATGACGGTTGAAAAGCAGAACTCCAAAAACAAGCGACAACAGCAAAAGATTCACATTCAAACTAAATATCATTCCCATCCCTAAAACAGCAAGCTCCAAAGCCAAAACAACAACAAAAAATTCCATGTCGAACTACTCATGAGTGCCACCTTAAAGGATTGGCAAAACAACCCAAAGATAGCCCATTGACACCTTGAAAAACAGCCCGCCAAGATGATCAGTATTGAATCAAGCTATATATATATATATGTATGTAAATTATATTTCCAAAGATTAACATTAAGAGAAATATGAGCACTAATTACCACTAGCTACAATACTTGTTAGCTATCATTGTTGTTAAGTCTATTATTTATAGAGTTGGCATCTTATGGCAAGTCTAGTTAAATTGGAATTTTATTTATTATATATTTTGTAATAGGGATTAATTTATTAATTCCCCAATTTAGTGAGATTTCAATTTATTATGAATATTTGTTTCCTAATTTAATTAGATGTCTAATTTGGCAAATCAATTAATGATGGAATTCTATAATTGGCACATGAGATCTATTTAGAGCAAGAAGTTGGTTCAAACAGGAAGTTTATTAAATGCTCTAGATATTTCTTGGGAGACAAATAAAGCAAGAAGATCATATTTATTCATATTCAGATTTATAGGAATTATAAGAGGAAAGAAACTCTTATTTGGTAAATATCCAAGTCTTTTAAGACTTGTTTTTTTTTTTGAAACCCTAGTGCGTATATAAAGAGAAGTATTTCACAATTGAAGGTATGCACAACATAGAGTATAAAGCAAAGAAGCAAAATTCAGCCTCCTCCCTAGAGAATCGGATTTCACGCATTATGTTGTGTTGATTTGTTTACTTATCTTCTTTTCATCTCTGTGGAAACTTTATATGGATCTTAGATCACTAAACATAGAAGAATTGAAAAATTGTTATTGATCACTTTGCGAAGTGTCTTGAGGATCGTGGATCAAGAATGGTAGCAATTATTCAAGAGAAGCATATTCAGTCTAAGGTTGAGTAAACTGTATAGTAATAAACTGTAAGTGAGAGTCTTAAGTTTAGTAAATCTATAGGTTGCAACATCTCAACTTAATGAATTGCTTTTCATCTGAGCGTGGCCTCGTGGATGTAAGATTGATTAATCCGAACCACATAAAAATCTTTGTGTCATTTATTTTCTGTATTTTATTGTGTTCTTGGAAAATTAATCTTTTTTATGTTGATGAACAGTACCGTAAACAGTTAGTAACTGTGAACTATAACGGTAAATAGTAATTGTGAACAATAACGGTGAACAGTGACCGTAAATAGTAACGATAAACAATAACGGCGAACAATAACGGTGAACAATATTTCCAAAAATTAATTAAGTTGTTAATTTTTAGTTTTTAATTGCATACTTCTATTTGTGATAGATCTAAATTCCTTTCAATTGTATACATTTTTATTTGTTCTACTAGGCCTTTTTTCTCCCCCCCCCCCTTCTTATGGCATGAATAATGTAACAAATATATACTATTAGATTTTGGTCAACAGTGTAAGATATTTGTATTAATAAAAATGTATAAATTCTTTAAAAATATTATAATTAGTTAACAAATTGGTTAAAAAGATTATTTGTAAATTAAAAGAAGAACAAAAATGAGTCATAATAGATCACAACTCTCTCTTTGGCGTTGTACTCATAAATCTCTATATAATTCGAATTCATTTTCCTATTTCTTATTAATTAACTAATTATTTATCCATTAAACTAAACCAACAGTAGAAATTAAAATATTTAAATCCAACAGTTTAGAACAACCTTATTATCAATGTTGTAAAAAGTCATACAGTCTCATAGAGAGGTTTGAATTTTTGTTCTACTTCTGATAAATTAAAATAATTAAAAAGAAAAAAAAAACCATGAAGTTTTGAAAATAACGTCTGTAACATTCCTTGTGCTTTTGCTTCAGAAAACAATGGGTTAGAAGAATTTGAGTGGGCATGACCCTAAACCCAAATAAAAAATGGGCTTGTTCAAATAAAACCATTATAAAGGCGCCGGAAGAAAAGGTGACAAGTTGAAAACTGTTTTCCGCTTTTTGAAAAGAGAAAATCAATTTAAAATGCAACCAAATAGCCATTTTCTTTTTAACTTGTTATAATTCTACTATACCCATTATAATTTGAAATATATTGATGGTCTAGATACGTACATTTATAAATATAATCTAGATGTTTATTGAATATACATACATTTATAAAAAGGGGGCTGCTACCTTACAGTTAATATAAGGTGCAGCCCTTCATGTGAGGGGCTGCACCTTACATTGACTGTAAGGTAGCACTCACCTTATAAAAATCTAACCCTAATTCATATTTTTTGAATAAGAGATTAAAATGAAACCCTTTATAAGACTCGAACTCACGGCTTCAACGAATGGCCATTTTAATTATTGTTTTTCCTTTTATTTCTGTTGCAGTCAAGTCAAAGTTCCTCTCTGCTGTAATTGCTGATTGGCTGGAGATTACTCATTACAATAAAATGATTGCGAGTTGGGCTCAATTGTTTAGTATTAGCCCCGCACCTTGGCCCAAATGTCCCTACCACCAATCCTTTTTTTTTTTTTTGGTTGGTGGTAAAGCCCACCACTAATTGGTAACTAGTAGGACACAATCTCATCTGTTCCTTTAGACAAGGTACTATTATTTGAAAATTGTTTGCTTGCCATTTAAAGCCAAGAAAGAAATAATAATAATAAAACCAGAACGTATATCATCTTATAATAATTGAATTATCTGCTTTCAAAAGTATGATGTAATGATCATATCTTAACATCCGACATTATGCTAATACATTAAATTTTAATCTTTAATTACAGACCAAATTATGAGGATGAAATATATATTAATAAGTCACCAGTAGGAAATGTTATTAATATATGAGACTTATAACCGTAATTTGACAACAATTTTTTCTTATAAATTTTCATTTTATTTTTGGTACAAATTAATGTCAGCATTATTAATTTATTATTGCTACTCTTTTGTCATTGAGATATGCCGAGTGATTTTTAAATGATTTTCATTAGGTGGCCACCCAAGATCGAATTGAGGAGTAAATTAAAATTGCAAATATTTAAAAAATTAATTTAAACTTAACAAACCCTTATTTTAAAAGAAATTAAAAAAAAGTAATAAATAATAAAAGAATACTCCTTATTCATGAATTAGTTATTTCTATATATATGTATGTATGTATGTATGTATGTATGTACACATAAAATTAACTTTTGAGCGCCTTGGTGTCTATGCTTTATGTTGGCGCGTGACAAAAGGGTCATGTAGCCAAAAGGGACCCACGTGGCCACGCGAGGATGCACGGTCACGTGAAAGGGCCGAGCTCCGCATCCGCTGTGTGCTGCTTCTGGGCATGCATGCACACATCGAGACAACAAATATTGGGGTTGGAGGAATTTCGTTTCACACGTGCGCCGAACCTAGGCACGTGCGACATATACCTTCATTGAGGCTTCCTTCTCAATGCTCATTGGATAGTCATGGACAGAGACGGTTACTGAACTGATAGCGAAGACACTGGGCACGTGGCATGCAAACGTCACGGTCGGTCAGATACAGGAAGAGAGGAAAAACGGTTGCGGGGGCGAGACCGCTTTAACGTGTTGATTTGTTCCGTTTACTACTCTTCAGTTCCAATGTCTAAAATGCCCTTTTCTGGATTTTAGGATGTTTTAACTTTAGCTATTTCATTTGGATCACCCTATGTTGCAGCTGCTGTAACTTACAGCAGCTGCAAAAGTAACGTGAACAGTATCCACGTGTGGCACTGTTCACGTTGCTTTTGCAGCGGCTGTAAGTTACAGCAGCTGCAACATAGGTTTAGCCATTTCATTTTGGTTTCATGGAAGAATATATAAACATAAAATAAGAAATGAAAATGGTTGAATTAGCAGTGGGTCTAACCAATTGAATCCTCCTGTAGGTGTTAATTTGCTACTTGTTGGGGCTGTTAGGTAATAAACTTGGGCAAATGTAGCTTTTAAGTTTATGTATCATCTTTAGTAAGTATTAATTGCCGTAACTTATAAGCTAAATTGATTTGATTTTATATTTTTACGATGAAAAATTTATAATACATTTACTAATTTTGTCAAAATTATTATTTAAAATAATCAAATAATAAAAGTATATGAGGAATTTAGGTATATTCAGTACAATTTTATCAATGAATTATTTTATATATATAAAATAATCAAATTATTTCTTTGTTTATAATTAATTTTGTATTTTTCTAATTTAGAGGGTGAAATTACCCTTACATAGTTTAACAGTAAAATAGATTTTTATTATAATTTCTTTTAAAAATTCCATTAACTTTAATGATTTTGTAGTAAGATGATAAAAACTGAAACATTAAGTAGGAAAAAGTAATTGTTAAAAAGCTTTCGTGATAAAATGAAATGTTAGAAAATATGATGTGGTAAAATGATAATCTTCTTTTAGGAAATATAGTTAGGATAATCATACCATTTTATTGTATTTTCTCTTATACAATTTCTTTATTGTAATTACAAGTATCAACATATTACACATGAGGATCTACTCATTAATTTAGTGATAAATCATTTTTCTTCTCACACCCTTCGTATAAACAAGGGATGTAGATACTTTCTTTCAATTTGAATGTGAATTCTACTTATTTTAAAAATTTTATTAGATTCATTTTAGAGTTAGTCATTCAAATAACGCTATATCATAATTGCTTAAGTATGTCCAACATTTGTAATATAATTTTAAAAGAATAATATAGTTTTAAAAAGTTTAAACAATTCTGTCATTATACATGTTAAAAATATGTCAATAACAATAATATCCTCGTGATATTTTCTTCAAATTTCACAATGAATCTTTAGTGTGTTCTAAAAAAAAATATTTTGATAGATTTCAGAATTCCTCAAAAGTAAGAAAATAGAAGTTAATATTATATAGTGTGCTATAACAGTCTAAAGTATAAACATGACATGATTGATCAGAATTCTGTAAAAGTGATGCATGTAAACAGGAGTGGCAAAGTTGTGAATTAATGTATAGCCACTGGCAATTAGTTTTTCCAGAATGCAATAGGTGAGTGTGACCGCCTCCGAAATCCCTCCATCTGCACACACAAATTCGTGCTACTACCACTTTTCTACCCCCAACCCCAAAAAGAAAAAAAAAAAAAAAAGACGCTTGCAATCTGCCGACCGGTTCACGGTCAACCGGTTCTCTAGCCTCTCCGCTGTTATCTATATCTCCATTTACATGGATCTGTTCAGATCACCAGCCACACTCTAGATCAATTCTTTCTTTGAGTCTTGATACTTCATTGACTTTCATTGTGTAATCCGTTCGTTTCAGTTAGAAACTTCGTCGTTTTAGTTGGATCATTAAGCTTATCATGTTCTTTGATTCTTGTTTCTAACTTCAATTTTCGTTTATCATGTTTCTCACTTACTCCCCTGAAGCTGCGTCGTTTTTATGTTAAAACAAGCTGGTAGGAGTTAGGAGCCGTCGTCCGATTATTATTTTTTGATTCAAAACTGTTTCATTTTAAACTCTTTCATTTCTTTCCGATATGTGTCGTTTAGTTTGATCCTTTGAGCTCAGAGTTTCAAAACCTGAGGATTCGTAGCTTCTTAATTCAGAGCTACAACTGAAAAACGGCGCCGGATTATTCAGAATTGTTGATTATGAAACTGAAGTAAACGGAAACTTGAGGCGAAAGAGGTTATTTACACACACACAGAGATGACGTCAGGAGCGAGATTGCCAACATGGAAAGAGAGGGAAAACAACAAGAGGAGAGAGAGAAGAAGGAGAGCAATAGCGGCGAAGATATTCGCCGGCCTGAGAATGTACGGCAACTACAAGCTCCCTAAGCACTGCGACAACAACGAAGTCCTCAAAGCCCTCTGTAACGAGGCCGGTTGGACCGTCGAGCCGGACGGCACCACTTACCGTAAGGTATCGTATTCTCTCCCACTCCTTTCTTTCTTTCTTTCTTTCTTTTAATTTTAATTTCTTAAACATAATTGATTTATAATAATTACATGTAGAAACTCGGTTATAGTGATTTTTCTTGTGTTATGGCGTGTTTTCCGTTCACATAGATCAAATGATTATCGTGGCATGTGTTAAAGGGCATCACTGTGTGGCGCATTTTAGCAGTGATAGTTGCAATTTGGGGACAATATTTATGAAATTTCAAGAATAGAAAATTATTTTTAAAAAAACTGAAATTGAAATTGATAGTCTGTCTACATGTATATATTAATGACATTTCGTGAAAACAATGTAATTTACATGCAATCATAAGTCGTATCCAATTTTCCGTCGTTAGCCTGCGCAATTGGGACCCCGGCGCATGATAGCCGAAGTTGTTATTGTTATTATTGCGTTAATTTTTACTCACCGGCGTTCGATAGATCTGGGTGGCCACTTTGGTTAACTTTTTAATCATCGGCGTAGCACGTTAGATCTGGTCAACAGTCAGCCTCTTTCTTTTTTTTTTATGGTTATCTCCTTTTTTCTTTTTGGTTGAACGCGTGAAAGCAGCAGCAAAGATTCTCTTTTTTCTCTCTCATTGAAGACTGGCAGTAATCTGAGTGATAAGTGTGTGTGAGAGAGAACATGCAAATGCAAATGTAATGGCATAGATCTCGAGAAGACAGAAATGCCCCTTGTCAAAAGTTAAGTTTCACTTGGACTGGGCTAATATTTTTCGCTTTCATAGATTTAGTTGTTGGGCAACTTTTTCTGCTTCACTGACGTCTTTATTGAAACTCAAAAACAGTAACCTTTTCGGCTCCCCCTCAGTTTTCCGTTCTGGGTACAAGTGTTTTTAACTATTTTGGGGATGGTATAGTTTCATCTTTTGTGAGATTACTCTTCAATTATTAAGGTCGTTTATTGAGGTTTTACGTCGCACGTGGCTCTACACTACATTTCTTGCTCCTGACCTCATGTGCTAGGAAATTGACTTCAAAATAATGGAAAAAAAATTTCAGTGAAGATAACTATTAACTATGTGATTTAATGAAAAATTAAAAGAATATTTAGGGGAAAATTAAATTTTCCATTTCAGGATTCAGTTACTTTGTTAAAGATTGTGATTAGGATTATAGTTTGTTGTTTCTCGTAGCTTAGGAGAAAAATGATTAATGAAGAACAGAACAGTGGAGAATTAATCTTCAACCAATGGTTGAAGCATTTCTGGGCCTAGGATCTATTTTGCCTTAATATTATGCAAGAAAATCAGCAAGATCATGTATATGGACAATCAGCAAGATCATGTATATAGACAATCAGCAAGATCATGTATATACTTATCTGTCTCATGCTTGTACTTAGCTTATTGCACTTTTGACCCTCAATGCTCTCTCTCATGTTGGCATTGGTATGTAACACTGTTCAGTATGCTCAAGATATGAATCATATGATGAAATGATGAATTGCCCTTGTAGGATAAATAATTATTGGAGAGTTGATTCCCAGTTCGTAATAGAGTACAAATTAGCCTTGATTGAAACTTTCTTAGTATAGTGTTGCGAAACTTCTTAATGTCATGATAAATTGTAATATGACTATGTGAGATATAGTAGCAGCTTTTGTCATTCTCATGCAGTGTCATGTGTCGCCATAGTGCCAAATTAGCAAGCTTAGAATGTTTAACTTTGTAAATTGTAGCCACTCGGCCATGCAGGGCAGCGGTGCTTTTGTGGGGGCTAAAATTTCCTTCCCAACTATGAAGATAATTGTGTGAAGGCAGACTTCTCTCTCTCACGAAATGAGAGTGGAGTAGACATCCCTCGAATATTTGAGAGTGTAAAAGTCTGGGCTGTCATCCCAATAATTGTCTGAGTCTCATATAATATGAGTTATAATTCTAGGCATTAGTCTCATGTAATCAGGAAAAAAAAAAGACTTTGTAAATTTTAGTACTTATTTACAGTGGCAGTATGGATCTGGTTGACCAGCTACGCTGCTGTAGCTTGAGAATATAGAGCAATTTAGGACATTCTCATGCATAAAATTGGAAACCAAGTTGGGGGAAATTTTGATTAATAAAGTAAGCATGCATTGAGGTTAACTGTTGATGATGTAAAAGTGCTTATAGCTGTAAACTGTTTGCTTAGATGACTGAAGAATCATAGTACAAGTGTCACTCAAGAAAATCACATTTCTGACATGAGAAAAGATGATGCTTAATGTGAAAACTGAAAGAGAGAAGGGGAACTAGACTGATGGTTCCTTTGTTTAATGGAGAAATAGATGAATCAAATTCAGGTTATGCAAGCAAAACTGAAAAAAGTCTAGTCTTTCTCAAGTACACTCATGTTCATTCATTTGTGTGATCATAGGTTTTGTTGTAGTCTTGTGTTAATGCCGGTTGAATGCCCTTTTCTATCATAGAGAACCTTTTGACAAATTATTATTTTTTTATGCAACTTAATGGCCATCTATTTCTGCAGGGATGTAAGCCCGTGGAGCGCATGGATATAGTAGGTGGATCTGCAGTGGCAAGTCCATGTTCATCGTACCATCCAAGTCCCTGTGCTTCCTACAACCCTAGCCCAGCCTCCTCTTCTTTTCCAAGTCCTGCTTCATCTTCCTATGCTGCCAACCCTAATGCTGACAACTCACTTATTCCGTGGCTTAAAAACCTCTCATCTGCATCCTCATCGGCCTCATCCTCCAAGCTTCCCCATCTATACATTCACACTGGCTCTATCAGTGCTCCTGTCACTCCTCCATTGAGCTCCCCAACTGCTCGAACCCCTCGAATGAAATCTGATTGGGAGGACCAATCTTTGCGCCCTGGCTTGGGCGGGCAGCACTACTCTTTCCTGCCTTCTTCAACTCCTCCAAGCCCTGGCCGGCAGATTGTTCCTGATCCCGAATGGTTTGCAGGAATCCGTCTTCCACATGGTGCGCCAACCTCTCCCACATTCAGCCTTGTTGCCTCAAACCCATTTGGATTCAAGGATGAAACTTTAGCTGGTGGTGGCTCCCGCATGTGGACTCCTGGGCAAAGTGGAACATGCTCACCTGCCATTGCTGCCGGCTCGGATCATACAGCTGATGTTCCAATGTCTGAAGTAGTAACTGATGAGTTTGCATTCGGAAGCAATGCCACAGGGCTAGTTAAGGCTTGGGAAGGGGAGAGGATTCATGAGGAATGCGGATCTGATGATCTGGAACTCACTCTTGGTAGCTCAAGAACCAGGTGAGCTGCCATCATTATTTAATGAGGTAGATTGATTTTAATTGCTTATTTACTTGATCCATGCTGTGCTGCAGATAAAGAATCAGACAAGTGAAGAAGTTTGTGATTTCGGACCATTGGCTCCCTATCCTTACTTTTCCGTAAACATAAAACAAAAGGGATCAAGGTGAGCTTGAACAAGTGTGCTCTCTTGTTTTATATATTTTTTTCATTTCCCTTTTTTTTCCCCCTTAATTATAAGTAGCTAGTTTTTCAAGGTTTGCCCATCTTGGGGTGGTTTCAAAACCTTTTCATTTGAGAAGGAACTGATATATGTATGGATTAGCTGTCTGCCATTGGAAGGAATACTAGATGACTATTGGATTGGATTGTAACCCAGTGGCAGAACCTTTTGCAAAAAAATTGGATAGAATTGGCTTTTATCATTGCCTTTGTACATTTCATTGACATTATTATGTGATATATTTGTTATGCAATCCACTTTTCTTTTGGCTGTTCATTACTTGCTGTCATTGGTGATCCGAATTTGTTTGTTTACTGCTGCAAATAGAATCGAAAAGCACGTTGTAGATTAGGGATTAGGACAATGACCAATCCACCACTACCTTGGTCCTAAAGTGCTAGAAACTGAAATTGGCTACAGTTTTTCTTGTCTCTTTGAATGCTTCTTTTTACTATCTTTGACCAAAATCCCACCAGTGTAACTGTTGCCTACCCGATACGAACAAAACAGCCAGAATATGGGTCCGTTTGCCCTCGCCATTTACCGAATTCAATCAGACTTACTACCAGACCCGGCCCCGCTGTGTGCCAATCCATCATCAATTATCGTGGCGGTTCAATTATCAATTCAAGCCTCTGTTGCAGATTTGGAAATTCACTGTTGCTATTGATTTCAACGTAAATGATTTGGCTGAATCGACTATTGAGTCTTTTACTTCTGCTTTTTTGTTGCCAACTTGCGATTCTCCTTCGAGTATCCTCGGCTTGAACTTTTTGTAGAATCCATGTTGCCTGAGAAATTAGCTTCAAAACCTGGAGGAATCACTGGAGTTAATTGTTAGAAAATGCTTAAGAAACACTAAAGCTCGTTAGAGATGTGGGTAAAGTCAAGTAAAATTTCTTGAAAATCTCTGGCCATAAGCTCGTCCAAAAAAGTAAATTTTGACTGGAAAATTGAATTATTACGTGGAGAAAATGAGTGTCAAAATTGCGTTTTTAGTCAAATGGTTAATTACTAGAATCATGATCCGTTCTCTTCCGTGTACGAATATCGCAATGGTTAAATTTTCTCGTGGATAAATAATCATGAGTTTGTTGTGCAAATTGACAAGCTTGAATTGAATTTGGTAGAAGTTTATTTCTAATTATCCATGTAATCTTGGAGTTGTTTGTCTCCTTTAACCTAATCCGAGTTAAAATACAGCATGTGGATTGCTGTCAACTGGGATAACACCAGAAAGTTTAATTCAAATAATTATGCAAAATTTGACTTGCGGATAAACATATTTTAAAAATAAAAAATTAAAAAAAAAAGCAGAGAGACAGATATTCTGTGCTCAATATCAAACAAATGGGTAAGTGGTCCTAAGTACTAACTTTGCATAAATAATAATTATTGCATATTGGATTCAAATTGTTCATCATGAGCACAAGGTGGGTCTCTGTATAATGGCAGTGGCCATTGAATCGTCCTCTTGAGATATTGACAGCATAAAACAACTCTCTTTTTAATTAATATTTGACGTTGGTCGAGTTATGACAAAACATCTGCAAATGCTGTAAATTATTGCTTTGAATCAATTATTTATCGTGGCCCAGTTCCGAATACGAACATTGCTAATGATTAGTCAGTTTCAACAAAATAATTTTGCGTTTACATTTTTGAGTTTTATGTAAACTGATAAAAGAATTGAATCCTGATAATATGATGTTCAAATTTTTAACGAGATAAATAGACATTTCTTAGATTAATTTAAATAATTGATAAATACTCACTATTATAATTTCAAAATTAAGTTGATTTAATCAAATATTTATACAGTAAAAAATTTACAATATTTTTATTTTTTTAAAAAAATTATTTAAAAATTATATTTATTATATACTATTAATTTTTATTTTGTAATTCCAATTTTTTCTCATAGCAGCGGTGACTTAAGTTACATCACCTCCGTACTAAAAACCGGCCATAGAAACTGTGAAATAAAATGTAGAGCAAAATAATCACCATTGAAAGTATAATTGCTAGAGCATACAAATTTACACGTGCTAGCAGTCTCCACTCTCCACGTTGTGTACCATTTTCTTCTGCATCGTCTAAGCTGTACAACTACTGGGAAACCAATTTGGCAATGGCTTGGTTTGATTATGTAAACAAGGATGCAGATAACGAAATCACAAAAAAAAAGAGCAGGATAAGATTTATACATGGGTCCAAGCCACAATTTCATCAGCTATATTTTCAGGAGAGAACTGCCTAATATGTGTTGAACCCAAAATGTAGTGATCAGTGCTCAACCTTTTCGAATAGATCTGAGAGAGCATGATACAGAATGGCAGCAGCGGGAGGTCTAGGCAATGACCCGAGAAGAATATCAGATGCACAAATAGACGGGTTACCATAGAACCTAGAATTTTCTTCCGCTCGAGTAGCAACAATACTCCCTTCAAGGGAGCAACCAACAAATGCACCTGCATAGTTGATAAAAATGTCAGCAAGGTTCAACACAACTATAGAGACATGCTGCATCAGTTGAAGCATACAACCAACTGATGAAAAATTCAATTAAGATTGGACTACATGGTGGCAATAGCATGTTTATAATATCATCTGGATGTACACAAAAATTCTGAGCATAAAGGACCAAGTACTGGTTGCAATCATAGATACAAAGTGCCCCCGGAAATTCAAGGGTTTAAAGTTTCAACATAAATCTAGGTACGACTCCCCTCCACCTTATTGCCAGTGGTTTGAACCTCTTCGTCAATTATGCTCAACTTAAATCAAGATTCATCTGGACAATGATTGTGAGAAAATTATAATGTCCAAATCATAGTAGTGTAACCCTATTCCTCCCCCTCCCCCCCCCCCCCCCCCCCCCTCTTCCTTTAAAAAAAAATCATGATAGTTTAACTAAAACTTCAACTATAAAGGACTCATTTCATGAATCAATGATCAGGACGAATAAGACAATGTGGAACAAAAGATGTGGACTAACATCCACCAGTATACCAATCTCCCTCGCCCAGTCTATCCATCCTCAGAGAATCTAGTTAAGATGATAGAGCATTCCTGGAAACCTACAAGTCAAAGTCAAGGCAATATATAGAGGCATCCCAAATTTATTGAACAAGCTAACACATATGGGTGTAGTACGGCAAAAAAATATGATAACTTCACTAACATCTGTGGCAAAAACGGTATATCCACACTCCCCACCCCTCACCCAGGTCTCAAAAATGATTTACTCAACATTGTACAAAGTGAGTGAGCAGAAGTTTTGAGTATACAGAGACATGCATTATACATGGATATCACTGAATTAAGTCACTAGATAAGACTGTTCAAAGTACAATAAAAGCATTTTGTGCTAGGAAATAACTTGAAGTCTCAAAAACTGGAAAATCTCACCACAAAACCAATGAATCCTAAATAAGTTCAAAAAGTTTTATAAATAGAAAAAGGACACTTGCTCTGTTGATGTGTGAACAGAAAAAACAAGCTTGTCTAAGTTACAAGGAGTCAAGTAAATAAAACCACTACGGACTGATTTGACTGAATATTCCTAGGATTGTTAGGGAAGAGAATCTCACCTTTACTGCAGCTGTAACTATAGCAAGCAGCATAACCCCCAACACCTGCATGAACATCAGCTTCCGCAGCCCGTCCAACAATGCCAGCAGCAGCACTCAAGCCAGCCCCAAAGGAGAAGTGCATGTTTCCACAAAATGTTTTTATGGCACTTTTGGTTCTTAAAACAATTATGAAATCGGTGAATTCACCTCCAGCCTGTTTGATTTTAAGAAAGAATTGAGTTTCAAAGCATGCATAAAATAAAGAACGAAAATCTAAAAGTTCTCTATATGGATCTAAAGGTACATCTTTACTTAACAACTACAGACTGGAGGTGGAAAAGGGTACAAACTAGAAATTTCACCAATTCTACATCAAAATTCAAAGATCGAATTAAATCTATCTACTGCAAAAGCAATTACAGAGAGAAGCTTCTCTCTAGCACATATGAAAGCTAAAAATTGGATATGCATGGTATTGATACACTACAGCAGTAAATTCAATTTTGTAAACAATAATGTCTAGTAATTAATTAAATCAATAAAGTATTGGTTTAACACCTAGGACAAAATGAAAAAGCTATTTTCATTTCCTCACTATTTAAGAGAAATAGAATAAGGGGAGTGCATTAAGCAGCCAAAATTATCCCCAAAATACCCTCTGACCTACTAGAAAACTTATATGGATAAAATGAAATAAAGTTAGTTTACCTGAGCTCCCCAGCCAATACCAAAGGATGAAATGGCCGATGGTGGAGACCAAGATCCATCTTCTCTACGAGCAATAACTAGCCCTGTTCCAACATTGTAGGTCACCATCACCCCAACCTTTGCAACGGTAAGGACTGCAAGGCCCTTTGCTTGTTTTAAAATAGCTTCTGGTATGGACTTCTCAGGTTTCAGAGAACCAACCTGACCAATGCTAAACTACATTACAAAAGATTATAATTTATACACTCTACCGAAAAAAAGGTTGAGGACTTCTTTAACATGTTTTACATTTTCATAGTCTACTGTTGATTAAGGATAGACACGTTAGAAAGGCAGTAGCCCACATTAAGCCACCGGTTGACATAGAAGAGCATGGCCATTGCAGATTTGCAACTCCTTTCAGGTTCAAAAGCACCCATCTGCGTCAATTGGCTCTATGTTGTGTCTGCTCAAACAACAGGCTTCACAATTTTAACTCAAAATAGCTAGACATTTTTGAAAAAGTAATTCATTATGTGTATGCGCTAGTCTGGTCAATATTCTGAAAAACTGTCTAATAAACCAAGTGCATCAATGGGTCAATAGGGTTGAACTCCGAAAATACTCAAAACACAGAATCAATACCTTATTATAACCCCGTATTGTGTTTGCTGCCTTGTAGATCTCATATTCCATGGATTGGCCCCATGGAAAGTTAAGCCATGATCTCAGAGTACTAAAGTCAGTCAGATCTTGGGTAGGCACCTGAGCAGCACGACTAACTTTTTCCATCAAATAAGACTGGATAGACTCTAGCCGCACACAGCATACATCACACACTCGCTGTGGGTTCCCAGTACGGAACTTCGTTGGCAACAAACTCCTTCCCTTAGAGCATTCATTACAAAAAATCCCTCCACAGAAACGGCAGTGGTGCCTAGAGCACATGATAGGATGGAACCGTACATTACACAACATGCAAGCAGAAGCGGCACTATCAGGCAACCATTTTGGTGGCTCTACTTCCAGAAGCTCCCTGACATTACCAAAATTAGCTTCATTAAGAGTTTGAGCCATCTCTTTCCAAGCATCCTCAAGAAGAAGATAAGACACCCAAGAGATTCTACATCTATTGGTATCACCCGAAGCAATAGCATTTACTTTCCCTCGAGCTGCAACTAACATGTCACTAACCACATCCCACATTGTCATCTCCTTACTTCCTTCATTAAACTGATTCCAACCCAGGTCTCCATCGGGGAAGCATCCCCCATCAACAACAAGACCTCTACTCCATTCCTCTTGCTCACCTTCTGACATAGGTGGAACTGAGACAGGAATCCAAGCTCCAGTTTCTTCAGAAAGAGGTGTATCGTAATAGAAAACTTTACCCTTTTTCTGACTGCAAACACCCAAAATATTTTGATCCTCATTGCCCTCCTCAGTGCCTCGAGGTGCTTCACTTCCAAATTCTCTCTGCCGCATCTTTCCTCCTTGCCGGAAATCACTAGTTTGTATCAGCTTAGTTTCTCTGCCTTCCTCAACCTATAAAATATAAACCAACACTCAAGATGCTCAAAACAAATTTTTTATCCGCTGTATAAACCAAGTAACAATTAATTACCTTATGGTGAAAAAGAAAAATGTGCTTTAATAAATAAATCAGTATCCCAGTTACCAAATACTAAAGCCATTCAAATTAAACTCAATAAAGTTTAATCTTCTTATTACTTTTAACTGCTGATAAACATGGATTAGTTAGTTGGGCTAATATACCAGCATTTTCTTTTCTATTTTCTTGCATTTTTTTCCCAGGAACCAAACAGAAAAATAAAGAAATTTCAGAAAGAAAAAAAGAAAAAGAAAATTACCAGTTTAGAGAAGAGGTCAGGGTGGGAGTAATCGAGTTCGATTTTAGGGTAACGTACGTATCCTTCCTCCTCCATTGAAAAAAGCCTTTTTCTCCCCCCTTTTGGATTTCTTTGAGAATTTTGAATGAAACGACAATTAGTGACTGCCGTTTAGAGGTCTTATCTTTGGAGATAACAACATAACATGATATAGATAAGTCAAAAAGCCAAAACAAAAGTGCAGAGCAACAGATTTGATTGCTTGTCGAAAGTCCAGAGGAGAGACAGAAGCAAACAAACAACAATACGAGGTTACGTTTCGAGTCCCTCGCCGTTTTGAACCCTGTTTCGAATTTAATGTTATAAAAATGTTTTTTACGTTTCGACCCTGTGTGATTGGGCCGGATGCGGGTCAAATATCCGAGATAATCCGCTCGGGTTATGCGGCCGGATAATATTTGAAATTTTTACTTTTTCCGACTTGAAAAAAAAAAAAAAAAAAACTCGAGCTATATAAACAGAGAACTGCAGCGCGCTACTCTTCTCTCTCAACTCTCACGAGTCACTCACCGCCAACGTCCACAGCCACCGCGCCAAGTCGTTGCCAGCCGTCGGCCGTTCGCCAGCCACGCGTCCTTCATGGTACAATTTGACTGTAAAATTAAATTAATGCCGTATTGTAAAAGAATTTTTAATTAAAAAGGAATTAGTTTGTGATTTAATTATTTATTCCTTTTGTGTCTTGTTGTAACTTCAATTAGAACTCTCTATGAGGGTTATGGGTAGCTGAAAAGTCAAAACTGATCAATTGTTTTGTTAATTTTTGTTACTTACCTGAGTTGGAATTCTGATAATAGAATTTGACAGTTATATTCAGGATTTGCTCCTGTATTGAGGTTGAAATGAGGAAAGATTGCACATTAGGGAATAAAGATGACAATTTAGAAGTCGAATTGTCAGAATATCACAAAATTAAAACTGAAGATGGCGGCGAAGAAATCAAAATGTCAGAACCCTCCAGTATGAATTATGAAGATGTTGCCAAAGAAGAGGATCCTATTCAAAAACAAAAAAAGATATATAAAAGATTCATGTTATCTTTGACTAAGCCTTCACACCTTCTAAGATATGGACCTGGCTCAAAGATCCTGCGTTGGGAAAATCGCAATCAGTTGCGTTACCTTTTGCGCAAACTTGTGAGACAGCACAATTGGGTGGATGCAAGTGGTGTGCTCAGTGTGTTGTTGCAAGGGACAAGTGCAGAGAAATGTCCTGTGGCGAATCGGCTCAAGTATACGGTATAAAATTTGATGCTAACTCTCATGATTGTATGCTTTTTTTGGTGTTATTTTATTTTATTATTCTACTTGTTGATTTGAATTTGGGAGTTATGCATAATGATGGTTACGTGAAATGGTTTGACTAAAATTTGTATGTAGATAATTTTTCTCTTCCCCCCCTCCCTAAACGTAAGGGGGTGGGCAAAGCTGTAATTTACTTTTTAGTCCCTTGCCTCCCCAAAGATATGAATCCGGATGGACAGTCGAATAAAGATGTTTGAAAACTACTTGGCCACGCCCCTGGGGGCTTGTATGTAGATAATTCTATATGTTAAAGTTACAAATATGAGAGGCTGCCCTGAGTTTAGTCTGCTTACGG
The DNA here is from genome assembly GCA_030449075.1 of Murraya paniculata. Classification (NCBI taxonomy): domain Eukaryota; kingdom Viridiplantae; phylum Streptophyta; class Magnoliopsida; order Sapindales; family Rutaceae; genus Murraya; species Murraya paniculata. Next base: position 130,201 of record JAEVFN010000066.1, read on the forward strand.
TAATCTTGTCTTATCAGTAAAACAGTAGTTAATTGTTAGATTCTTGACATTTAGGTTTTACTGTTGAGTCTTTTGAAATAGAACATTTTATTGTTCTATTTTCTGTGTGTAAGTTGTTCCAATAAATTTTTTTTTATTTTTCCCCCTTGCACGAACCACTGATTAGTGTTGTGAGCTTGTTATTGGTGATTTTGTAGCTTAATAACTTAAGAAAACTAGGGTAAAGGGACTTAGGAAAAATTGGCAGAACCGCTTCCAATCAGTATATAAATTCTTTATCTCATGAATTTATCATGTGTTGCAAATAGCATTCGTGAAAGACAATTCTTGTTTAGTTTTGATGTGATTTTCCCTTGCTCAAAATTACTGTTGAACTGTTAGTAGATTTTGATGGATATATGCTTTGATATTTTTAGGCTTGATTAATTCACCCAGCTGCAATATTTTTATTCATATAGCCTTCAAACTATATTTTAATATCTGGATTCTAAATGTTATCTGGATTTTGAATATGGAAACTCATTGATTTATGTATTAGCATAATAGGTTTCGATGGAGCTGCTTAATCATGTGGAAAGTGATGACGTCAACCCTACAAGGATCAAGCGTATCTATGACATTTGGACGAAAAGAGTTGGTTCGATGAAAGAATCACCGCTGGTGGTATTTTTTATTCTTTTTTTTTTTTCACACACACACACACACACATTAGTTCCATGATACGGACCAACTCCCTTCCCACCCATGTGAGCAGGATTCAAACCTAACCTCTTGTACCACCACAATAAATTTTTCTAGTTGAACCAACTAGCACCCACTTGAATATTACTTGTTTAGCTTATGAAGAATAATTTGTTCTATGTTGCCTTTCTTTATTTAATTATAAAAGAGAAATTTAGAACAGCTTGTGTTTGCTGCTATACGTTCATTGCATTGCTCCTTGCTTTAGTTTTTTCGTCAGCTTGTCAATTGATGTGCACATTGATACTATGATGCAATTTCTCAGTCTTAAAAAAGTTAAATCCGCTTTACCAAATAAAAGATTAAGATAGTATGGGAAAATTGCTAACTAAAAGAAAAGGAAAGGCAAATTTAAATTGTATTTTAGTGAAACTAATGGACAGTGGACATACAGAAAGGAATTTGACTTCAGCACTTTATTATGCTTATACTCATATGACCTTTAAATGGCTTTGATTACTATGTGTTGGAATAACATTTGTGTTCAACTAATTAAGTTGCTGACACACAATGTTGATTTGTTTTTTCTTTTGATAGGAAACAAAGAAATGTGAGTTAAGAAGAAAAACATGTACAAAAAGTGAACAAGGTGTCCACAAAAAAGAACGATACACACTGTCAACTAGTTTCAAGCTGGTATAGTTTGGTTTTTCTGCTTCTTGACTTAAGCAATAAGGGAGTGTGGAGTGTCTTGTTGGTTCTATGTTTAAGCATCTGTACCTGCAGTAATGTTTCCTTGTCTACATTGATTCGCATGCCAAGCAGGAAAAATTTGTGCTTTCTTTGGAGTCCATTTTATTATATCTCTCACAAGGTGATATTGAAGAAGCAAATTTGGCTGCTATGAGGTACAGTTGTGTTCTGCTGTGTATATTAATTGTCTAGCTATATAAAAAAATTGCATGATATTAAGCCCCTTGTAGAAATTTTTAGTACCTAAATATTTCTTCTAGATGGAATGCTGTCCTGGGTTTTCCATTATGTAAAAGGGAGAAGTTTTAGATGTTCTGGACTCTTTAACTGCAGTCAGAAATTTCTTAAAAAGCTTGTTTGTATGACAATGTGTATTGGATTTACTTGTAGAGTTCTTCCTGTTGCAATTTCATACTTTGGTGGCCTTCAGAGCTATGATTTCCATAGCTTTAGCACATTTATCAATTTTTTTGGTATTTAATCTGCAGCCTTAATGTTATCTTCTAAATTAGTAAGAAAACTATTTCGAAACTTGGTTGGTAGGTTGACATAAATGTTTTAGATGTCTGTGTGGAATCTGTATATCTTTTGAAATTTCAGTAAGTGTTACACAGCAGAGAAATTGTTAAAAATCTTTTAAACAAATCTTGTTCTTCTTGATACGCAAAGCCAACCATTGTGGACGACTGTTTGTTCTCAAAATTGTACTTAGTGATCCGTTTTAGGATTTCTCAGGGGTTTAGGTGGGTTCTCAAATTTCTCTGATTGGCTCAATGAAATTGTGCTGCTTTGATGTGTTATTATGATACTTGATGGTTATTAGCTGCTTAAAGCAATTTAGTGACACTTATAGTTGTTTTGAGCAGCTACCTATTTTTGTGTTGTGATTGGTAGTGTTTTGAAGCTAGAAATTTCCAGCTAAAGCTCCTCAGTATACAGCAACTCGCCAAGTCTGTCTGGTAGGTTTTTAGGTTAAATGGATTACCTTAATGCCTATAATATGTTGCACACATGATACAGCTGGCAGTATGGTTGTAAACAATACTGAGCCAGCCTCTCAATTGGTGTTTTAATCCAGTTTCAGGCTTGGTGTCTTGCCAGGGTTAAGACTTTTTCTTAAGGGTCTTGGTATTAGGCCCCTTGAGAGTAGTTGCCAATGCTAATTTTTCTGTGTATTCAACTGTATCAGTCAAATTTTGATTGGTAGGTGAAAAATTAAGGACTACTTGCTATGATGGTTTGGTATCTCAGTTGTGGAGTTGCAGCTTCTGATCCATAACTTGCAAATTTGTAATCATTTTAGGAAAGTTCTTTTGAATTTAACTTGCAATATTGTGAGCTGCTTTCAGATTTTCGAACTGCTTCAATATTACGTTTTTCTTTATGGCGTCATATTTTCTTTTAAATCTTCTCTTACTTGGCACATGGCATTGCTTTCATGAATATGCAGATTTACAAGCACCAGCAGATACTTGGCTCAATAGAGTTATGAAATGAAATCCATAATTTAATTTTTAGTGAAGTTATACAAATTTATGTAGTGTTGTCTAAAATATTAATTTGGTTCTTATTACAAGAGACTCGACACTTGCAATGCATGGCCAATAACAGGTTGATGAAATTTGATTTGAGGATTAATGTGTCATAGCTGAAGGGAGGGTTTGTACTCTGCATGGGTCTTTATTGTTCTCCATTCCAGTCTTGTGATACTCATCTGATGATGTTGATTGATGAAGGATTATATGGTCACCGATGTGGCATTGTTGTTTTGTTAGACTTGGTATTCTGATGCTGTAGACTGTATCGTGACTGTATATTCCTGAAGAGTTCCCTTGGAGAGTGACTTCATCATTTCATCTCATGGCACTTTAAGCTTTATATTTATACTGGGAAATGGAAAATCATGCAAACTACAGCCCTCAACAAAACTGTACAGGATCTCCTTTTGGATTTATTTTAAAGAGCAGTGTCAAATTTTCACTTCCATCTAAGAGTTTGAAGACCATTTCTGTGGTGATGGTTAATCAGTGTGCATAATATGCATCTAAATGGAAATGTGCAGCTCAATTTGTTCTGGATGTTATTTTCTTATCGCAAAGCTTGCATTGGACCCACATACAGATTAGTTCTTGCCCTCCACCCTAGAATTTGACTAATTCATGCAAATTAATCGCTTCCCTTTCTTGCAGATTTTGGATGTAGCTTCTCTGTTTGATATATTTCTCAAATGTTTTCGTATACTGTTGTACTGATTTGTTAGTTTTTTTCTTTTTCTTTACAACTACTTGTAAAAGCTTGAAATCAACACTTCTATTGCCACCTGCATGGACACCTAAATATCCAGTAGGTTTATGCCTATGCTAAGATTTATTAATTTTTTTGTACTAATCCTTGAGAATCACTTTGGTTCGAAATTAGCTTCAATTAATTGGTTCAAAATTGGGTTCAACTAATCTGTTTGCTGTCTTGTTCGTGACCCAAGCTTACTACAAGTACTGATAAGTGTTGGTGATGTTTCTCTCTATTTGTGGAGTTTATAAATTATTGTACACTGTTGCTATTTTTAATGCTTTGAAAATTTGCATATATCTTCTCTAATTGGTATATGTACATTATAGCCTCTTTTATCATGTTCAGGAATATGGGAGACAAAAATTGCTATATTGGTTGGGACAAAATCTCACCACATTTTTTCTTTTCGGTTGCATTGTTAGTGTACTGTTACGAATTTCATTCTTATGATTATATCTACACTTTTTTCTTTAAGAAAATAAAAATAGAGCATACTGAGGTGCTACATCTAAATTATAATTGTGCCTGTGCTTTTATCAGACTTAAGCAAAATCGTCACTTTGAGAGCCACCCAATGTCAAACATGCTCACAGCTTTGACATTCTATGAGAAATGGTGTTCCAAAATCCCAAGAAAATTGCAGTGGAAAAATTCACACCAGGTTTACTCCCCTATGCAATCTGATTTTTCAGGAGAGAGATTCAACCACAATGGCGGCAACTCAGAGGGTCATGATACAGTTTATAGTCATGAAGCTGAAACTCCCTTCCGAGATGATTCAAACACCTCTGTCATGATTGGAAAAACAATATTTATGGAGATTGATAACAATCTATGCAGAGAGGTTACCATGGAGGATCTAGTTAACTTACAGAGAGAAAATCCCACGCAAAACATCAAGCCACAAAACTTTTATATGAACTCTGCTGAAAATGAAGCCCCTTTCTCAAATAATGATGGTCCTATGAATTTTGCTTCCATTGTCTTTGGTCTTGGTGAGTCATGAATTCCCTTAACCTGATTTGCTTAGTATAATATCTTTCTATGTTGGAGTCTCTGTTTTCTGGTATTCTCTGTTGAGAGGATTACTAGAAATTCTCTAGTTTTTGTCTAACCATATGTATTTGGAAAGAGGATAGTCAAATGTGTCACTGCACACAAATCTTATATGTTTTGCTGCTAACCCTGCAACCGTTTACAAATAGTAAAAGCTGCTTACTTTGATTCTGTTATGAGGATCTGATCTCCATTATTATTTTTCAGAAGAGCATTAGATGCAAGATTCACTATCAGTTGATCAATCATGTAGATTTATTTAAGTAAGTTCTAGAGGGAGATGTTATGATTATTTATGTATTCTTTTATTTTAAAAATAAGTCGCCTGTTGACCTAAAAGCTTAAGTTGATTGGTAAGGGCCCAACAATCGTATTTAAGCTCTAACAGTTTGTGGCTTTCTTTTCAATATAGAGATTTAGGTGATATCTTAATGACCCTGTGTGGGACATTGACTGGGCTTTTAATGACATTTCTGAGAAATTCTTACTATAAGCAGGTGATTGGACATTGCTTTAGAATAAAGTCATTTGATGGACGCTTTCTTGTGAAACTTTATCTAGTCTTTTGATTTAGTATATGATGGTTGTCATTTAAGTTCACATTGTATCAGCATCAAACTGTGTCCTGCATATGTCCTAACATTGATTATGAGATGAAATTTTTAAGTTGAAGAACGGAAAAATTAATCTCTATTCATCCCTTGTTTCCATGTCTTTTTAGTTTTTGTTTTCCTTTGTTTAGTCATTTTTCCAACAATATGAAGTGGGACTCCAGCTTCTCCCGTTCCTATTATATATTTTTCTCGTTCTTTTTACTAAATGGTCTAGTGTTCTGAATCTTTCTTCCTGTTGATATAATTCTGAAATTCGGGAGTTTGTGATTTAAGTCTCAAATGTGATAATTTGTGCCATGCGCTTTTCATCTCTGATCCTTGAATGGGCTTAAGCACTTCCTTGCATTCTATAGTTTCTGCCTTTTGCATGAATTGATAATTATAATAAGTGCATGCTACTTTTGCTTCTCCTCCTGAATTTGTTAAGACCTCTTAAATTTTAGTAATTACTAGTTATTTGGTCATCTTGCTATTAGTTTATGAGCCTATATAATTCATATTGAAGTTTGCTTCTGTTTTGTTGAAGAGGGAATTGATTCATGGTTATTGCCAATACGATTGCCAAAATCCAAGGAGGATTATGAGAACTTCAAGGAAAAAAACTTGCTCAGTGACAATGATTATAAGAAGGCGATGGAGTGTTTACAGCTGGCTCTTTACTCCACACCTCCAGTATCAGCAGCCTTACTTCCTTTCATTCAGGTAACTAGACGTTCCACAAATTGCAATACTTACCTCTATTGATGCAGAAAAGAAAATATTTGGCAGCTAAGGGACTGGTTTGAAAAGTAAAAGACCCTTGGATTCAAAACCCCTTAGAGCTACCTACCTGGGATTTTCATGTTGTAAGCATTTTCTGACTACCAGCTTGTACCATATGGCTCGTCTGAGTTGGCGTGACATTGCACTTTTTCATTATTCAACTTCTTTGTGCATTAAGCACCTTTGATCATTGAAGTTCATATTAGAATAATGATAGTGCAGCAATCAACAGCTTGGGTCAAAAACTTTAATCTGAATCCAATCTGGTCAAATTTTGAGAGGGCGGTGATTCAGCCAAATTAAGTGCCTTATGTAACTTATCAAAAGGGGGAAAAAAAAGGTACCTTACGTAAGGAAATATCTCTGATTTTTAATATAATTGATCACACAGTATCCAAAAGATTACGCACTTATGTCATAATCATTGTTAGTGAAGGTTTTGGTTTCAATGCAATTGCATTTTTTATTCAGGAACACCTGTTTTGTATCAGTGAACAGGTAGTTCCTTCTCAATATTGGAAAGAAAACTTATAAATGCTGCTGCTGCTGTAAGTAAGATGTTGATTCTATTAAACTATCTAGTGCTTCAACTTGCAAAAATGGATACTAATTTGGAACCTCGCATGTTATTATATAGCCTCACTCGGGCTAGGAGCCCTTGTTAATGTTGCTTTTTTTAATAGAAGCCCAGAATAAGCCGTCCAGAGTCAATAAGTTACGTTGAATTCATAGATGAAGCTAAATTACATCTGTAGATTGCATTGAAAATGAAATTAATGATGAAGAAAAATTATATTTTCTCTTTTTTTGCTTTGGACATCTTCTCACTCAATTTTGTGCCAGTTGTTGCTAATTGGAGGTCGTGTTGATGAGGCCCTGGGAGTGCTTGACAATTTCTGCAGTAAGTCACTGACAGAAATCCCTATTAGGTATACCTTCTTCGTAAGTTTTTCATCTTATTCCCAGGATGCAGGAAACTGAAATTTAAATTTGTGTGAATCTATAGGAGCTACTGTTGTATGTGCTAATTAAGAAGATAATGTATTTCACTTTTTATTTATATATCATAAAACGGCCTTCATTATATAGAAAGAAAACTAACAGTATAGAGTAATAAAGGTGGTGTATGAAATTGAATAATATGGAATATACTATAGAAAAGTACAGTTCAAGCTTCACAAATGCTAAGAATAGTTGAATCTCCCCTGTTGGCAGAGTTATGGCTGCGTACACTTTTTTCAGCAGCCTCGTGATTGCGAAATATACCCGTTGTTTACAATTTTTGCTGTAACAAAATCCATAATTTGCCTCTGATTTCTATATGACTGTGTAAGTTAAATTATATTCCACTAAAATTGGAACTTAAATTTTTAATATTGCCTAAGATATTATGTTGAATCATCAAATGAGATGATGATTGATCCTCGTTTTATTGCAAAATCATAGTGTCTTAGATATTGTGGACTTTTCTTTTTAAAAAAAATATATTTTAGAGAGAAAGAGAACAAATCAAAAGTTGCCAAAGCATATGTGTTGCTGCTTTCCTTCATAAGTATGAATGACTAAGAATATGTGTTGCTACTTGATAAGGATGAATATAAATTTTGCATAGGGTTTATATTAATTTAAAAAAATGATTGCATATCATCTAAATTATTCAGTCTGTTTGGTACATCATCATCCAACAATTTTCTTTTCTCATAAGATCGCTGTTTGTTCCAAATGTTAGGCAATCTTGTTGCTAGAGTTATGTTTGTAATCTTTGCTTTGTCATATTGTTGGTGCTTCAACCTCTGGTTATTTTAAGCTATGCATACTTTGTGCAGATTGAGGGTTAGTCTTTTGGATTGTTTTGATCGTGACAACTATGGTATGCTTTCAACCTGTTTTGAGGATATATTGAAGAAGGATCCCACATGTTACCACTCATTGGCTAGGCTTATCAGCATGCATCAAAATGGTAGGTATTTAAGACATGCTTGCTTATGATTTGGATTAGAAATCATCCATCATCCTTTTGCCTTTTGTTTGATAGTATGTATTTGTTTGCGTGTGTTATATTTGCTTAGGATGGAGTGTGGGCAAAGAACATATAATTTTCATTTTATGTTGGAAGACTTGTTTTTTCAACAGCTCCATCTCTTTGCTGATAGGAATGTAGTGTGTTATGAAGCATATGAGTATTCTAATGAAAACAGGGGCACAAGTAGACGTTGTATATTCTGAGCCTTTACTAGCAAATCTAGATGCCAAAATTGCTGAACTGAGTACATTTTATTTCTAAATCTGATAAAATGGCATGCATAAGCATACATATAGGAAATGCTAAAGTTCATATGGTGGTCTAGATGTGCTGTTGGGTGCTCAGATCACTTATTTGATGTAAAATCTAAATTACCTTTACCAATTTATCAAAATTATTACATTTATTTATACCATCATTATATCTGTTAATTCTTGAAAGTAAATCTTACAAGATAAAAATCAAAACCAATAAGTGTTGCCATTGGCTGCCGCAAACGGCCGCTAACTGCCATCATCTGCTCCTCGTTCTTAGCATAGGTGGCCATTGAAGTCATAGTCGGTACCATTGGAATCCTTTTAGGCTCGTGGCCCACTCTATAGAACCATTCAATATTGCTGATGATTGAGCTCTCCCTTGTCGGAGAATGAGGATTAAAGTTTCGGTCATCACGTGATTTCAGTGCATGGTGACACACGGCTATTGCTTTTGGTAGATCAACAGCAACTAAAGAGAACGGTGGTACCATTTGATATGAGTCATTTTGATTGCTGAAACTTTAATCCACATTTTCGGCTGAACGAGAGCTCAGTTATCTAGGATATTTGCATCATTTTGTAGATTGGACTACTTGGATTCCAAATTTCCAGCGATACCAGTAACAACGTCAATAGTCTGATTGATGGGTGGCAGCGAATGATGGTTGTTAGTGGTAGTTCGCAATATTGCTTGGTCAATGGTGGAGGTTTTACATTTTAATAATTTAAATTTTATTTATTTTATTTGTATAAATTTTGACATGGTATAAATTTTGTTGTATAACAAAAAGATTATTATAATATTAATTATTTCATAAACTACAATGTTTACCCTCATTAAAAGTTATATTTACCAAATAATCTTTACTTTCACTTAACAGCTAGTTCTTCCATTTCATGTCAACCCACAACACCACAATGCCAAAGGGAACCATAATATTGCTAACAAAATTATTTTGCCATCCCTCTGTCTAAATTTCTAGTCTTTTTCAGGCTCTTATCAGATTGCAACTAGATATTGTTGGTAGTTGTTAAATTAATAAATTTCTCTCATTTCTTGATGGTACTGTGAGATATATCGGTTTGTCTTGATTGGTCTATTACCAAAGCTTTGACTTCTAACAGGAGCAGACCTAGAAATAATTTAAAGTATTATGATATGCATACGTACTCTGCTGTACTGCTGACTATTCCAATGACATTTTGCAGGGGACTACAGTGCGGATTCACTATTGGAAATGATAGGTTTGCATTTAGATGCTACGTATGCAGATCACAATATATGGAGAGAGTTTGCTTTTTGCTTCCTTAAGGTTTCTCAGTATGAGGAGGATCGAATGTCAGTATGTCTCAATGGAAATGAAGTTGAAAAGAAGCAAGGATTCACTGTTCGTTATAACAGGATCCCTAAAATATTGACTGAGGGTAAACAAGGAAAGAATTGGATGTTTCGTTGCAGATGGTGGTTAAATCGTCACTTCAGCAAGAAGGTACTTGCTTCAGACATTGCGACAGGTAACTCATCCCACATGCAACACGCGACAAAATTGTTTCTCATCTAGTCTTGAGTTGTTTTTATGTTTTTCATTATCATTAACATTTCTCGCATTTGCATGTACTTATTGAATGACCGAGCTTTTTGGTGTTGTATGAGACAGCAAGAATTTAGCTAACTTGGTTAGCCCAGCTAACTTGATCGGATTGTGTTTAGTTTTAGGCATAAATTCACAATGTTTTGGTTTTACATCAATGCATTTCAAAAGATGAAAACATGTCGTTAGATATTTATTGTCATCCAGTTTTCTTCAATTTGCCTTCCTTTGAACTGGATAAATTGAGCTCTTTTTTGTCATTTCTTGCTTTGCAACAGGAAATTTACAGTTGCTAACTTATAAAGCGGCTTGTGCGTCGCATATGTACGGACAAGAGTTCCATTACGTTGTGAAGGCTTACACAAGCCTACAGGACGAAAATGATAGAGATTTATTCATGTTCTTGCGAATGCACATGCTGAATTCCATTAGGCTGTCAGATCATCTAGTAAGAAATAAATGATGTTCTTCCAGTTTTGGTGAGTAAACACGCTCATAATCTTTCGTGAATATTACTTTATTTTGCTTAATTAAGCGTAATTATTAAAGTTAATTAATCTAAGTTTAATCAAAACAAAAGGACGTTCTCTTTTGAATATTTTGCTTCAAGATCAAGTTTTGGAATTTGCTAAGAGTGTGCAATTCTTAAGAAATAATTGATCACGTTGATTTAGCATATCCTGATTTTTTTTAGTATCACAATTATTGTTTTCCTATTGGGGAAAAAGATAATAACTTTATAAGATTACAGTTATCTAAAAAATGAGTGATGACTATGTAAGTTATTAATAAATGAAAATTTGAAATTAAAAAAAAAATCATCAGAAATATTGATGATAAGCTTGATTCGCAGGTGGTTTCCACTTTCTTAAAGGGGTCCCTTCTCCATACACTTGGATAAATCAAATTTCTAGAACTCTGTTCGTGAAAACGAAATTGTCAGTGGGACCATTTTTGGATAGATTGAATTTTTAATTGATACTTAACCAAAATTTGGCAAAATTAATTCACCACAAGATACCCACCTATTCTGTTTATGAAATTTTACTTTTTTTATATTTGTAGCTTTGCTCATTTTATAAAGATTGGGACAGTGGTGGCGCTTTGAGTTAGGATTCATTTACTTAATTCGATGCAAATTAAATGGGTTTAAATTTAAAAATTCGATGCAAATCAAATGGGTTTAAATTTAAAAAAATTGATTCGTTTAATAAACGGGTTAATTCAATTTGATTTGCTAATTAAACGAATTGTATCCAGATTTGAGGATATTCATTGATTTATTCGTTTAGGATTCATTTAATAAATGAGTTATAAACTAATCGAATACAATCTATTTGTTTAAAATTCATTTATTATTCGTATAATCAAATTATTTATTTGTCCATTAATATGTATGAAAAATTTTAAAGTTTGAAGGGTAATATAGTAATTATAAATGATAATAAGTTCATATTTTATAGGATGTTAAATTTGTGGTCTTCTTATATTTTATTTTGCTTAATTTCTGCTTATTTTATATTTTTGTAAACGAATTTATATTCAATTTAATTCGTTATGGATTGATTATAAGATAAACGAATAGTAAATGAATTTATATTCGATTCGATTCATTTATTAATTCAACTAAACGAATTAAACAAATCGAACTGAATATTTATTTAATAAACTAATCGAATATGAATCTATAAAGTTTTAATCCAATTCAATTCGAATATAGTTCATTTATTTGTTTTGCCGCCCATAGATTAGGACATACCCTTTTTTCTTTAGTAAATTTGAAACGAAAATTTATGAAAATTATCTTATTAAATAAATCTAAATAAACCTTAAAAACAAAAAGGTTAAGAATAACGTTGTGCTTATAAAGTTCCGTAACTCTAGCAACATCTTCAGGTTACTTTATTTCATATGCTGCCCCTTACAAGCAAATGGGGAGCTTTATTCACGAGAGTAATGACATACAAGATTAGTTGTAGCATTGTTCAAAAGTTAATTATTACATTAGGGTCAATTTAATAATGTTATAGTTTTTATAATAATTATTGTTAGTTGTGTTATAAAAACAATAATTGTGAAGAGAATCAGTGAAGCATTTAGTAAATTTTATTTTAAAAAAATATTTTAAATTTTTTAAAAAATATAAATTTAAAAATAATCTTATATTTTTTATAAATTTTATTACTAAATTACTATAAAAATATAAATAATTGAATGAACATAACATTAAATAAAATTTATCAAATAGTGAAATTAATATTTAATTTTTAAAGTAATTTTTAACTCTTTTGAAAACAATTCAATCCAGCCATGATTCAAAACAAAAAGGGTTAATTTCGGCACACCCCTTTCCTGAAGTGACAATCTTTAAATTCCCCCCTTACTATTGAAAATATCAAGCTACTTCCGAAACTTATTATCGCTCCGTAAATTTAAATAGCAAAAATTGTAAGATGGTACTTGTATAAATCTGTGATGATTGTTAAGCATAGGGCCACATGGATGATGACAGCATGTGCTGATAGCATCAAATCACTCAGTATTTTTACCTAACCTCATTTTCTTATCCAAGTAAATGTGTGTTGTAGATGGTTAACAAAAAAAAATGATGTGGTATTAAAAACGGACGCTTTTCGTTCACATCAAAGTAAAGCAAAGCGTCAACGCCTACGGTAGTAAGACTTCGCTAAAACAAAATACATAGCATGATTGAAGATACTGTAAAGAAGAAATTGGAAGTAATAAGATGAACTCATGCAGCAGTAATGGGAGAATCTGAGTCTGAATAGTCTCCTCCGACTGTTGAGGTAAGAAATGGAATTTTAAGTAACACTTTACTATCATTTTTTGTTTTGCGTTGTATGTTGGTAGTGATGTAATTTCTAGACTTTGATAATGTTAGGCTATTGACACTGCATCGGGATGTTAATTATTGATTTTGAAATGTTGTTCGAAACCTTAGGTTTTTAGGAAGTTGGGGGGTTTTGTTTGTAGTGTAAAAAACAAAAAAAATTGAAATTCTTACTTGTTTTTGCACTTGTTTGTACTTGGAAGAATGAAAACAACAAAAACAAACCAAGATTTTTATTCTGTGTAGGTTTCTATGAGCATTACAAGTTATTGCTGTTGGTTATGGCTATAAGGCTCAATGTAGGTGATGATTATGAATTTTGAGTCGGCCGGTTGTTGTTTAACATTGTTTCTGTTTCATTGTGCTTACTGTTTAATTACCGTAACAATTGAAATGGATGATTTTTGCCTACTAAGATTGTATATGCTTGTTTTGTGGCCATAATTTTACATGTACATCTATAACTTGTTCACAAAATTTATTATTTGCTTTTCTTATGTGTTATAACTATTAGTTTTGTTGCAAATTATTTGACTGATACTAGTTTATACGTGGAGTATAGATTTTGAAACTTGTTTGTGTGTTCTGATATATAGGAAACAAAATTTAAGGTGTTAGCTTTTATTAACCTTATAAGTATAAGGTGGGATGTTGGCTTTAATTTGTTGTTTTGTGGTGGGTGCATAGAGCATATAAGAAAGAAGATGATGTAGGCAATCATAGTAATGAAAGATGAAATGTCAGAAATAGTGTACTAAAGTTCCCTCTAACATTAATAAAAAGATGAACAAATTACTTAAGGTTAGAAGATTCAGTCGCCTTATACAAGCAAGTTAGCAAGTGAGATGTTATTTGAAGTTTAGGATAGCAACAAGTCCTATATAGTTAATAATAAGATGTCCTATGTGGTTAATTTGAAGGATTATACGTATTGACTGTAGGCTATGGCAAATTAGTGGTCTACTATGCAATCATACAATGCCTTGTATTGCTCATTTAAAGGTTATTTATGAATCATTTGTTGCTCCTTGCTTCATAAAAGAGGCTTTACTAAAATGTTATTCAGGTATCATTCATCCTCTACCCAATAAGCCCAAGTTGCCACACATAGAGGCTGATGAGATCTTGCTCCCAAATGTTTATAGGCTACCTGGCAAGCCTAAGACTTATAGAAGAAGAGATCCTGGTGAAAGACCATGCCACAAGAGAAAATAATTAGAACAATTATGATAAAGCTTATTCTCCTGTGTGTTCATCAATTAATGTCTTTTTTTCAATTTCTAGCATCTGCTTCAATATCCTCTAATGACTTTTTATGATATTCATAATATTTAGACACATCGAAATATTGTGGCAGCAACTTCAAACTCCAATGCATCATTTTTATGAATAAAAACTTTTGGCTCAATGACAAGAACAAATACACCTAAACAAGTAAGGAGTTCTAGTGCTGCAACAACTACAACACTCACACTGACACCAACTCCAACACCAACACAACCATTTAGTGTTGTAGGAAATGCTAACGGTGCATCAAGTTTTTTTTTTTTATATTCAAAGGCATGACATATACTTAATATTCAAATGATGAAATTAATGATTGTGTTTGCTTTTCAATATAAGTTTGTTTTTAATATTAATATATTAGCATAGATGGAATGTCAGTGCAATATGAGTAATATGTTTGTTTAAAACATATTCATGATTGTGTTATGTTTGTTGCTCAATATATAAGTGCTAGTAAGGGGTTTGGTAAATAGACGTCGAGTTTGACAAATATTAAAAGTTGCATTTGGAATACCACTCGCAATAACAATTGAAATTACAAAACAAACTGCTACTCAAAGAGGCACTTCACAATCTACCCCTCATGCAACAAGAAAAAAGAGAGACAAGCTACAAAGAAAAAGGGAGATTTAAAGGACAAATCAATCCTTCATATTTTTGTTAATTGTTTAATATATTGTTGGGTTCAAATGCCTTTCAATAATGTAGTTAAATTTTCTATATTCTGTTAAAATACTTGTAGTAATATAGAAAGTATTGTTATTGGTTTTGATTGCAAAGTATGTTTGAAGTGAAGGCATATGGCAGCATCATTCATTTTATTGAATATTCACCACCCGGAAATGATGCTGGTCATTGTGTGTAACTTTTGTAGTTAATACACTGTTAGGGCAGTGAATATGATGGTTGTAAAGTAGCGAAATTAGTCTATTATTTTGAGTATGTTGCAATTCATATTTTGGACAAAGATAGGAGCAGCGGTAGAAGGACGAAGACAGTGACCTGAACTTTTGTAAAATATTCATTGCAACCTATATATATATATATATATATATATATATAAGAAGAACATTTTATATGCTAATAAAATGTAATGAACTACAACTTTTGGTAATAAAATACAATATTTTGATAACTTATACAATTTCTCTACTCATTTATCTCTATTACTTAAGCCTTTTAGTCAACTTATTTTACTTTCTGCCCAAGATGATAGATGTGCATAATAAATAGTGACACCATTATGATGATGATAAACAATAAACTCTTCATCTTGTCGGATTTTGCAACAAGCTTGGTGGCCATTGATGTCAGCTTCTTATTTTCATGATGGAAAGTATGGTTCTCTTCTTCATCTTATAACTTACTCGACCCTCTTGTAATCACTTTGTACTCAAAGCGAGATGGTTCCCACCACCTGAAGTAGTTGCATCCCTCTCACATTTGTAGTAAAGTTTCTTAGAATTTGTAGCAGATTCAGAAACTTTGAATGTTGCTTGTTCACCACAATCAGTACATCATTTGTTTCTGAACTTAGTGACCTTGTCATTCACTTGTAAATTCTCTTATTCGCCTTCATCAAAGTAGTTAGTAGAGTTTTCCCTTGAGGATGGCTGGATTTTGAATACTTTAAGGTTGGTAGTGTATTTATAGGGGGCTTCTAATCATGAGATAATGTTGTGATAAAAATTTGAATTTTGAACTAGCAGCGTACTTATAATTTGTATAACATGGCACAACCACACCGGCCCAAAAATTTTGAAATTTGATTTTTATACGTTATCATAATTTACATATGATGGCATGGCTTGTAATTTACTTAATTAATATGTCTAATTCAAGGAAATTATCAATTTATTTAGGTCCAGATTTTATTTTTTAATTTCTTCTTCACTGTTTATATATTAATATTTTAATAGTTAAAATTTTTTATTTTCAATTATTAGTCATATGTCAGACCTTTTTTTAGTTGAGTCTCACAAATGCCGTTATAAGAATATTCTGTTAAGGTAAGGATACTTTCGTACTTTCATGAGTCAACGGCAGCTAATGGTTAAAGATAACGACTTTTGGGGTAGCTTGATGTTTTCAATAGTAAGTCACGAATCAACAGTAGGGATGGCAATTTAAGGGCCTGGGCCTGGGCTTGAAAGCCCAAGTTATTGACAGCAAGCCCAAGCCCTCCAAAAGTTCATCCATACATAGACAGGCCGGGCTTGGGTCTAAAGCCCATGGGTCGGGCCAGACTTTGGGCTGGGCCTGGACTTAGATAAAATTTTTAATTTGAATTTTTTAATAGAGTTTAAAATTAAAAAAATAAAGGAACACTTAAATTAAAGATGATTAATTAATTATATAATATATAATAGACTAATAATGAAATACACAAAAGATAAAAATATACAATAGATAATATATAATATATAAAAAATTTAAAATATAAAATCCAAAATGTATAAAATAAAAAATTTTATTTATAAAATATAAAGCCTAGGTTAAGCTCAGACTTTTTTCATGAGCCCATATCCAGGCCCATTTACTGTAAGCTTTTTAAATTTCAGCCCGTGACTACGCTCATTCACTGCGGGCCAAGCCTAAAGCCCGTGGGCCTGAACGGGCCCTTTACGGGCCGGGTCAGGCTCAGGCTTTTTTGCCATCTCTGGTCAACAATAGTTAATAGTTAAAGATAACAACTTTTGGGGGTAGCTTGATGTTTTCAATAGTAAGGAAAAAATTTAAATATTCTCATTTCATATTATAGGGTGTAGGCCGAAATTAACTCAAAAAATAATAATAATTAAATTAGGTTATATTATCAAGTCAATGACCATATTTGACTTTGGTTGTGAGTCTTGACCCCTTGATTAATTTTATTAGTATTAGACTCTTGACCATATTAAAAAGACTAAAATGTCCTTATTTATATAAAACTTTAAAAATATCTTTTATTAATTTTGTACAATACGTGACACTATAGTGTAGTACATGATTTCATCATATAATATATGACAGTATCGTGCACGACATGACATCATCATTAATACATAGTAAGAAATTGAAGAAATCTTAATTAGATTAAAATTTATAGTATTTAGAAATATTTTAATTAATTTGTATTCTAATTTGATTTGATTTTCTATTTAGAGTTTCATTGTTTAGGCATAACTTATTTAAGTTGTATTCCTAGTTTAAGTATGAACCTTATTAAAATATATTTTCTAGTTAAGTTAAGATAAGTCGTAGTTAGTATAAATAAGTGTCTTTTATAGTTTTTACAGGTAGAGAGATTTTGAATTCAATAATATTTTTAATTTTCAAATCTCTGTGTGAGTATTTAAGTTTAGTTAATTCTCGGTATTCTGCAGAATCAACGAGTTTTAACTCCTAAATTTACGGTATTTTTTGAATCAACGTGAATTAAATTTATTCATTTATTTCGATATTTTATCGAATCAACATAATATTTTAAGTTATAACTTCTGCTGTATCAATCATGTATTAATTTTATATAATATCTGGCACTTTAATTTAATACAAGATAATATCTAAAATATATGATAATATTGTATAATACATAACAATATCGTACAATACATTATCATAAAGGATATTATAAACATGTAAGTGATTTTAAGATGAAGTCCAAATCTCAATCTTGGACGCTTCTAGGGTCCATTTAAAAAAATTTCTCTTAAATTAGTAATTCTTGTCACAACACTTCAGTCTACTCCGTTCTTGAATTAGTAATTCTTGTCAGAACACTTACAGTAGTTCGGTCTGCTCCGTTGACATTGACTGACGCTATCTGTCACGTGACAGAATGCACTGCACCACTTGTCATTCAACCATTCCATCTAAAAAAAATCTATATTTTCCTATATTTTTCTAAAAAAGAAATTTAATTTTCTGAAATAAAAATCTCCATCCTCATCCACTGGTCATACTTAGCTATCAACGTGGCGTCAAATTAATCAAAGTGCGCAATGCGCACCCGATACATTCACTCATCTTCCCTCTTTCTAAAGAAACTTTCTTCACTCCCAACCGAAGTTGTACTCAACAAATACAACCACCCATCCTAATTTATGAAACCCTAATTTTTTTTTTTTAAATACTTTTCAAAATCACAACACCAAATACCAGTCTGTTGAAATTTTTACAAATGGAATGACATTTCCACAGAAGAAGCACCAAAATTTGAAGCCCTAATGTGATAAGTCAGATGAAAAGTTTGTAAATTGGTTAATTTTTTGGACGAAATGTCAGTTGAAAGATCATTTGAAGCATGGGAGGAGGTCCAGCGACACGGTCAAGACTTAGCGGATCGGTTGGCTCAAGGCTTCAACGGTTTAATTCAATCACACATGGCAAATCCGCCATCGTTTCATTGGCCAAACCCTTCAAAAGCGAAACTTTTCGATCTAGAGTTCCCGATTTCGAGTTCCCTTAATAGACATATCGTTGTTCCCATCAACAAACCCGAAATTAACGGCGTTTCGGCTATTTTTGACATCGCTAACCGGATTGGGCAGGCTGGGGCTGATTTCGGGGCGGGAGTAAATGGGCTTGTGCAGCAGCTCTTTAGACACCTGCCGCTGCCATTGGCGGTGCCGTTTAAGCAGGAGGAGAGTGGGCTTAGAATGGAGCTGAGTGGGGATATGAAGAGAAGTGATGTGTGTGTGACTGTAGATGAAAGTTTTGGACTGAGAGAAAGGGAAAGAGAAAGATTGGCTGATTTTGGAGCTGCAGAGATTGACGGAGTTAATAATTCGGACGAAGAAGCAGGTGGGTTTGATTTGCGATCGGCTGCTTATCTTGGTAGGCCACAGGTAATCCAGCATTAGGGGTGTAATGGGTATTTATTGATTCTCGCTTTCCCTATTTGTGCGTTGGCAATATATGGTTAATTTTTGTAGTGTTGACTGTTGATCTGCTCGTGAAATTTTATTACTAGTGTTGATCTTTTCTATGAATGATTGGTATATGATAGTGTTTGTTTGAGAATATAAACATAAATGTTACATGAAAGGGATAGGCATCGAATTTGGAGAAGAATGTCTTGATGAGAAGCAATTACTCTGAATCGAGAAGTATTTGATGCTCTTTTGCTTCTTTGGCAGATTTTCTCTTTCATGCTAGTTTGGTTGGGTTTCTTGTAGGGCAAGTGTCAGATATTTCTTCTCTTTCAACCATTTATTGTTCGGGCATAACTGATGTGTATAAATTATTAGATATATGAAACAAAATTAGTGAAAGTGCTAGCTTTCAGTATGACATTTGTTGTTTCACTTATCTGACCTAATAAAAGGGAATGTTATTTAGCTTTAGGTAATTTACTGATCCTCAGAGAGATAGGCTGTGGGTTATGGATTTAATTTGGGTATCAATTAGAAATTCCAATTTTGATCAAGGCTTTGTATGTAGTGGTGGCTATTTTATATACAGTTGTGGAAGGGACTTTTGAATTTATATAGATGGTTGACGTTAGCAAATGGTATTTATTCCTTATTTTTTTTTTTTCAATTTTTCCTTGATAATGGTGGATAAGCTGTGTAATCTAGAGTCTCTGCTTTGTTCTGTCTTTCTTCAATGAATTTTTTATGTTCCTTTCATTTATTGAAGCCTGTTTTAAACACGTGCAAATTTCAGTTTCTTATAAATTGAAAAAAAAAAAAAAAAAAATCTTATGCATATGCAAGCTCAGTGGCTATCATCAAATTTAGTTCCTCCAGATCTAGCCTTGTTATGTTTTCAATCCAAATGGGAAAGGGAATATTTAATTAAGATATGATTTCTTTTCTATCCATAAACTTCTGTCATAGCTTTATATGCTTATGAGCTCGTAATGGATAATTGGAATGATCTTGTAAATCATGAATTTTATAAATCTCATTAATTTTGATTCATTTATCATATCAATGATAAATTTCTATTACATGCAGGGAGTAATAAATATAACATCAACTTATGATAGTCGAACGCGTGACTTGGAAAGTTCTTTGGTTGCAAGGGGAGATTTATGGAGGATAGAGGCATCGAATGGCAGTTCTACATCAGTGAATGACAATTCATCTCTCTTCCTTGTTCAGCTTGGACCATTACTCTTTGTTCGTGATTCTACACTTCTTTTGCCTGTTCATCTGTCAAAGCAGAATTTGCTGTGGTATGGGTATGATCGTAAGGTATGACCAATCTGAATGGACTACTTGTAGCTAGCTGTAAATGTATATAGGACCTGTTTGGGATTGAGGTGCTGTAGCTTTTAAGCCACAGCTGCTGTGGAAGAAAGCTGTAACTATGAAACAAAAGTTAATAGTATGTAGTAAATACAATTTTTAAATAATAATTTTGACAAAATTATTAAAAAATTTTCATCATACAAGTGAAAAATCATATCAATATAGCTTCTAAGCTACAGCAGCTAGTGTTTACCAAACACTTTAGTGCTGTACCTTTTAAGCTACAGCTGCCTAACCTCAATCCCAAATGGACCTATAATCTAGAGATGAGAATGTGAAAGATGCTGAGCTTTCTAGATATTTATCCTGATATAAAAAAATTACAATTTAAAAGTTACAATTTTGTCTTTCCATAACCGTGTTTCCTCTTTCGAGGGCTCTATTTGGAGCATGTGCATTTCTGAGGATGAATTCTGTAGCACACTTATATTTTCCTAGTCTGCATAAACTTGATTGCATCTATCTGTCCTTAGAATCAATTAATTTTTATGAAAGTCCCAGAATAAAGATTTATTTTATCAGTACAACTAGTTTTTTTTTTCCGAATCAGAAGGAATAAATTGCATCCTTCTCTAAAAGCTTTAGATCTCCAGCTTCTGTCCTTGGACAAACAGTTGTGGACTTAGTAAAAATTAGGTAGGGAAGCGGTAAAAGGTACTAAAGCCTTTTTTATGTCTAGTATTGAACAACTTAGTTCAAAACATACAATTGAATTTTGATGTTGAATTCTGTTTTGCAAGCTAGTTTTGTCTCTTTCAAGTCTAATTCTCAGGTCTGGTTTTTATCAAGAATATTGTAATCGGTTGTGTTGCCTTGTCCCATTTATTTTAGTTGAAGTTTGATCCTTGCATTCTGTTTTTCCTACTTTGGTATGCTACTGCATTTGATTTTCCCAAATCTATTATCTAGATGTTTCTCTACACTATTTTTTTTTCACTATCTTATTTGCTGATATGTCTGCTTTCAGAGTGGAATGCATTCTATTTGTCCAGCTGTGTGGTCCAAGCATAGAAGATGGCTCTTAATGTCCATGCTTTGTCTGAATCCTTTAGCTTGTGTAAGTTGGGTGGTGTCTCTATGGTTAAAAACACGTGGTGATTGATTTTTTTGCCATTTATTGACTGATACTCGGGTTTTGCCATTAATAATTGATAGTCTTTTCCTTAATTGATAGTTGATGCGAATTTTCGACGATGTTGATAACTGGTTATCATGCCTTTCTATGGTTGTTCTAACCTAGATTAATAAGAACCAGATACAAGCTGACTGGCATGATAGAAATTCCCCCTCCTACCTCTCGCTTTTTAATCCTCATTTTCTTCGATGCTGCAGTTTATTCAGTCTCTGTGTGTGTGTGTGTGTGTGTGTGTGTGTGTGTGTGTGTCACTTTGTTTTGTTTCATTGGCACTTCCTTGTATGTCATAGTAGTTGCATGATACTGTAATTAGTTAATCATTTTACACCTAGTTTATTTAAGTTGTGAGCTTCTGAGGTGCCCTGAAAGCCTTATTGAATAGTGTGAACTGAAAGGAGTCAAATGAATAATGCCTGTTATTTTTCTGATACCATGCCGAACTCAAAACTCTTAACGTTGGCCACCACCTAAAAAATGTAAGGAAATATGTCGTAATGGAAATCATTTAAAGTTCTTTAAGCACTCTACTGGGTATTTGTTCAGGGAAATTTTCAGTGGCATTTGGGGTACCATAAAATTGGATATGTAGTTGGAATTTGAATAGAAATCTTTCTAGCGTATTCAAGGTGTTTTAATTCTCTGAAGAGGGTGATTGAAATGTTTGATCAAAGTAGCGTAGCACGGAATACAATTGTAATTATAGTTATCTGTATATTTAAGTAATCTAATTGAAGGAAACTACATGTAAGCATGCCATATTTGTTTGAAACTGGAACATATTTGTGCCTATTGAGATGAAGTTTCTAACTAAGCTTTCTCCTTCACTTCTTCCTCTCTCTGTTCGCAGTCATTTGTGGATCTGCAGTGTCCTAATGGGCAGTTTACTTATGTATCTGGCGAGGGTCTAACTACTAGTGCTTTCCTACCTCTTTGTGGGGGGCTTCTTCAGGCTCAGGGTCAATATCCAGGGGAAATGAGGTTCAGCTACTCATGCAAGGTTAGATTGTAAACTGGGAATGGATTGTAGCAAAAACAAATGGAGTGGATTAGTTTTCATTAGCTTTTGAAAGTGATTTTATATTTATAAGTTTCTGACTTTATATTTATAAATTTCAAATTTGTCTCGGTGGCCTTGATTTATGGGAACTAAACTGTGTACTTTCTAAAATTTCATCAGAATAAGTGGGGAACACGTATCACCCCAATGGTACAATGGCCTGACAAATCGTTTACATTGGGTCTTTCACAAGCGTTGGCTTGGCAGAGATCTGGTCTCATGGTGAGGCCAACCATTCAATTCAGGTAGGATTTATATGCATAACTTATGAAGTGAAAATCTTATTCTTTTATTATTTTGTTATCATCATTGATGTTTGTAGTAATTAGCAGCCCTGTCCTTGTCTCCTTGGCACTTTGCTTTGTGAGTTACGCATTAGCACAGAGGAGTTTAAAGTACATCTTTATTGTCGAATGTCATTTGAAATGTTTCTATACAAGGCATACTTTTTCACTGCTTTTGTTTTATTAATTACATTGTATTGCCTTGCCTGCTGCTGTATGGAGAAATGGCATTTGCCTCAAGCTAGTGACATACATCCACATGTGATGGTAATCGAAATCTATTCACCTGACAAATTTAGGAAAATGGGGTATTGTCATTTTACCACCTAACTTTTCCTGACACATCACTTCTCTGCCTGCTGATTCTCTTTGTTGCAATTGAACTTTGATTGCATGCTTGGATTGTTGGCAGTATTAGAATTATTTCATTATTCTCTGTTTCAAGCTGGACCTATTTGCTCGTCACTCTGTATAATACTTGGTGATGGTATTTTTCATGCTTACTACTTATTGTTTTAAATCCTCCTGGCAGTTTATGTCCCACATTTGGTGGAAGCAACCCCGGGTTACGAGCAGAGCTTATTCATTCATTGAAGGAGGAACTTAGTCTTATCTTCGGTTACACTTTCATGACGCATCCTTCAGCATTTGCATCAATATCTGTAAGTTATTTGCTGCTCATTATAATCATTGTTACATTTTTTTTTTTTTTTGTGTTGATGCAATCATTATTACATGTTATTCTCAAAGATTCAGTGTAAGTTTATCGTTATTACCCTCTTAGGTATTCTCAGCTAGGTTTTGCTTTGTTTTTGTTTTTTTTTTTTTTGGGGTAATTCTTGATCAACTATTTTTAATTAATGCTTCCCTTTATCTTAGATTGCTTTAAAATGTAAATCGGCATTCATTTTATTATGCCACTATGAATCATATTTATGCTAGATAGACCAGAACTAGTGTCCTCTTTTGTTTACAATACTCATTTTAGAATCAGCTTCACAGATTCCTTTCACTGCTTTTGAGTTCTGCATATCGGCTAAGATTTTTGAATCTAATAACTGAGGACTTTTATGATGAACTTGGAAGAAATGATTGTTCTACAATATGATTTAGCCGTTGGGTGACAAAAAGTTCTTTCGCTTCCCCTTGTGCTATGTGGGCACACTGTGGTTGGGTTTTATCTTCCTGTTTTTCAAATTTCTTGTAGTTTGCTGATTTTTTCCTTCTTAGATTCTTATTGCTCTCGGCTCATACTCCTTTTTTCTATGCCCCTAATGCAGTTTGGCAGATCTAAGTGGAATGGGAATGTCGGGAGCTCAGGGGTAGTAATGAGGGTTGATGCCCCTCTTTCGAGCTTTGGTAGACCTTCTTTCTCTGTTCAGATAAATAGTGGTATTGAGTTTTGATTGTTTATATCTTCATATTTGGCATTTGAAATGTATATAGTCACAGGATCATTAACAAAAGCTACTATATGTGAATATTTAAATATAATATTAACCATGTTCCAAAAAAATACAAAATGTTTATATTGATTAACAAGGTCTCTGTATTACTTGTTCCCCACTTATTCTGAGTTTTTCAGTTGGATGAGCAAGTATAGAAACTTGTTTTCGGCGTTCCTCTTTGCTGGAAAATTTATTTGAACCTTTTATAGCTTCCTTTGTATGGCCTTTTGTCATTATTATTTCACATCTGCGATTAGAGCAAATCAAACAATTTGAGGTGTGAACGGAGCTTAAATTTCAGAATAACAAATTTTAGCTATTTCTGTTCTGTGCGGGGTTTTTAAATGATGGTGGGTGTTTTTAAGGTTTTGGGAAGAGTAATTGATCATTGCTGATTGTTAATATGATTGCCAGAGTGGGTAGCTTGATTACAAGTTCTTTCTGAGATGACACCGATTTTGAACAGGCTCATGTTTGTAATCTCTCTATCATTCCCTTTGACAGAATTTGTAATAATCTGAAAATTCCTTTGATGGCACTTGAATTTGATGTTGGTTGTGGCACACTTGGGCTTAGGAGCACTAGAATAACTCTTGATGTACAGTTTTCTTAAATTTCAAACGAAAAATTAGAAATTTGTCAGCGGTGTAATGTCAGTAAAAAGCTGGCATGATCATTGATCGATCTCATCATACCGGGAAATTTACAGAAATAATCATAAAATTTTGGCCTTTTTCAAAATTAACTCCCCAAGTTTTTTTCTATCATAACTAGTCAAAGACTAACGTTTTAGACGAAATTGTCCTCATCAGTTTTTTCAAATTTTTAAAATATGCCACTCGTGTAATACTCAAACTTTCAAATTAGAAAAACAAAGTGTAAGATACTCAACACTCTCAAAGTGTAAGATACTCAACACTCTCAAAATTCTCAAAAACATGAACACTCTCAAAGTTTTGAATAAATCTCAACACTCTGCATATAACAAAAGTATAAAATCATCAATTGGAGAGCATCGTGGAGGTGAGTTTTTGTTTTACACAATGTAAATTTTTAATGTATTAACTGTAGGGTTTAAGTTGAAATTTGATCTAGATTTACATAATGTGGTTGTAAATGTTGTAATTTTTCATTTATAAACTAATGTAATTTGTTTAAAGTACCTAGATTTGCTTGCAGAAATTAAAAAAAACATTAAAAACAGTTGAAACTCGCGTTAGAAACGGAACCAGTTTTTGTGCGACAGGTTGGGCGACAGGTTCCTGTCGCACATAAATACCTCTGCTTTTTTGTGCGACAGGAACCTGTCACTCAACCTGTCGCACAAAATTTCAGTACGTGCGATAAGCAACTTTTTGGATGTCATAACTTAGGTTACATGTGTCCATTTTTTGCGTATAATATACAATTTGAAAACTTGTGACGAGACGAATGAAATCCACAACCTTTTTGGCCGATCTCTCCCATGGTCAAATAAAAAATTTACCTCAATTTAAGTGTGACAAGCATATGTTATCACCGTTTGTGCGGCACTCATGTAAAATATATCGTATATTTACTTTATCATGTTTTATAATGTGTAAGCACATTAATTTTTTAATATTTTTTAGGTTTAATGGATTCAGTTGTGCTTCAATTATGTTACGACGGTTGGTGGGAGACGTTGACGGATGGCCATATGGAGTACATGAATGGCAATAATACAGCTTTTCTTGTTTCGAAAGACTGTACATTCGATCAGTTTCTGGTAAGAGTTTATGATGTTTTACAGTTAAATCGTAACGAAGCAGGCTATAACCACAAAAGATGTAAGAATCCAATTGCGTCGAATCAAAACTAATTGTATCGTTCTAAATACTAATGTATTTTAAGAGCTTATTTTTCCTTTTTAACATATTTATAAATGATAAAGTATTTTATTTGTATTATATTGGAAAATAATTATTTCAATTGTATCCGAAAATGAAAAATTCCGCATACATTAATAGTGAAATGAATACAATACTCTAAACTCCAATATCACCATTAAATATATCCACAGCAATCTTCTTCCTAAAGTACTGCCCATGGCTACTACTAAAATGAAGTTTAAGTCCAAACATTAAATACAGTGTAAACATCAACAAAAAAACACCGCAATCGCCACTTCCAGGCTCTTGTTGCGGTACATCCTTCACTATTCTGACTCTCCAAGGGTCGGCATTCTGTAGCTCATGTCGGAAGTTGTAGAATCCAACATCTTCAAGCCATCGAGGGAAAACGACTTCAAGTGGCTTGAAGTTCTGCTCGTACGTTTTGTCTTCGCGATATTCCAACAACGAGTCATAAATCCACACATTCTTTCTAAGAAAGTCCACTCGGGCTACTATCCAGTGATCGCCACCCATATTCACAGGAATGAATACCTGAATACAGAAATTGTTGTAAATTTATCATCTTTGTTGTCTCTACAAGCGTGTTAACAAAAAAAAATACACACATTAGATTGTGTACCAATACACACCATATCGACGTCTATCCACCGTTTGAACATGATATCTGGCCGCCCATCAATATAGCTATTGAGGTTGTAGCTATACTGCAATGAATTAACATCACAGTCACCGTTGTTCCATATTTGCTTCAAGAACACCTAGTATAAATATTACATGTAAAATAAGAAATTAAAAGAACTCAAAACGTTAAGAGATAAAATATGAAATCAATTATAATAAGTTTGATGAACTTATTACCCAAAAATAGGTGTTTGTGTGCGTGACACGTTGAGGTAAGGCATTCGGAAACTGTCTTTGCTTCTCACTAATCAACTGAAAATACTCATGGATATGCTGCGGAATATGTCGATTTAGAATATAAGAGAATATAGAAAACTTGAAGAAATAAAATTCAACATTACTTACCTCATCCCCTAGCCATCCTAGTGAAGCGTGGCCCAACAGTATCTCGAAAAATTGGTATGACTGTCGGATGGTGCAGTCCACAGTGATTTCACCAGCAAACCACTGATCGAACTCATGAAATATCGTTGGATCTTCCAGTCCTCTTAGTGGATTTATATCCACACTCGTTCTTTCGTTGATCTCACGGTCCATTATTTCGAGTGTGGGTAGAGGCTTCACATTCCTCACTCTCTTGAAAGGGGGAATCATGTAAGGACTATTAAACACGTAGGAAGGTCGGTAGGGACGTCCGAACTTACTTATGGCCGGAGGCGCCTTTGTGAGTATTTGGACACTATCACCACTTACGTCCCCGTAGAAGCTGTACAACGACCGGGGACTGTGATCATCACGATCACTAACATCAGTATAAACTCCACGGTCATCGGGAACCTATCGATTATGCAACATAAACATATTAAACTCATGTCGAATTAAAAGGTAGAGAAAACAAATATAAATTGTTAAATTTGCTTACTGCATACGAGCGTCGATTCGGAGAAACATCATATGACCACTTGGATGTACCATCAACGTTTGAGTGAATAAACCCCATGACAACTTCTCTAAACTCCCTTTGTTCTTTCCGCTCTGCCTCAAATGCCGACTTAAGTTCAGAAATGGAATGATCAATCTTGTTCATCCGTTTTATGACATAGTCGTAACGGAACTTTGTCCTTGACTATTATTAAGAAACAGTCAAGTAACGAGATTGTGTTAGATCGTGTTAAAAGCATTTACTAATTTATATACAAGAAATGGAAATGATTATTAATTAGGATGTTACCTCTGAATCTTGTGTGTCATCGGAATTGTGTGATCGATCGTTATTCTCAGTTGCGATTGGCTCATCTTGGAGGGGGTTTTGCTGCTCATGTGCTCCGCTCGGGGTGTCCTGAGGCTCCTGTACTTCTTCTCGAACGGGCATCGCATTGATTGTAGGTTGATGCTGCACATGATACATACAAAATGATAAAACAATAAATCTCATTATCGAGCTTTAATGATGTTATAAATTATATATATAATGTACTCAATGATACTTACATTACGAACCCATCTTGGGATAGATGGCGCATAACCCTCCACAATCTTCCAATAATCTTTTACCTTCTCCTTTGCATCTGGTTGGATGATTTGTATAACATTCCCCTGCTATAGAGTTGGAAAAATTTAATGTTGAAATAACCCGATAGTACTTAATAACATTAACTATTAATTTGTGCATATAATACTTACAATAGAAGTGTTGTCACTGAAAAATGAATGCACGACATCATAACTAATTTTTGAAGAACCAAATGCCTTCCATTTTAAGATGCGGGGAATCTTCTTCTTTGTTTTCACGGCCCACTCTGATGGCAGCCTCTCAATCACTTCAAAAAGCCAAGCCTGTAACCAGCAGAGTTACAAAATCAGAAAAAATAACTTTGTGAATTTATAAGCTCATATATGAACTTAAATGTCTTTTAAACTTAACTCACCTGAACTCCATGATTAAAGCCATAAAGATTGTACTTCTCAATATTATGAGAAGGATCTTCCAAGCGATCATTCTTAAATTTCTCGGCTTTATGGTTCAGTGCAGTATCAATACTGTTGTATACCGTTTCCCATGATATATGACCCCATGGACGAATACGACCCCATGGACGACTTCGGAAGTAGTCTATATCATCAACATAATTCATCAAATGGAAATCAGCCTGCCTGTTATCCTTTCTCCCATTCAGTACCCTATCCGCAAAGTAATATAACGCGATTTTGAGGGCATCCTTATTGTCCATGGCACGAAAGTTCAAATTCGCAAATGCAACATCCAACTGTTTAAGAGTCAAGTCTTTAAACCAACCATCAAAATACTCATGAAGTAACCTATGCTGCACTGGTGGTGGCTGTTTTGGTATGATGTCTCGACCATCGGAAAGTCCAGTAATTAGGCACCACTCTCCAATTGATAAATGTGTCAGATGGCCTCCTATTTGAAACCACAACTGATCTTCATTGGTTTCTTCATGTGCCACTTGCCTAAGCAATAGGTTGTGGACAATAACAC
The DNA here is from genome assembly GCA_030449075.1 of Murraya paniculata. Lineage (NCBI taxonomy): Eukaryota > Viridiplantae > Streptophyta > Magnoliopsida > Sapindales > Rutaceae > Murraya > Murraya paniculata. Next base: position 159,527 of record JAEVFN010000066.1, read on the forward strand.
CACTGAATGCATAACTCTCTAAGTCCATGAAGTGCCCGAAAATATCACTCTTGAATAACGATAACTGTTTGCGCCTTAATTTACTCCGGATAGCTTCAATGACAACTTTAAATTTTGATGTCTCCGTAATACGGCCCGGGAAATGATCATCAAAGCCTAACTTCATCACGCCGGGATCCTTTCACGGTGGGGGCGGATTACGCTTTGTCCATTTTTTATGCAACATGTGTCTGCAATAAAATTAAATGTAAAATAAACTATCAAAATTTATTTAATCAAAGTCCAGTCGCACATCGCACACGCTTGTGTTCTTGTGCGATGCGCAGCGTGTAGGACATATTCGTGTGCGATTGGCTGCCAGTTATGAAAAAACACAGGCTCCCATCCTCTAAAAACTTACTGTAGTTTTGTGCGATGAGTGTTGAGCCCAGTACAAACACACATGTTTTGTACCCGTCGCACACTTTCACTAGCACAGGTTCTGTGTTTTTGTGCGACGGCCCACCCGTCCCACATGAAGTTGTGCGACGAGAGGCCTATCGCACAATAACACAGAGCATGTGTCGCTGCAAACACAAAGCACAGGTTCTGTGTTTTTGTGCGACAGGAGGCCATCTCACAAAAAATTGCGCGACAGGCAGTCCGTCGCACAAAAACACAGAGCATGTGTATCGACAAACACTAAGGCACAGGTTCTGTGTTTTTGTGCGACGGGCAACCTGTCGCACAACTTCTTGTGGGACAGATGGCCTGTCGCATAAAAATACAGAATGTGTGCTACAGCCAGCATAGCTCTGTGTTTTTGTGCGACGGGGTGGCCGTTGCACAAAAAATTGTGCGACAGGTTGCCCGTCGCACAAAAACACAGAACCTGTGCTTAGTGCCGGCACTAGCACACGTTCTGTGTTTTTGTGCGACGGGCAACCTGTCGCGCAATTTTTTGTGAGACGGCCTCCCCATCGCACAAAAACACAGAGCGCTTGCTCCGTGTTTGTGCGATGGCTGCACATCGCACCCAGCCCGTCGCACCAGTTCGCAGCGATGCCTACCCATCGCACCCATGGCCCTAACAACTGGTTCAACCTCCCCAGCCACCACCAACAACATCCACAAAAACTCAATCTATCATCACCACCACCAACACAGCAAGCACAACAACGCCCAACAACAACAACAACAACGCCCAACAACACCCAACAATGTCACACAAAGCAAGAAAGAAGCAATAGCTCACCTAGGTTTTTGAATTTCAATAGTGGATGTTGGAAATCTTGGAAGACTTTGAACGTGATTTACGTTATTCCGGCTGCCGACAATGGACTCCGGTTCTGGTCTATGCCGCCGACGATGTGTGAGGGATTTCGCTGATCAACTTTCAGTCAGAGGGGGGGTTTCGGCCACAAACGGTGAGAATTTTTCGGGATAGTTTGGTCCTCAAATTTCTTATGTGGCTAATTATGATAGAAAAAAACTTAGGGGGTTAATTTTGAAAAAGGCCAAAGTTTTATGGTTATTTCTGTAAATTTCCCCATCATACCGAGGATGGTTATTTGCATAAATATAAATGAATTATTTAATGAGAGAAATACTATAGTCAACTCAAGTTTATCAGAGACACTATTATTCCAGCGTTACTAGTGTAAAATAATAATTGTTGGTTAAAAAAAAAAAAAAACTAAATTCTTGTTAAAATCACACCAAATTGTTGTTAAGAGTTTAGGACACTTCAATATTTTTAATGAATATTTGACACCAAATTTGAGAAATTTACAAATATAGCCAAAATTTTTTTCTAAATTTCGAAAATAACCACAACAATAAATTCCTATCATAACTAGTCAAAATTTTCATTTTCATCCTAAACTACCCTTAATATTTCTCCACTCTAAACCCACTTAACTCCACCGAACCTTATCATCTTCAACGGCGAACAGCGAACGGCGAACGGCGAACGGTATCCGGCATCCGGTGACGGCAACAGCAACATCAACGGCGACAACGAAGGCTCGGTGACTTAATATCGAACCGGATCTACCATAATCTAGCGGAACCGGAAACTAATTCAAGATTTTCAAAAGAGTTTAAATCCTAGGTAACAAAATTCAACCTTTTATAATGATTAGCGTGAAATTGATTTGTGTTGTAGATAGATCTATAGGTTGTTGGAGTGTTATGATGAAGCGAAATTTAATTAGAATGATGAGTTATAAGTAGTGCATATCAAGTGTTTGATAAAATTTCTCGTAGACAATTTATGTTTAGTTTTAATAAAATCAATGTTTGATGAGGGGATTGTTGAGTTGTATGTATTGTTTTGAGTATATGAAGTGCATTTAGTGATGGATAAAACAATGCAAGGCCGGGTATCGCACCGGTCGACAGGCACAATGTGGCACGCACCGCGCGCTGGCGGGCTTGCGCGCGCGGGCGTGCTGTGCGTGCCACAGGACCTGTCTGCCGCGCATGCGCGCGCGAGCCCGAGCTGCGCACATGCGTCGAGCGCGTTGTACGTACGACAGGGGCTGTCGCGCGCAGGCGACAGGCCCCGTCCCACGCCCAGCCCCCGCGACGCATGCGCGCACCTCGCGCCTGCGCGTACGCGAGCGCGGGCCTCGCCTGCCTCTCGCGCGCGCTGTGCGTGCGACGGGCCCCTGTCGCTCCTGCGCGTGCGCGAGGCAGACGAGGCCTGTCGCACCTTGGAGCAGAATTTTTTTTTTTTTTTATTAATGTTGGAGATTTTTCATACTTGTAATTATATCATATAACAATTTTATTTTGTAACTTGTTTCAGATAAATGGAGAAATGAAAATTAAGAAGCATAATCCGCCCGGACCAATGAAAGAACTGGGGATTCTGAAGGTACCTTATGCCGATCACTTTTCCGCCCGTATCACAAGCATGTGTAAATTAGATACATTGGTCAACGCCATCCGAGAGAAATGTACAAAACGACAATTGAAACTATTCAAGGAAGACATATTTGGGCACTTCCTTGATTGCCGAAGCTTTCCATTTAGCAGCGTAATTGTCCATAATGTGTTGCTTAGGCAAGTGGCACATGGAGAAAGTAAGAACAATGATCAGTTATGGTTTCAGATTGGTGACGAATTGATACGGTTATCTATTGGAGAGTGGTGCCTAGTTACAGGACTTTTCTATGGTCAATATGTCGTGCTGAGGGAGCATAAAACAACGCACAGGTTACTAAACAAGTATTTTGATGGTTTGTTTCGCAAAATCAATCTTGCCGAGTTCGAGTCAAGGTTCATGGAGTTAGACTTCAAAGCTATGGATGACAATGATGCGCTAAAGATCGCGCTGTTTTACTTTGCGGACAGAGTATTGAATGGAAGAAAGGATCATTGTCAAATCAATTTGTCGTTGCTTAACGATGTAGATGACATAGATCACTTTCGAAGTCGTCCGTGGGGCCTTTTGTCATGGGAACGATATATGAAAGTCTTGACAATGCATTGAACGGGAAAGCCAAAAAATTGAAGGACGCTTGCGCCGAAAAACCCAAGCATAAGATTGAAAAATACAATATTTACGGCTTTACGTCTGGAGTGCAGGTGTGTGGATATTCTCGTCCATTATTTTAAATTTAAAATAATGAATATTTAATGATACGTTTTATGAGTGTATATATTTCGTTGTTGCAGGCATGGATCTTTGAAGCAATTGGCGGACTGCCATCCGAGTGGGTCGTGAAAACTAAAAGGAAGATTCCTCGGATCGTACAGTGGAAACCTATCGCTTCTTCTAAGATCAACTTTGCTGAAGTGTATTCATATTTGAATGACAACTCTCGTCTTGTAAGTAATATATGCGTACCTATGTATATAGCCACTTTTTTGCTTACTAAATACAACACAGTGCTCACAGTAATTTAAATTTTGGTATTAATTACAACAGAGAAATATTTTACAAACAATCAAACCGGAGGGAAAGGAGAAAGCCTTAAAATATTGGATGAGTGTGGCGGGTTACGTGCCATATATTCCAAGTTGGGTCGTAAATGTGGGTATCGTTTACTGACTTTTTACTCACTTTGCGCAGTAATGTGGGTCTTGATTACTCAAATTGAATGTAACTTTGTGGAGCATCAACCTTCAATTAACGCGCCACTCGTTACAAGGCCAGAAGAAGAGGATCACGACTTCACGATGATAAAACGTACTTACATCAATTCAAACCATTGACAGTCATATTCCCTCAATGACTTGAGGTTGTTGGAATCTATAACATCCGTCCTGACCTGCAGAGTGCGAACTCTTGGAAAGTTAAAGTAGTCAAGGACGTGCCACAACAAGAACTTAGAAGTGGCGATTGTGGTGTTTTTTTGTTAATGTTTACGAAGTATTTAATGTTTGGGCGCAAACTTAAATTTGATAGTAGCCATGGGCAGTACTTTAGGAAGAAGATTGTTGTTGATATATTTAATGGCGATATTGGACTGTAAGCCATTGTAGACATTCGAATTATAATGTATGAATATAATACATTCAGACACACATATTCGGTGATCTATTTGAATAGTTGATAATGAATTTTACACAAAATAAAATACTAAAATTAGAAGACAATTGTACAACACACCAAAGATGAAACTTCCAAAGTCAACTATCATAAACAATGATGCGACTAGTTTGGATTTGAAGCAATGGGATTTTTGCATCTCTTGCGATTATGGCCCGGTTGGTTGCACCGCCCGCATCTCACAGTCCTCCGGTTTGCATCCTCAGCAATAGAAGGTATTCTGAGCTCTGGACGACGACTAGCTGGTGGTGCTTTGATTGGTGGGTTAACCTTCATGTCCTGAATGTCCGGAGGAATTTCCCAATCTTCCATGTCGCCAACAGGCTCCATAGGTTGCGCATATGCCATGACTAACGACTCTTTTGAATAAAAGTTAGAACAAAGACTTTTGTAATCCACTCGGACGGTGAGACAAGTAGCAATTGCATGGGCACAGACAAGCTGATCAAGTTCAAATACTCTGCAGGAGCAAATCTTGTTACATAGATCAACTATCCCTTCCTTAATACCACCACCCAAAACATGGAATCGATGCTGAGATATAGGACGAACGGTCATTTTTTCCGCCAAAATTCTCCTCTCAGCAACTATTTCGTCTGCCCATGTTGTTAGGCGAGTACTCATTGAATCAGCAACAATTTTTCTGTCATAAAACCATTGTTGCAATGTTTTTCTAAAGTGATCAACAAGATGAGTAACCGAAAATTTTCGCGATTCCCTCATAAATGAATTCACACTCTCTGCGATGTTGGTGGTGAAGATGCTGTATCTCCTACCTTCAAGCTCAGACCTTGCCCAATTACACGTACCCACATTATTTTCTAAGTAATCAGCCGCCCCCGAATGGAGCATCCACAACCCCTCAAGTTGTTTTTTAAAATCTTCGTGTCCATATGTTTTTGCTGCATTAAGAAAGGCAGGCTCAAATTCATCCCAAATAGCTTTAAACATTCTGAATTTAGACTTTATGTTACCTTTCACATGGTAAAAACAAATGCCATGGCCAGCAGTGCGAAATACTTTCAGAACGGCTCTCTTAATGGCAGTGCACCGATCAGAGATAAAAACTAACTCTGGTCTGTCGCCAATCACTCCATGTAGCTTTGTCATAAACCATTCCCAAGCGTCATTGTTTTCCGAATCCATTACCCCAATGGTTAACAGATACAGTTGATTATTTCCATCCAGGCATGTTGCCACAAACATGCTCCCATGATATAGCCCCTTTAGATGAGTACCATCTACAGCAACTACTGGCCTGATGTACTGCATGAAACCCTTGGTGGAAGATCCAAGAGCAAGAAAATAGTATAAGAAATGACTTTGTCCTCTTCTTCAATGTCGGGGACAGAGTCGTTTGCTCTAAAAGAAGATTCAGTTTCTATAAATGGCTCAAGATCTTCGACCGGAACTCGAGGAGATGTACTAATAAATACAGGGATACATCCATAGTTGACCACATCAGAGGCCATATGTAATACAACCTTTACCATTTCATCATTAAATAGTCCATAGGTAGTGAACATGCACGATACATTGTGTTGCTAAACCTCAGAGTTGTCTTCATCGTCATAGTATATTCATTAGGATTTATCTGTAAAACTTCATACACTCTTGCCAAAAGCTGATCAAACGTACAATCTTTCCGAACCAAAAAAGCAGTATTTTTAGCATTTACGTACTCCATACGGCCATCTGCCAACGTCTCCCACCAACCGTCGTAACACAATTGAAGCACAACCGAATCTATCATGCCTAAAACCATTAAAAAAGAAATAAGATTGCAAACTACAAAATATGATAAAGAGAATTGCGGCACATTTTTTATATGTACTTGCCCATCGCAATTAAATTTACACAAATTCTTAGTCTAACCATTTCATACAATGCAATTCAAGATTTTAGATTTGATTCATCTCCACGCAAGCTTCGAAACGGTATATTATACGCTCTAAACAGACACATGTAGCCAAAATTATGACTTTAAAAAAATGTCTGAAATTTGGTGAGACATGTTGTCTTAGTGAGATAGGCAGTGGGACAGGAGCCTGTCTCATCAAAATGCAAAAAGCTTACATGCGACAGGAAGTGGGACAGGCACCTGTCCCACTTCCTGTCGCACTATATTGACTGTATTTCAGTGGGACAAGTCCTTCTCACTGCCTGTCGCACATGCACTTGGTGAGACAGGCACCTGTCCCACTGAAATACAGCAAACATAGTGCGACAGGAAGTGGGACAGGCGTCTGTCTCACTAAAAATGAACCCAGATTTAGTGAGACAGGCGCCTTTCCCACTGCCTGTCTTACTAAATCTGGGTTCATTTTTTCTTCGAATTTCTGACTTTTTTTTTTTATTTTTTCTCGATTTCTCTACTTAAACTAAGTTTCTCTACTCCAAGTAAATACTTTTACAAATTATATTGTTTTATGAATGAAAAATAACAACGTTTACAACACAACCAAATCAATTTCACATTTAGGTTTGTATTGTACAAAAATAGAAACTAATCTCAAGAAGCTTCCCAATTATCAATTGATGATTATATCTTCAGCTATACGACACTTGTTTGATGAGATTTGATGATTTGTAGAGAATATTTGTGGTGTTTTTTGGAGAGGGTTGAGAGTGTTGAGAGTGTAGAGAGTGTAAAGAGTGTGTAGAGAGTGTGGAGAATGTATGTGTGGCATTGGTTTGTAAATTTGTTTAAATTGGCAAGGACAATTTAGTCCAAAAAACTAGCAATTGGCTAGTTATGATAGAAAAAAGTTTGTGTGGTTAATTTTGAAATTTGTAAAAGTTTTTTAGCTATATTTGTAAATTTCCCACCAAATTTTGTGATTTATTATCTTTAGTAATTATATCTCTTCGGTTCTACTTAAAAAAAAAAAAAATTGCCTCTTATGTTATTTGTTCATTTATATGACAAGACCCCGGCAAAGATGAAAATACCCTTATTTACAAAATTAGACTAGTTGAGCTCCAAATCCATTTTCTTTGTCTTAATTATTCTTTTAAAAAGAAGTGGGCAAATCACACGTCAATTTTTAAACCCTATTTTCTTCTCAAGTTCTCATATAACTGCAGTTACACACACTAAAAATCCGTAGAGCAGTCAAAATCATCTTCTTTGCATTGCTGAGGAACATATATTGGATGAATCCAACTCCAATAAAGCTGATAGTATTTCCAAACTTAAACTTTGTGTTTTATGTTTTTCTCCTCAACTGACTAAATTAGTAAAGAGTCGCTAAAATTTATGATTTATGTGTATTATTTTCGTTTTCAGATAATGTGATGATACTAAGTTGTGACAATTGGACAACTCATTGGGTTGGACGTGTGTGAATATGATGTTACCATGTAGTTTAATTATATTGCTGCAGATCCTGTGGAACCATTAACAAAAGCTTCAAATGCAAATGTTGCTTTGTTTTCGGAAGAACACTGCAGCTTAGAGCCCCAAGCATCTCTTTGCGTGACATGTTTACCTAAGTTCAGTCCACTGAGACAGATATTTGATTTGGCAGTAAAGAATATAGACGATAGACAAATGAATGGTGCTAGTTGGCAAAGATAAACATTTTAACCCAGGCTTGTTTGTACTGGTGTCTCTATGTACATTTTAATTTACTGATACAAAACTGGCTACCGAACATATTTCCTTATTTTTTGTTCTTAGAAAACGGAAAACATTGAGTGAAAAACATTACCAAGCAGACCCGTAAATATCTGGACTTGCTCCCTTTATTTCCAGTTACTTTGTTATTTTTATTTAATGTCAGTTCACTTTGCAAATAATAAAAAAGTAGATTTGAAATTCTTTTTAAAAATAGTAGTAGTAGTATAAAACTTTTTGAATTCTATTTATTAACTATAAAAGTGGGTTTGGAGATGACAGTTCTATTACAAAATTATGATCGTAAAGGACTAATGGAGTATTACGAAAATACTAAAGGTGATTATTAATTAATAAATAGAGATTTCTCTGGGAAGAAAGTGGTAATCTCATTTTTGGTGTTACAATAATCAATATTCTTCTAAACTAGCTAGTGTCATCTAATTAAAATGGTAAAATCTCTTATGAAAAAAAAATAAAAGGTCTGAAGTTCACATGACTAAGAAAATATTTAAATTGTCGTTACGCTAAATAATAAGAATAAGAATGAAAAAAGTATTCTTCTAGACAAAACACATCCACATTAAAAATTAAATATTTATTGTAAAAAAGCAAAGGTCAACTTTTTCTTGTTCGGCAACGGAGGTAGAGAAATACATAAATAGGAAAACCACATTATTTTGAAATGGAAACCCCATAAAGAAACCAAAGACTCAAGGCTTTTTAAGAAACTCCATGATGGAAGTGCCAAAAGCAGAGCACACAACTTTGAAACCTTGAAATCCAGCGGCCTTGGCCAAGGTTTTGAAATCTTGTTCAGTCATCTCTCTCCCACCTGTAGTATGAGCCAACATGATGCAGTCAATGTGGATCACTTGTTTGGAAGCAAGGCTTGTGTCTGGGAATACAGGAAGAATACATTCAGCAACAATCACTTTCCCATTTTCTGGAAGTGCTTCGTAGCAATTCTCCAAGATTTTCACGCAGGCCTCTTCACTCCAATTATGACATACCCACTGTAAGTAACAGCGCAAAATCAATTGAGATTTTAATCAATACATAAAGATAACAAGATGTTCTAGGCTCAAAAGCCTGCTGAGAGGCCGAAAATGGCAAAAACTAATAACCTTCATGAAAATGGCATCCCCTTTTGGAATACTCACAAACATGTCTTCCCCAACGTGCTCAATACCTACATCAAATTCAACCGTGGATAAAAACAATTAATACAGGATATAGAATCGCGATATTATCAATTGTCCACTCAAAATTTGTTCCATGATCGAAACTATTCAAAACCTTTTCAAACTATCAGTGGTCCACCAAAGGTTTTCGAAGTGTAGCAATTAATTTTTCGCTTTGTCATTAGTGCTATTAGAAACTTTCAGGGAACTAAGTAAAATGACCACTTTATTCTTGAAGTGTCATCAAACTTTGGGCAGACCATTGATAATTTTATAAGGTTATAAATATTTGAGAGATTGCCAATTTCCATCTTTTATACCATTTACCCTTTGCTATTTTTATAACAGGCAATAATTTCTTGACAGTATAATTTTACAGTAGCACCCTTATTTATAAATACACTTTTATTCATATTTATTATAAATTAAAATAAATCAAATTAAAAAATTAAGTATAAAAATATATATGTTTTGATGTGAACAAAAAATTAATAATAAATTTTTGTACTTTTTATTTTATAAACATTTTATTGTAATAAATATATAAGAAAATTATTATAAAATGATAAAAATTTATCATAAAATAAAGAATAAAATAATTTTCTTGTACTTTTTACGTTTAGTTTTAAAATATTTATTGTAAGAAAAAATTTATAAAATAAAAAAGAAAAATTATTTTATTATTAATTTTTTGTTCACATCAAAATATAGATTTCTTGTTTTTGGCACTCAATCTTTTATTTTAATTTTCATTCATAAGGTTTATTTAATTTATAATAAATATGAACAAAAGTGTATTTCAAAATAAGAGTAATATTGTAAAATTATATTGTCGGACCAGGGCTGATTAGTTATTATAAAAATAATATAGGGTAAATGGTATATAAGGATTATAGCAGGGGAAATTGGCAATCTCCCTAAATATTTTTTAGGGAAAAAGTCACTTATACATTTATGATTTGCTTAAATGGTCATATAAAATCTTGCTTAAATGGTAGTATAAATTTTTTTTGACGATTATACCCTTCGATAACAACAACCCTAAAATTGAATTCAAATTAAATTTTACAACGAATACAAATGTAATATCAAAATAAAATAATATAAATTTTATAAGTTATATTGAACATTAAAATTTTGTTAATATTACTAACTTGTTTGATATACATTAATTAATAAATATTTTCACATATTAAAATATTAAAATAATTGTATTTAACACTAAAAATAACTTGCAAAATCTATATTACCTATTTTATTCATTGTATCTTTTATTTTGTTTTGTTATAACATGTTTATCTGAGCATAAATTTTAAAGTTAATTTTTAATTGATAAATCTAATAATTTAAAAAAATCTATCAGGACATTCTGGTAATAGCATAATATATGTTATTTTATCAATTAGTTGTATTTATTTATTTATTTTTATTTTGTGTTGTATTTGCATTTATTATAAATGTTTTTACTATAATCAAATGTATAGTAGTAAACAAGGTGTTTGGGTGACTATTTATGAAATTAAATGGATCTATGTGACCATTTAAGCAAACTTTATCAGAGTTTACTAATTCCCCTATAAAAAAAATAAATATTAGGCAAACAATAACGATTGATATTTATATGTATATACACACCCGGGTAAGCTGGAGCATCCTGAATTACATGCGGTAAATCGAAGTTAATGCCTTTAATAGATGGATACTTGGAGATAATCATGTTAAGTGAGGCTCCAATTCCACCACCAACGTCCACAACTGACTTAACGCCTTCAAAGCCTTTGTAATTTTCAAGAAATTTCTTCATGGTAATGGTAGAATGAGAAGACATTCCATTGTTGAAAATCTTGTTAAATCTTGGGTCTTTGCCATGATACTCGTATGAATTCATCCCGTAGGCTATGTTGAATGCGATGCCACCTTCAAGTACTGCTTCTTTTAAGTGGTACCTGCGCCAAATTGGCCACATTAATTTCTCGGGAAGTTAACAACATTAATCTGGATATGAATAATGCATTATCGCTTATCCAAATTGTGTAATCTAGTCTTAATGAAGATAGACATATGAGCTTTGTCCATCTCCCTATATATTTTTTAAAATAAAGATAGACATATGAAGTGGCTCCCTCTGAGAGTTGGAGCGGTTTTCAAATGTATAATTACTTGAAAAAAAAACATTGATATTTATATGAACTTTCGCGAAAATTGGTGTTTTGATTTTTTATTTTTAGAAAAAAGTTCGTTTGTATATCTTTTTTCCGTAACATTAAAGAAGAATAAAATTACAGGACGGACACTTACCAGCTCTCCATAAGAATTTTGTCTTGATTCATGAGACAAAGGTCGGAAAGCGAACCACCATCTTCATTTTTGGTAAGGAACTTACAAACGGGTGCAAGGCCATAAAGCCTCTCAACTCCGCCCCCAGGGAGAGTGTGCAAAGCGCAATTAAGAACTGAGTAACTAGCCAAAAGACGCAATATGCGATCGAGCATGATATGGGCATCCGGGTTCTTTGTGGGCAGCTGAGAAGCTATGTGTTTTGGAGACACGAAAGCACCTGGGCCAGCTTTAGCGATGACCTCTAAAAGATCGAGCTCGATAGCTGATTTGAGAACCATTGGCAAGACTGAGGCACTGGTTAGTTGCATGGCAAAGAGGTTTGCTTCTTCGTCTGAGATTTGGGTTGGAGTCATCTGAGTTTCAGAATCCATTTTGTTTTTGAGAGACTAAAGAACGAGTTTAGAGAAAAGGGCTAATGGCACTGAGTAGTAAGCTAGAAAGGGGCTAATGGCACTGATCAGTAGTAAGCTAGCTAAGTGGATTTATTTATACCATTAAGAGAAGGTTACTTTTAGTCTGTTTGTATTTGCCCCTTCAAAAATTCAAAGTTTTGGCAAGTCAAAGAGAACGTCCTATAATTAGAAAGACGAGAAATGCTTAAAATCTGGAGTCACTTGTGCATAGAGAACACTAATATTTAAACATTATCGAGACAGAAAATAGGATATTGTTCATACTACAGTATTATTATAGTATACAAAACGACAGCACTATTGATACTAAAGCGTTATCGTTTCTGTTATGATAATATATATATATATATATATTTTGGTCAAATATTATTTTTTTCTTAATAAAATTGAGAGTTTTTGACTAGACCTGCAAAAAGAGCGTGAAATACTCTTCTAAATTATTAAAAAAAAAAAAAGAAAAAAAGATGTGAATGATTACTATTGACAATGATTACCAATTTTGAAAAAAAACAAAATTGGTTCTACCTTGCAACTGTTGCAAGGTAGATTAGTCCTCTTAATTGTCAATAGTTTTGATTCTTGTACAGCGGTCATATTTATGTACGCAATTTCTTGGCTGGAATAATTTTCTTCGAATAGGAGAATAGGAAAGTAAGAAAGTAAGACATATCCACATCAGTTAAGACTTAAATGAGAATTTAAATATTAAAAAACATGCCATTATTTTTTTTAATTAAGTACATTTTACAATTCTATTCAATTCCATTTGATAAACTTGAACAGTCAATCTTTCGAAAGTCCTTCGACTCAAATTAACCAGCGGCTAGACTCCCTAACTACTTCTGCTTTTTTTTCAAACAAAATTTCATAAAGAATATTAGAAGTGTCATTTCTCATTGATAAAGAAATGTATCGAAGATTATTGTATTGAATTTTGCATATACATGCACCCATATATTCATAAAGCGATGAGAAAATTATCGTTTTCATGTGGATTGCTTAATTAGTTAATTATCAAAATTAACTAATCCTACATTTTTACGAACTAATAGATAAAAGATTTTCCTTTTTTTTTTTAAGAGAAGTCGATTAAAGAATATTGAATGGAAAAGTCTTAAAAGCAAAATCAATTCATACATCTGATTTCAGTATAACTAATCTAATTTAATTCCTATATATGTTTATGCAACAATTTTTTTTTTTAACCCATGTTGACAATTAAAAATATTAATTGTTTTTATAATCATTCTCCAGCAATATTAAAGACACTTTGGCACTCTTTGCGAATTTAAAATATTGCAATTCATTAGGAACCGTGGTAGTCATAGAAACTGTGGTAGTCATAGATTACTTGCATAAGATCCCAATTAAGATCCTAATTAATTTTCTAATGACTTTTCCACACCAACAGGGGCTATCTTAATGTCAAAAGTCAATAAGTAAGGATTAAATTCAACACAACACTTTGACGTGTGACACCCATTCTATTCGTGCGTTATGATATTCTTTTTAGAAAAATGCTAGGTGTCAAGAAGGGCGAGAGAAACACGAGAGAAACGACAGCGTATGCTGCCGTTTCGCGCCAACAATCTCTCGCCCTTTTTTAATTTTAAAAATTAAAATGTTAATAAAAATAATAAAGAAAATATAATCCCTAACTCCATCTTTGCAACTCTCTCTCACTATCTCTGTCGAACAGGGCCAATGCCGACGACGACACGAACACCGACGACGACACGGTCATCGCGAAAGAACCAGGCCGTGTATTTTGAAAATTCTCGGTTTGTGACAATAATGGAAAACTCGTGAGAATTTTGAAATTGTAGTCAAGCAAAGGAAGCAGCGCATTATCTGCAAAAGCATTTTCCTGTAATAGCTAATGAAATTTAATTCTTCAAGCTAGCTCTTAGCTGTCACAACCAGATGCATTTGCACTGTCATTACAATTTATGGAAATTGAAGTAATTAATGGTTACTAAATCAATTGGCTATTGAAAGTGTGGCTTGAAAATTGACAAACTCTGAAATTCTGCAACAAATCATATTCTAAATATAGGCTTTTTTCCTTTTTTTGATTAATAGCTTCCCAATAAAACCAATCTGCCCTTGTGAGAACCAAAGCGTTAATTTCTTCCAAGAGTTGCAGAAGGCCAAAGAATTTTAGATCGTGAAATGGAGTGCGTAAGTGAGAGAGAGATCGTGAAGTAGTGAGAGATAGTGAGAGTTGCAAAAATAGAGTAAGGAGCTGATGAGATTCTGTTTTCTTTATTATTTTTTATTAATATTTTAATTTTTTTAATTAAAAAAGGGCGAGAGATTTTGAGAGCGAAACGACAGCATGTGCTGCCGTTTCTCTCATGTTTCTCTCGCCCTTCTAGACGCCTAGCAGCACTCTTCTTTTTAATATTGCGTGCATTCTTTTCGCGTGGTAGAAAAAATTCTTCTCCCGGTGGACTTTTCATCTCTCTCAAAATAAATTTACATATGAATTTGTTGTCTTTGATTCTAAATAAAATTTTGATTTGAACTTTTCTGTGTTATGTGGTTCGGATGAAAAATGACTAGTGTGAAAATGGTAATAAGAGTAGTATCTCCATAAATTGATAATTTTTTGTTAATACTGATTATATATCAAACTACTGTTATTATAATATATTTTTGTAACTGCTATTATAGCAGACAAATACACTGATATTTACAATCAAATATATAATTAGGACTTATAATATTATATTAAATTCTTTATGAAGTACTTACCCAGACAAATACCCATAATAGAGGAGGAATGTTTCTGTTCCACTCGCATTTCACAAGGGAGAAAGACTTACAAATTAACTCCATATAATTATGCTTAATTGATGGATGTTGAGTTTATAGCGACTTAAACCCCTAAACAAAAATTTACCACTGGACCAAGGCTCAAGTGCATAAATTGATAATGTTAACTAAATAATAATCTTTATAAAAATTACCGGATCAAATATGGTCGATAATATTGCTTGTGAAGTATAAAAGAAAAAGATCCTACGACGCAGTTCCTGTGATTAAGCAATTAGCAAGACATTGAGGTAAGATTAATGGATACAAGGAGTGATTCAGTCAACGTCAAATCACGGAACGCAAACATAAAGATTAAAAAAATAGAAAAATACAAGTTTCTAAAAGTATGAAATATTATTGATAAAAGTCTGAATAACAAAGTTAGGATTTTTAATGCCCTTTTATACTGATCTTAACTATTACAAATTTATTAAAACAGTCAAATTCGAAATATTCTTATATAATAAAATTCTCCCAACTGAAATAAAAAAAATAAAACAAACGACATTTAAATATTGAAAGCAATAGGGAAAATAGAAAAATATCTTAAACCTACAAAATGACAATGAAAGAAAAGGAATTTCCAGTCGAAGCATGAGACGAATACGGAGTAGCAGTATTAGGTTAGATTCATCTTGTTGCAGGTTTCAAAATAATATGTTATACACCCCAAACAAACACTTGTAGTACAAGTTGTGAGAAAAAGTATCCTACACATCCTACACAACTATCCTACGTTAGTCCCTTTTACTTAAAAGAGAACTCGTCCTCAAGTTATTATGGTACAACTCCTCGTCATCTAGATGATACTCAGATAGATCAAACACGTTGAAGGTATTTGATTTATTCTAATTACTCGATAAATGTAACCTTAATTTTAATCATAAAAATCAATAAGTTTTGCATATCATTACATACATTTGCTTTAAACTATGAAAAAATTAATATTATTTTTATATATGCTTTTCATGTGAAAGCTAACTATGATTTTTCAAATTCTAATTTCATAACCATGACTTTTAACATTCAATCTATTAAATAGGTTTGGTAATATTTTAAATAAATTTTCTTTATTATTTCATTATGTTGTTAAATAAGATCGTTTTAATTTGTATTTTCATAAATTTGTATTCTATTCTTGTCCATAGAACAACGAAAAAGAGAACTGCATTCTTGTTTGCCATAAACTTATATGTTGTGCTTGTCCATAGAGAAAAGAAAAATAAAACTGCATTCTTGTTTGAGTTAGTTTACGAATTAATGAATTATGTTATGTTATGCCCTTGTGGTTAAAGCAAATCCATTACCCACAAGAAAGTAAGTAATTGACAATTGAGACAGAAAATGATATCGTATATATTTCACTTCCTTTATTTTTTATGAATTGTACGTATGAAGTAGAAAAGTAAGACATGTTTGAATATTTATAAACGTACTGCATGCCTAATCAATTTATTAAACTTACTCTAAAAAAATACAAGATAATGTAAATTTATGTTTATCTTGCTCTTCATATAATAAGATAACACTTTCGTAATAAAATTTATTAAACACATGCTTTCTATTTTTCAAACTTACAACAATCAAGATAACATAATTTACCAAATGTCTAACTATATTTTTATTCTACTTTTTAAACTTACAACAATCAAGATAACATAATTTGCCAAATGTTTAACTATATTTTTATTTAGCAGCTTGTTTCATCAGCACAGTAAAAGCAACTAATTTCATGAACTGGCCTTTAGCTAAATAGGATGGCATGTATAAGGGAGATTCTCTGCAGTAGCTGGCGCGTGATCTATAAGAAGAAAGTATCTGTGATGCTAGTTCATTGATGCCAGTGATTTAGTGTTGAAGCGAATTTATGTCAACTAAAATATAATTGAGATTTGCTGAGTTTTGCGAAATCCATTATTAGCAATCTATTGTTCATATTTGTTTATAATTATTCTAAATATAAAATAAGTCAGTGACATCATCACTAAAAGCTTGAAGAGAAACAAAACCAACAAAACTGCTAAACAACCTGCTTATTGTATAACTGAACGAAATATTAAAAAAAAAAAAAACTGCTTCTTGATCAAAGCAGCATGTAGAAAGACAGTTCCAATTATCTGAAAATAACTAAATAATGCCATTGTTGCAGTTCATAATTTTGGGTGCATTGATAAGCTGGGATGGAGGAGCCACTTGTTTAAAGATAATGCTCTATGCCTGGTTGTCGGTTTAAATAGAATTTTTACTGTTAGTCCTTTGTTTTTGGGTCTGCCAATGCTTTTTGGGTTGTTTATTTTTTGGTATTCAAGCTTTCAACCTTTTGTTGTTTCAGATTTTATTTTAGGTAAGACTCATTATTTTCCTCCCTTTAAATGTAATTATATTTTCATTTTATTAACAAGATCTCCCTTGTATGTCGTGGCAGATTTAGCAAAATGATTCACATTGATTAAATTTCATAACAATAAAATGTGAAAACTAAATTTTTTTTAATTAATGAATTTATAGAGTTTATTCTAATGCGTGGCGCTAGTGACAGTGACACTCTTCTATAATCTTTATAAAACCCCTCTTCTAAAAGTTTACATATTTAACCTTTCAATAAATAATGTTAAAAAAAAAAATCTAACTGAACCCCTATATCATTATATGTCATCATATTTTATTATCGATCAACATAAAATTTTGCAGGTACATGAAATCTGTAGAAAGAGAATGTGGGCTATATTATTTCTTAGAAAAAAGGCTACCCATACCTCCAAGGTTTGTTTAAATAGTCACATCCTCCTTAGTTTTATAAATGGTCACACAGACCTCATTAAATTCATAAATAACTATTATACCCTTTGATTATAACAACCCAAGTGAATATAAGTATAGTAATAAGATAAAAATAATAAATAAATATCATATGATACAAATAAAATATTACAATAAGTATAATTAATAAAATAACGTATAAAATGAAAATTATTTTGATATTAAGTTATTACTAGTCTATTCTGATGGATTTTATTAATACTAGAATTTATTAATCCAAAAATTGACTTTAAAATTTATACTAATATATACATAATTAAAAAAGATATTGTAAACAAAATAATATAAATTTATAAATTTATGTGAATATTAGGTATAATTATTTTAATATTATTAATATGTCAAGTAGATTTTATCCTTATTAAAAGAATATGACAAATTAATAATGTTAAAATAATTTTTTAATATTCAAAATAATTTATAAATTTTATCTTATTTTATATATTATATTATTTTTACTTTAATTTTTATTTATTATAAAAGTTTATTTAAAGTCAATTATTGAGTTGTTGCAATTAAGGGTATAAAAAGAGAGTGTGTATGACTATTAAAGCAAACTTTGAGGTTGTGGATAGCATTTTCCCTATTTTTTATGGAGTTTCTATTTTCAATTACTGCTTACTTCCTTTATTTTTAGATGCTTTTAAAAATTTGAAAATTGTATCCTGACACCCATTCCATTGAATAATAGAAGAAAACAATTTCTTTTATTATATTATATAAAACAAGCTTTCCAAAAATTGGATTTTGAGTTTACAAAATAAGTTCTCAGTTATAAGTGCTGTATAAATAATCCAATATGAATACAACTATAAATGTGATGCACACAAAAAAGAGAAAAAAATAAAACAAATAAAAATCAAGTCAAAATTGAAAATATAAATTGTCATTTAAAGAGTACAGGAAGTTGAAGGTATTTGAAATTGAAAATGATTCTCATTGGATGACAAGAGCTTTAAATTAAATTTCTGAAAAGTTTGTGTTGTAAACGAATTTTGGTTACACAGGGTTTCTTGAGAATAAGAATGGAGGGTTAGTCATGGAATTAAAATGGTGTTGTTATAAATAGTAATATTTTAAAAAAATTTTAATGGTATTTTTTTTTTTAAAAAAGGGGTTTTATAAGGAGTTTTGAAGGGTGTCTATACTCCAACTCTATTTTAATGGATTTAAGGGGAGTTAAATTAAATAATAATAAAACTACTCATATAGATTATTGTAGATTTTTTTTTTTAATTTTTTTAATTAAAGTGTGCGCTTTTTTTCCCCTAATTAAGATGAAATAGTTGTGGATTGTCAATTAAGAATGGTGGGTAGGCTGAGAGCATTTGCGAAGCAGGAGTTCTTTCTACTTCTTTCAAAACAAATAGTTCACTTTTTCTTCTCCAAAAGCATATCCAACTTCTTGTTCTAATCAGTTGTAAGTGCATTCTTACATTAATAATCATTCGTTGTGCTGCACCGGCAAAGCTTCCTTGAGGACAGTGCTCTAATATCTCAGCGCACGCCTTCACGCTTTGGGGAGATCTTGGGTTCATCCAAAGCCGCTCTACCTCTAGACAACTTAGGTGATTGTCTAAGGGCCCGCTACATATTAAGGACCTATATTTATATTAAACTTATTTTATATATAAAAAGAGAACGTGAATTCTAAAGTCATTATTATTTATTTAATTTATTATTTTGTTTACTTATCTTTTCTTAAATAAACTTTCAGATTCCTATGAAGTGTACTTAATAGTTTTAATTCCTATAAAATTGTTACATTAATAGTTTCAATCATACAAAATCTCTATTTTATTATTAGAATTAATATGTTATAATTAAGAAGTTATACATTCCTTTTAAACCTCTAGGAAAGCCTCACATTTTGTTACTCGTCCATTAATATTTTTTCCCCCAACAACCAAGACACGATATGCTCTTGGTGCTTAAGAGAAAAAATAAATAAATAAAACTGCTTCCTCAATCTTCTGCTCAACACGATATGCTCTTGGTGCTTAAGAGAAAAAATAAATAAATAAAACTGCTTCCTCAATCTTCTGCTCAAGGAAAAAAAAACTAATATATTATAAATTTGTAACAATTAAAGATAAAGTTAATTTGTAAATTTGTGATTTTATCTCAAATTTTAGGATTTTATCTTTTAATTCTTCTCTTAATTATGTGTTATTGACGTGTTCTTTTTTTTATATAAATAAATATTCTTTTGTTCATCTATTATTATTATTATTATTTGTGCTTGTTTTATTTATTTGGAAATGAAACTGTGTCTAAATGCTTAAAAAAATAGAGGAATAGAAAAATTAGTTTAATCTAAAAAAGGAGTAGTAAAAGAGATGTAATTTGAGTGAAGAATTAGTAAGTGAAAATGATATAACTTAATTAAAAGATCACATATTAGCAATAGTAGAATAGAAAATTTTGTTTAATAATTTTACATCTTAAAAAGTTGGAAGAATGGATTTTAAATAAATAAATTTTATTACATAGTAATTTTTCAGGTCTGGGATCTTAAAGTGTGGAAAAAATATGGGAAAACTTTAAAACCACGGGATTTTATAGGTTTAAAACTTATAACAGTTAAACCGTACAGTTTATGTGTTTTTCCGAACTTTTTCGTACTTTATAATTCTGGATTGGAACATTTTTATTTTATCTCATATATATATATATATATATTAACGGATCATCGCCACTAGAGATGTATCTTCACTATCGTTTCTTGGGAAGTTTGTTTGGAAAGCTAGAAAATGAAAGAAAATGATACAATATATATATATATATATATATATATATATATATATATATATAATATATATATATATATATATATAATAGATATAAATTAACGGATCATCGCCATAGAGATGTATCTTCACTATCGTTTCTTGGGAAGTTTGTTTGGAAAGCTAGAAAATGAAAGAAAATGATACAATATATATACATAGATATATATCATATATATATACATATATATATACAGATGGACTGATGGACTGATGAGAGAAAGCTCCATGAGGGGGATTTTAAGGTTCCTAATTTATCATCTGCGATTGAGAAATGAAAAATGTAGGGTGCGAACCCTAATACCCCCATATATATATATATAATATATAATATATATATATATATTTTTTTTTTTTTTTTTTTGGCCTTAAAATTTAAGAAGGCCTGAATGAAACCATTTGCCAAAAGCCCCAAATATGGTTAAGCCAACCTTGGGTTCATCTTCTACACATGATGGGGAGAGGGGATTTGATCTCAACAGTACTCCAACCATAACAAAGGAAGAGGAGATTCAAGGGTTGCTAATTCTCTGTTTTGTCACTAGTTTTGCAACTTTTTTTTTTCACTACTCCTTGAGTAACCCAAGTATCCTCTGTCACAATTCGGTACTCCAGATCAACTCAATTGCAGAACAAACAAAGAAATGCTAAGACAAGTCTCACACAATAACAAACAATAAGAATATAAAAAAGAGTAAAGAGAATAACACAGGAGATTTATGTGGTTCAGCTTCGTTAGGCCTACATCCACCGGCACAAACACACTCTTGCCAAGTTTATTGATCACTAAGAATTTTACAATGGAAATACACTCATTCTTAGAGGCTACTGAGCTTGCAATTCCTTCCTTTCCGAAAACTATTCATCTATTTCTCTTAAGTGTTTCCTAAGCCCAACCACTTTGGTTCACGGTGGCACCTTGACCTGCCCCCTTGGTTCTTGGCCGTACCTTGGCCTTCCTCCCGACTGCCTCCCTTCGGCCTGCCTTTTTGGCCTCTCACTAGATTTTTTGCCTCTCTTTTGGACTCCCTCAATGATTTAAATACATAAATAACTACCACAGTGGTTATCTATCATCGTGGTTAGTTATCCAACCATTAAGTGCTAGTTATTTCATCATCATCGGCAGTTCCAACCACGTCACATAGCCTAAATATGGTGCGACATAGATTAAAACTCCAATGCCATATTCGCTGCCTGTGACATGGATGTACCCCAGCTACCCTGCCAATACACCTCAGCTACCTACCACGGAAGCTAGAATATAAAATCATAATCTTAAATTGTTATTATCTACCTTGCAGCTAAATCCTAAGCTTTTAGGTGGTGTTTGGTTGTAAAAAATATGGGAGCGAAATAGAGAAGAGGAAGACAGAAAAGGATAGAGGAAAGGAGAGAAGAGTAGAAGAGAGTTCAATTCATATTGTTGGGTATGAAATTCTAAAAGAACAGGAATTACATGTTTTTTTTTTTTTTTTTTAATTTGGACAACTTTAACCTTTAATAAGAGTTATGATCTCACTTTAGTGATAAGCAACAGCTTACCTAAGATTCGATCTTCACTAGCGTAATAAAAATACCAAATTGATGACTAATATGCACGCGCTAATAATTAATATTTTTTTAAAAAAAACACCAAATTCTTGGTAAGAGTTTCAGACTCGGGTTTTTTTTTTTAATTTTTTATTAATATATATATTTTTTAAATATCAAGTATTGTGATCTTGTATCTCATTATTGATCAAATGTTTTCGGTTTTAGAAAGAAAAAAAATTAACCAAAAACAAAAACGCAACCGCGTAAGAAATGACTCACACTCAATGCCTTCCATTTGATTTTGATCCAACAAAATCTTCAATCTCCCAAAATCCCAGCACAAGACTCAACAGACTACTATGCTTCTCAGAATTCATTTCGTTCTCTTCTTCTTCTTCTTCTTCTTCTTATTGAAAAGCAGCTTTAGTCTTTAAGCTTCCATTTTCATTCACTCCCTAACGTTAGCTGACAACTCCCACCAATTCTAGAAATGGTCTCTCTTCTTTGTTCAAGAAGCCTCATAACCAGACCACACCCACTAAATTCAAATTCCTCGACGAGAATTGCTGATCAGGTAGCTTCACTTTGAACGAAGCTCTTGATTTTTTTGATTACGTGATTGGTATGAAACCCCCTCTTCCTTTGTCCTCATTAAAGATTTTGTTTTCTGCGCTTGCGAAGAAAAATCATTATGATACTGTTTTTTTGCTTCTCAAGAGGCTGATTTCATTTGGGTCGATGCCTGATTTGATTACTTTAAAAATTTTGATCAACCAATATGAGTAGGGTTTCTCATGGTTTTGTGGTTTTGGGAGAATCTTGAGGAGGAGATTTTCTCCGGATGCTGTGACTTTTGATGCTTTGATTAAGGGTTTTTGCAAGGAGAGACGGATGTTAGAAGCCACAAAGCTGTTTAAGAAGATGGTTGCTTTTGCTGTAATCCTACTGTGATTACCTATAGTACTTTGATTAACGGTTGTGTCAGACAGGCAATACAACTCTTGCTCTTCAGTTACATGAAGGGATGATCAATGGGAATGATAAATTAGGTATGGTTTGTAAGCCTAATGTTTTACTTATGCTTGTAGCATTGACGGTCCTTGTAAAGACAGGTTTATAAACAAGGCGAATGAATTGTTTGTAGAAATGAAGAGTAAAGGGATTAACGCTGATGTGGTTGTTTACAGCTGTTTAGTTCATGTTTTTGTTGTGTTGGTGACCGGGATAAAGCCAAAAGTTTGTTTATTGAGATGATAGGTGAAGGCATCCGACCCGATGCGGTGACGTTTAACGTGATGATAGATGATCTTTGCAAGAGTGGGAAGGTAGACAAAGCAAGTGAAATGTTAGAGCTGATGATACAAAGAAATGTGCATCCGAACATAGTCACTTTTACCGTGTTGTTGGATGGGTTTTGTTTGGTGGGCAGAATTGATGATGCAAGGAAACTTTTTTTTTCAATGATGAATAACGGGTACAGACCTGATGTTGTTAGCCAGTATTTTGATCAATGGGTATTTCAAACGGCGTAAAGTGGAGGAAGCAATAGGTATGGAAACGGAAATGGTTTCAAAAGGGATTAGACCTAATGTTGTTACTTATACTAGAGTTTGGAGATGCCCGTAAACTGTTTCATCATGAAATGAAACATAATAAAGTTGTACCCGATGCAAGGACATGCATTGTGGTTATTGATGGTCTCTATAAGAATGGTTATCTTCCTGAGGCATTGGAACTGTTTCTTGATTTAGAGAGGTGCAAATTTAGGCTAAACATAGAAATTATTAGTTGCCTTATTGGTGGATTGTGTAGAACAAGGAGGTTGGAAATTGCTTGGAAGTTATTTCACAAATTGCCTCATCATAGGTTGGTTCCAACGTTGTAACATATAACATCATGATCAATGGGCTTTGTAAAGAAGGACAATTGGAAAAGGCAAATGGCATATTACTTGTTATGGATAGAGAGGGTTGTGCTCCAAACGCAGTCACATTTGCTACACTTATGCGCGGTTTCTTGGAAAATAATGAGACACAAAAAGTGGTTGAGCTTCTTCACAAAATTAAAGAGAGAAATGTTATGCCGGATGCATCTGTATGTACTATAGTTGTAGACCTACTTGCGAAGGATGAAAAATATCGTAAATGTCTGGACTTGCCACCTTCCTTTCCTGCTCACATGCCCACAAGACATTAATGAGAGGAATGTTACTCTGATTGGCATTTATTTTCAATTGTGAGGTCAACGTGGTGAACGTCTTTTGGGCTAACTTTCTCTACTATTGTTTTATCTGTCATGTGGTTATGCAGCATGATTCGTTAAACTGAGTATCTGAACATAGATTTCTCGTATCAGAAAACGTTCTTATAACTTTTAACTCTTAAGATTTTTTTATTTTTTATTTTTCATATATATGATTTCCGAAAATTTTAGTCGATTTTTGGAAATTTTTTGTAGACCACTTACGTATGTTTGCTAAATCTATTGATGTGTAGGCCAAATCTTACATAGTAAAAAATTCAATAATAAAAATTTACCTTCGATAGGTTTCGACTCAAAGTCTTTTATCTCTGGTATTCAATTATCAATAACTATATTTCAAAAGGAAAAGTACCATAAACAGTCTAAAAACTTAAAAGATTGTTACATGAATTTTGTTTAAACAAAATTTTTCTTCAGAACCATGTGTTATTTTTCCCATTATTTTGTTATAAGCTAATCCTGAAATTTTTCCAATAATTTTTGTAATAAATACGTGATTGAAACTAAAGTTCCAGATTGTGTGCAACTACAAATTTACGGAACAATTAATAAGCAAAACTCTGTTTTTGTTCCTAAAGATGAGAAAAAATAACGAATCCTATTGATAAAGTCTTTGTTGTAGTAAATATATGATTCTATTTGATTCTATTTGAATTACAAACTAAAGGGAATTGATTGATTTTCTCATAGCAAAAAAATAAAAAAGAATAATGAAACGGCACAGAAGACCGTAAAGAAAATACCCTCAATCTACCTGGCAATCTACCAAAAAGAATATGGTGGCAAAGGAAGACTTTAAATAGAGAGAAGTCGAAGCCGTCAAAGACTATTGCGGGTGAAATAGAGAGAAGGCAAAGCCGTCAGTTGCTCGCGAAGTCGTGAAGTGAAAAAAATAGAAAAACAGAAAAAATAAAAAGGGTTTTTATTTGAATTTGTCAGCCGTATGGTTTTAACACCATTAACTTTAAGCCAATCGGTGATGTGGCTAGTGTTACATCAGCCGCCAACTCAGGTTGTACAAAAATGTTTGTACAATAGTTTGTGGTTGTATCATTATTGTTAGAGCTGTCTGCAAGTGTAATGGTATATTATTTGGTTTTGGTAATGGGCTGGCAACAGCCAGTTGAATTCGAATTTTAATTTTGTTGGGATTGATTATCTCCCGTAATAGAGTTGATATTCCTCCGTTTGGGAGTTAGAGTATTAAATGAGGAAAGCATATTTGGGTTGTTGTGTCCTACAATTGTATCAAAGGACAAAAATGTCCCAATAAGTTTCTAATTGTAAATATAAGTAGGTTTACTTGTAAATATAAGGCATATGGATGCTCAAGATTAATTTTTACAAACCAGAAAAACACAAAACAATATCAGTCACGAGGAAACAATTAATTTTCTGCATGTCGAGGAGATAGAAAAGAAAGGATGTCTTTTACATATCCAACATGATAAAGAATAATAATTCTTTTTTCACAACCGTAAAACTAGTAATTTTCCTATAACGGGCATCTCTGTTATTGAACAACAAACCCTTACCTTTAAAATAAGCTTTCTAACAAACCATCATTCGCAACGCTTAGTAGCTATAAGAGGGCCTAACAACCAACGTCTTAGCTACAGGCATATGTAACTAACTTTTCGCTGTCGCTATGTTTCTCAGCCTTAGAACTGCTTACTAGTACTATTAATTGAAAATTTTATAAGACACCTTAAACGTAATTAATCATCAATAAGCCTCATCCTCAAAAAATTCAACTTAGTATCTTTTGGTTATCCTCTAATATCTCAGCATGCAATCACAGTATATTCTAGTTTGAGAAACAAGACGTACTTCAACACAAAATCAATCTCAACGGACGTATTTCAACAAATTAGGTCAATCACAACTAAGCTTCAATCCAGTAGTGTACCAGAGCTCTCTTAGCTTTAGTTAGCTTATAAAAATTGGATTCTATTTATGTTACATTTGCTGATACAGAAAAATTAGGAGACAGAATACAAATGTGTGATGTAATGACTTAAAAACATTATTAGTTCAAGATTATACTGGTAAAGTCCACGCAAAAAAATATGTTATAAAATAAATTAAATAATTGTGAGACATGAAAATATGATGCGTTGGTGGTTGGCTATTCATGCAAATTGAATCTAATTTCTGACGTCATGCAAATTGGCTATTCATGCAAATTGGCTATTCATGCAATTTGGTTACTTTAAACTTTTTGCTTAATTGCTTTTGTAACGATCTTATGGTTTCATGCTTTTCAGAGCATCTCGATGGGTTTTTCTTTAATGCTTTGATGAGTGACTTTGTATGGAGGGAACTCGGAAGGATTTTGGAAGCCACTTTTAATAATTTTCAGAAGTAGCCCGGATAAATTTCCGTGCAACTAAATATATAATACAATTCTATAAACAGATTCGAGAACATATTACATTCTTGTCAAGTAAATTAATCCAAACAGAACACGTGGACGTACAAGATTTAGGGTCAGTTTGGTAATTGTATAGCTTTTTTAAATAATTGTTGTTAGTTGTACTGTATGAATAATCAACTCTGTAAAGAGGTTTTCTTAAACGTTTGGTAAAATTTACTTTTAAAAGGACTATGAGGTTAAACTGTTCAATATAAATGACTGAATTGGACATAATATTGAATAAAATTTATTACATATTTATAAACATGTATATAAAATATTTTTTATTGTGTATATATAATAATTGATAACTAAAATAAATATTTTATATTATTAATTTTATTTTTATTTTGTTATCTCAATATAATTAGTATTAATAATAATCTCTTTAAAGTTAATGATTTTATTTCCTAATTAATATGGATAATTTTGAGTTTTATAATATATGTGTAATTGTATTAAATATAAAAGCGATTCTCAAAATTAAATTTTAAAAAGCTACTCATTCATGATTTTCAAAATTTGTTGTAGGATAGAGTGATTTTGCCAAAAGTGATTTTTTAAAAAATTTACCATACACCAAAAATAGTTTTTAACTTTTTAAAATCATTTTTAAGTCTCCGAAAAATATTTTCAAATGAGTTCTTAATGTTTACAAACTAAAATCAAGCTTCCGATGAAGTTTACATAATAAACAAGATTAAAAAAATTAAAAAAAAAAAAGAAACACAAGTGATGAAAAACAGATCAAACATAAAGTAAGAACTGTAATTAATTTTATACATGCGGAAGTGATGGTAAAAAAAAAAAGGGAATCTCTTTTACACATCAAGTTTGTCAACTTTTTTCGACATGATAAAAAAAAATCTTTTCCCACAACCAAAAAATTATCCTGTGATAAATGACATAATAAAAAAAAAATTCTTTTTTCACAACCAAAAAACTATCCTCTAATGAATTTTCCTAGGACAGGCAACAATGCATCACCTCTTTTTCAGAGAGAGCTAATGTTTGTTGGGTATTTTAGTTTAATACTGCTTCACACCTAAAAAGAAGCGAGCTACGCTTGAGTTAAACTTAGAAATAGAAGTCTTTTCTTACTTCTCGATGTTGAAGTAAGACCAAGCCATGAGTTTATTATCGTAGAATGGAACAGGTTGGCAGGATCCCCCTTTTAATAGACTTTCTAAAAAAGTGTCATTCACAATTTAATAAGCTTTCCAACAAACCATCATTCATAATCTAGTTTAGTAGGTAGAAGAGTGCCTAACAACCAACTTAATTACACGCATGAAAGATGAAACTAACTTTTGCGCCTTCGTTAGGTTTCTAACTTGTACAACTACTTCCCATATTATTTACATAATGGTCCTACATAATTGAAAACTTTACAAAACACCTAAAGCTAATTAATCATCAATAAGCTTTATCATATTTTTTTTAACCACCAAGAAGGTAGGGGGTTAGGTCGAACCCCTACCTATTATATAAATCAGATAATGAAGAAAATATAAAGAGGGGGACATAATTCAAAACTTCCTAACAAAAGTAAGATTAACAAGCACTATACCAAAAAGTCTTCAAAAACAAGCCAATAAGGCAAAATCAGTGCCAAACATGTGGGATCTCGAGAGAATTCAAATGAAGAATGCCATACAAACCAGTTGGAAGGTCCCAAAACAAAAAAAAAATATTGATGAGTCTCATGAGTACAGGTTTAATTGGCCATGAAATCAGCAATAGATGTAGCCTCCCAAAAGACATGCCTGGTAATGATAGAATGACCAGAAGATAACACAAAAATCCACCCAAGAACATCAGACGAATCTCATCACATTAAGCCATGAGAAATGGCCTAAGAAACCATGGTGGCCAAATCAAACTCCACCTCAAGAACAGAAAAACCTGAACTAAGAGCAAGATCTAAACCCCTCAAGAATAGCATTAGCTCAGCAAACAAAATGGTTGATGTCCCAAAAAAAAAAAAAAAAACCAAAAGTAGTTAAAACCACTCCACGATGGTCAAGTAAAACACCAGCAACAGCACACATACCACGATTACCCTTAGAACAACCATACACACTCAACTTCATCAACTCATGCGGTGGCCTCAACTAAGAAAACAAATGAACTGGCCGACAAGGAGGCGGAATAATCTGCAAACCCTCCCTGATCTGAGTATCCAAAGCACCCCTCAATTAAGAAGGTTTAAAATCAAAAGTAGAATTAGCAACTCTTAGGTCATAAACCACCCAAAAAATAATAACATCAATATGAAAGGCAGTAGAATCAAACTTAAAAGCATTTCGACCCTTCCAGACAAACTACAACATGAAGTATGGGAGAAGGACTCGAATATGTCTTGAAGAATAAGCACAACACCACCAGTGAACAAGCAAAGCATGGGGAGATAAAAAATGAAGGCAAAGAAGACCAATCATTAAATAAAACCATTGCCAAACAGTCAAACCTACCTAACAAACAGAAAATCTAAATATAAATGACCGACCATAATGACACTAGAAAACCATATAGAATACCCTTAAGCACAAGGCCATCCTGGCTAAAAGACCATGCAGCAATCGCCATAAGAAAATAAGACCCTAAAAGAAACATATTGCTACCAAATAAGAGAAAAAAAAAAACTCATTTTGAGTCTGAGACCCTAAAAAAAGCTCCTAAGCAACCATCAATGAAAAATCATCATCCCTAGATAAAGCTCAATGAAGCATATCCAGCCTAATATTGAAAATAAGGATCAACAAAATTTGCTCAACAACAGAAAGAGGCAAAAATGCCAAAAGTCTTCCCCTATCTTAAACAACACTATGCCAAAAATAGGAAATAAGGACCATAGAAGCATCATGAGGTTATTATTATTTTTTTATAAAAAAAAAAAGAGGCATATTGCTAAACCAACAATCATATCAAAAACTTTGTCACCAGATCTAACCAACCAATGTAGATAAGCAACACAATAAATGGAGCATAAGGGTCTCCAAATAGAAGAAGCAGGATATTAAAATTGAACCATGCCTCGGTGCTCGGATCAACAATACTTGGACTTCATGAAGGAAGCCCAAAGAAAATGTTGATCCCAAAAATGCCACCACAACTTTAGCTCGAGAGCTTAGCTAGATCGAAAATAGAACGAATTCCCAGACCACCATTTGCAATCCTCCACCAATGAATAACTTGCCCAGAATCGCCCCATAAAAATCTAGTGAACAACTAATTGAGGTGCTGAATAACTGCAGCGGACAATTGAAGGATATGGAAAAGATGAAGATGCATACAAGAAAGCACAAGCCAAATGAGCACAAGCTTACGACCAAAAGAAAGCAACTGATCGATCCACCTTGAGGTCCTATTCATGACTTTACATATCATATTATCAAAATACTTGATCTTTATGCAATCAACATATACCAGGCATCTCAGATAAGTAAAAGAAAATTTTCACTGCTGAAAACTAGTCATAGACTAAACTATAGCCAGGCCAAAATCCAAGGCCCGACTCCCTACATAAAAACTACTCTTGGCCTGACCAATAAGCTGACTTGAAACAGCCTTATAATGGTGCAAAAAAGCCATAAAGTACTGAAGACTAGATCAACCTCCATTCGCAAAGATAACAATGTCATCTGCAAAATTTAGTTAGGAAACATGTATAATTGCGGCCGTAGCACAACCCAGGGAGGGATAGTGGGAATGTAAATGGTCCAATCCTCGAGATAAAAACTCAGTAAAAATAATAAAAAAACAAGGAGAGAGAAGGTCACCCTACCAAAGACCATCTTGCAACCGAAAAAAGCCATGACTCACCTCATTAATTAGCATGAAAAACCAAGGCCTGTAAATCGCTTGCATGATCAAAGATACCCAACAATCAGAAAATCCAAAGCATTGGAGCATCTGAAGAATAAAGGACTAGGACATACTATCATAAGCCTTAACCATATCCAACTTAAGAACTATATTACCACTTTGAGTACAGCGGTTAACATTATGAACTAGCTCCTAGACCAACAAGACGTTATTATGCAATACCCAACCAAGAGTAAATCCACTCTAGGTCGTAGATATAAGATGAGGAAGCAGAACAAAAAGTCTTAAAATTAGCAGCTTATTCACCTTATTGTTGACACTACAGAGACTAATCGACCGAAAATCTCCCAAGTAACAGGGGAGTCCTTCTTAGGCACAAGAACCAATAAAGTACTTGAAAGCAATTGGGCATAGTAGAACTACTAAAATAGTCCAAAACCACAGCAAGCATATCAGCCCCAATGATATCCCAACATATTTGATAAAATCTACTACAAAAGTCATCAGGGCCAGGACAACTATCAAGGTCAATAGAAAAAAAAAAAAAAAAACTATTTGGCGATCTTTCTCCATGTCAGCCACCCTGCACTATCAAGGTCAATCTCCATGTCCTCCTCGGTAGCCAAAACTAAAATCAGCTAGCTGAAACTAGCCATCACCACCGGCCAAAAGCCCATGAGAAAAATCTACAATAAAATAAACAACTTTAGAAGGCTCATAAAGCTACATCGAAGAGGCATTCTAAATCCAATAGACATAAAACAACATCTTCGGAATCATCACATGAAAAAATTAGGTATTAGCATCCCCTTCCTAGACCCACTAAACATTATACTACTGCCTTAGAAAAATTTGCTCACATAGTAAAGCATAATGTAGCCGAGCCCAAGCCTTTAAAAAAAAACCTATCTTTAGAGGAACCGGATAAGTCATACTACCTTTTCTTCTACTCCACCTCTTCCTTAGCCTCCTTAATACGCTAGAATATATTACCAAAAACGTCCTTGTTCCAAGCTTTTAAATAGAGCTTTAGGCAAACAAGCTTCTGTTGAAAAGTATGCATCCTACAACCCATCACCAGTGTAGACCAAGACTGCCTAACCATAAAAAAAAAATACAAAGAGTTTAAGCCAAGCATAAAAAACACCTAGCCTTAGACAATCCTCTGGCTGAGTCCCTTTTGCAAGACAATAACAACGGACAATGATCAGAAACAGTGCGATTCAGGTGAGAAACTCTGAAAATTGAAAATAGACTAGACCATAACGAGTTACACACCAACCTATCAAGGCGCCTCCAAGTATGCCCATTAGTCTAAGTAAAAAGACTCCCAATAAAGCCAACATGCTCCAAAACGCAATCTAATAAAGCTAGGTTACCGGCATCCAAAGCAGACTAAGGCTGAGCTGACAAGGACGAAGCCAATATGGTAATTACAGATATGACTAAGAGGATTTCAACAATGGTAACACAACAGCACCATCAACGGAAATCAAATAAAGATTTCTAATCAATCAAGGATTCTCAGCTTGATTGTACGTGACCACCTTCAATCACATTCCAAGACTTATGTAAATACTATAGTTAGACTAATCCCTTGTGTATAAATATCAATTGTACTCTTTTACAAATTATCCAACAAAGATTGTATACCTTTCGGCCTCTTTCAAAAGTGTTTTATGATATCAAAGTAATTATGGCTTCAATTCTCAAATAGTTGAACCCAAACTTTCTCTTCAAACATTCCATCAATGCTCCAGCCTAGTCTCTATCAAACTTACTTTCCAAAACTACCTTGTATGGAAATCCTAGGTTCTCCTGCTTATACAAAGCCTAGACCTTGAGCATCACATTAGCAATGCTGGGACACCATCTAGTCGAGTAACTGTTAATGGGAAAGAAGTTAACAATCCAAAGTTTTCTAATTGGAAAAACAATAATGGATTACTCATGACTTGCTTAAGGGGAATGATGACTGAAGATGCTCTAAATCTAATCATAGGCGTTCAAAATACAAGAGATGTTTGGCTGTCCATAGAGGAGCAGATGCTTCCCCCAACCAAGGAAAGAGTCCTGGTTAAAAGACAGCTTGTATTCGCTAAAGAGAGGTTCATTAAAGTTGGAAGATTTTCTAAAGGTCAAGGGGATATACAACAACCTCGCTGTAGCTAGAAAACCTTTATTTGATGAAAATAAAGCTTTTTGATTGGCTCGTGGCTTGGGACCAAAGTACGCCGACTTTAAGACTGCGATGCTCACCGAATCTCCTTATCCAAACATGAAGGAGTTTACCGTAGCACTTTATAACCATGAGCAGGCAGTGATGATACCAAAAGAGGAAGATGGCGAAAAACATACCGATCCTAATTATGCCTTCTTCGGTCAAATAGGAAGGGGCAAAAATTATAAAGGAGCTCATGGCAGAGGGCACTCACAAAACAATGGAGGGCAAAGAAATAGTAATAACCAATATTAGTATGCCTATAACAATCAAACTCAGCCAAGCCTCAAAAGCCATTACAACATCCATCTCAAGTGCCAAAGACGGATGAAATCAAACAAAAATAAAAGGAAAAGCCAAGTACCATACTCTGTCAAATTTGTGGTAAAAATAACCATAATGCTACTGTGTGTTATCACAGCTATGATTATTATGGACCTGAAGATGAAATACCTCAAGCTCTAATCGTTGTGAATATTGAGGATCCGATGGATCAACAGTTCTATGCAGATTCAGGGGCCACTACTCATATGACCAACACAACAGGTAAATATTCACCATATGTGGGATATGACAAAACTTATGTAGGTAATGAAAAAGGCTTAGATATCTCGCATATCAGTAACACCATTTTAAAAACACCACACAGTAATTTAAAATTGAATAATGTTCTTGTAGTAAGAATTTATTATCTGTTGCTAAACTTACAATAGCTCTAAGGGATCGTTTGTTTTTTTGACTTAATGACTTAATTGATTTAATTTCAATCAGTTAATTCAATAAGTTATTAAGCTATTTTGCTATTTTTTCAACTTTTTACTTGATCTAAAAAGATTGAATGATATCATTAAAAGATATTTTCTAAATATCTCTATCTAATTAATTAATTTTCATCATTACCTAAATAAAATTTAATAATTAGCATTATTACTTATGTCTATAACTTGTGATAATATATAGTGATAGACAATTATTATTTTTATATTTTTATTTTCTTCAAATTAGCATTATTTATCTTCATAATTTTTTATAAATATTTTTCATATAAAAAAATTATAAACTATAATAAAATTGATTAACATATACTAATATCAAATATTAAAGAGTTGTATTAAATTGAATATAATTTATGTTATGATAATATATTATCTTATTTATGTTCCTCGATATATTTATTATTTGTTTAACATTTATAATTTGTAAAGGCACAAATATAAAAATATTAGTTTTTAGATTTTTTTAGTTAGAAAAACAAAAAATTTAATATTTTTTTTAGTGATTTAGACAAAAAAAAAACTTATTATTCATATTAAGATATTCAGCTCTATTCAGAATTCAAACTAATTCAGATTAATTCAGATTTCATTTAAAAAAAAAAAAAACAAACACCACCTAAATGTTCTTTTGAATTTAATTCTAATGGTTTCATTGTGAAGAACAAGGAGAACCAAGTTCTGGCCAAGAGCAGTAGGAAAGGGAATCTTTATGCTTTGGCGGAGGTTCATGCCACTGCCTTAAGTACAATAAAAGGAAATTCTGAAGAGTTTAGTTTGTGGCCCCAACAACTTGGACATCATTTTTTAGAAGTTCCATTGGAAATTTCTTAACAAATCAATGTAAATAACGAGTCGACCAAAAACAATAATCATGAAATTCCTAGCCCCCACAATGATTAATTCATTATAAGAAATGAACACTAGGAACGTTACTGTCCCTCTAGTTATAGAAAAATATTCCAGAGTCTCGCTCTCTCTATATGTGGAAGAGAAAGACATGTAACAATTAAGCAAGTGAAAAAATAAATATAAAAATAAGGGGCGACGCGTGATTGTGAGATGGTGATTAGTGACCAAATCCAAGACATGCAACAACTTGAAGCCAATGACAAAAAGAGTGAGTTTTGTGGAGATAAATAAAAATAGTATTTTCTTATAGTATTTAACCTTTAACAAAAGCCGTTTTCATAGGGTTAGTAACACACAGCGAGTTTTCAACCGCCCAACAATGTGATATTAACGTTACACAATTATCAATGCATGCATATACTCTAAATTAAAAAAAAAAATTAATAATAAAAGAATCATAATTTATATGTAATATGATGTAAAAAAATATGAGTTGAAACGTCAATGATTTTATTTAATAATATAAGGTAGTTACGTCAAGTTCGAATGTGAACATGGAAAGATAGAATTATAGCCTTATTTGCTTTTCCAGATAGAATAAAATACCAAGTGTGTGTGAATATTGCCAATTAGGCAAAGCCTATAAACAACCATTTAGTCTCTCTAATAATGAATCAGAATTTTCCTTACATAAAATACATTGTGATCTATGGGGTTCCTCTCCTATTAATTCATCTCAAAATTCTAGATATTATGCATTATTTGTTGATGATAATACTCGGTTTCCATGGTTTTGCCCTTTAAAATCTAAAATTGACTTTCTTGAATGTTTTTGGAAGTTTCAAAGATAGGTTGAAAATTTGTTTGACAGTAAGATTAAAATCTTCCAAAGTGATGGCGGTGGAGAATTCAGTTCAACAGCATTTATCAGTCACTTGAAAAATGCGAAATTATAAGACAAGTGTCACATCCTTATACTCCTGAGCGAGACGGCGTTGTTGAAAGAAAGCATCGGCAGATCGTAGAGATAACTCTTAACTATGATGCATCATGCTTCCTTATCAATGGACTTGTGGGTGGAAGCTTTTCTCACTGCTATATACTTAATCAACAGAATGCCATTGTGTGCGCTTGGAATGAAGAGCCCATATCAAACGCTGTTTAAAAAATTGACTGATTACAATGGTTTGAAGGTTTTCAGTTGCAGGTGTTATTCAAGACTGCCCTTAAAAATCCCCTATGGTAATAAGCCATGAAAGAAGAACTTCAAGCTCTCCATCACAACAACACTTGGACACTTGTACCTAAACCAGAAAATACTAATATCATAGGAACAAAGTAGGTTTATAAGATAAAATACAAAGAGGACGGTTCCACCGATAGATACAAAGCTCAGCTGGCTGCGAGAGGTTTAGCCAAGTTGCTGGCATACACTATGAAGAAACATTCAGTCCCGCTGTCAAAGCGACAACCATTTTACTTGTCTTAGCAATAGCCATAAGCAAAAATTGGCTGATTAGACAAGTCGACATTCGAAACGCTTTTCTACATGGCTTTCTTAAGGAGACAGTTTATATAGAGAGCAACACCTCAACTTCTAGGGTCCACAACATCCTACTTATGTTTGCAAACTTTATAAATCACTCTATGGCCTTAAACAGGCTCCTAAATCATGGTTTGATTCCTTATCTAAAGTTTTGATAAGAATTGGCTTCAAAAGTAGCAAGCCTGATTCTTCTCTCTTTACTTTCCATAAAAATTCAGTTATTATTCTTATATTAATTTATATTGATGATGTTATTATTACAGGAAATCATGAAGGCATCATCTTTGAAATCATTAACAGCTTAAGCTCCTAATTCGCCTTAAAAGATCTTGGGGCCTTAAGTTTTTTCCTTGGCATTGAAGTAAAGAAATTTAGAAAAGGCCTCTTCCTCTCACAATCCAAATACACAAAAGACATTCTGGCAAGGGCAAATATGCAACGTCGTACATCAATTTGGACTCTAATTGCCAGAAGCTTCAGGGCTTACGTTGACGATGACAAACCCATTGATGCTACTGAGTATCGAGGCTTAGTAGGGGGCCTTCAATACCTTACATTCACTTAACCTGACATTACTCACTTTGTTATCCGCGTGTGTCAGTATTTTCAAGCACCTACCAAGGCTCATATGTGGGCTGGGCTGTTAAGCGCATCTTAAGATATTTTTCAGACACAATTGATTACGGCCTTCAGTTTTTATCTCAAAGTTCTCTAACACTATGGTGTTCTCTAACCATGTTCCAAAAAAATACAAAATGTTTATATCGATTAACACGGTCTCTGTATTACTTGTTCCCCACTTATTCTGAGTTTTTCAGTTGGATGAGCAAGTATAGAAACTTGTTTTCGGCGTTCCTCCTTGCTGGAAAATTTTGAGCATGTCATTTTTGAACCTTTTATAGCTTCCTTTGTATGGCCTTTTGTCATTATTATTTCACATCTGTGATTAGAGCAAATCAAACAATTTGAGGTGTAAACGGAGCTTAAATTTCAGAATAACAAATTTTAGCTATTTCTGTTCTGTGCGGGGTTTTTAAATGATGGTGGGTGTTTTTAAGGTTTTGGGAAGAGTAATTGATCATTGCTGATTGTTAATATGATTGCCAGAGTGGGTAGCCTGATTACAAGTTCTTTCTGAGATGACACCGATTTTGAACAGGCTCATGCTTGTAATCTCTCTATCATTGCCTTTATGACAGAATTTGTAATAATCTGAAAATTCCTTTGATGGCACTTAAATTTTATGTTGGTTGTGGCACCCTTGGGCTTAGGAGCACTAGAATAACTCTTGATGTACAGTTTTCTAAAATTTCAAACGAAAAATTAGAAATTTGTCAGCAGTGTAATGTCAGTAAAAAGCTGGCATGATCATTGATCGATCTCATCATACTGAGGATGGTTACTTGCATAAATATAAATGAATTATTTAATGAGAGAAATATTATAGTCAACTCAAGTTTATCAGAGACACTATTATTCCAGCGTTACTAGTGTAAAATAATAATTGTTGGTTAAAAAAAAAAAACTAAATTCTTGTTAAAACCAACACCAAATTGTTGTTAAGAGTTTAGGACACTTCAATATTTTTAATGAATATTTGACACCAAATTTTGTGATTTATTATCTTTAGTAATTATATGTCTTCGGTTCTATTTAAAAAAAAAAATTGCCTCTTATGTTATTTGTTCATTTATATGACAAGACCCCGGCAAAGATGAAAATACCCCTATTTACAAAATTAGACTAGTTGAGCTCCAAATCCATTTTCTTTTTCTTGATTATTCTTTTAAAAAGAAGTGGGCAAATCACACGTCAATTTTTAAACCCTATTTTCTTCTCAAGTTCTCATATAACTGCATTTACACACACTAAAAATCCGTAGAGCACTCAAAATCATCTTCTTTTCATTGCTGAGGAACATATATTGGATGAATCCAACTCCAATAAAGCCGATAGTATTTCCAAACTTAAACTTTGTGTTTTATGTTTTTTCCTCAACTGACTAAATTAGTAAAGAGTCGCTAAAATTTATGGTTTATGTGTATTATTTTCGTTTTCAGATAATGTGATGATACTAAGTTGTGACAATTGGACAACTCATTGGGTTGGACGTGTGTGAATATGATGTTACAATGTAGTTTAATTATATTGCTGCAGATCCTGTGGAGCCATTAACAAAAGCTTCAAATGCAAATGTTGCTTTGTTTTCGGAAGAACACTGCAGCTTAAAGCCCCAAGCATCTCTTTGCGTGACATGTTTACCTAAGTTCAGTCCACTGAGACAGATATTTGATTTGGCAGTAAAGAATATAGACGATAGACAAATGAATGGTGCTAGTTGGCAAAGATAAACATTTTAACCCAGGCTTGTTTGTACTGGTGTCTCTATGTACATTTTAATTTACTGATACAAAACTGGCTACCGAACATATTTCCTTATTTTTTGTTCTTAGAAAACGGAAAACATTGAGTGAAAAACATTACCAAGCAGGCCCGTAAATATCTGGACTTGCTCCCTTTATTTCCAGTTACTTTGTTATTTTTATTTAATGTCAGTTCACTTTGCAAATAATGAAAAAGTAGATTTCAAAATTTTTTTAAAAATAGTAGTAGCAGTATAAAACTTTTTGAATTCTATTTATTAACTATAAAAGTGGGTTTGGAGATGACAGTTCTATTATAAAATTATGATCGTAAAGGGCTAATGGAGTATTACGAAAGTACTAAAGGTGATTACTAATTAATAAATAGAGATTTCTCTGGGAAGAAAGTGGTAATTTCATTTTTTGTGTTACAATAATCAATATTCTTCTAAACTAGTTAGTGTCATCTAATTGAAATGGTAAAATCTCTTATGAAAAAAAAATAAAAGGTCTGAAGTTCACATAGATGGGAAAATATTTGAATTGTCGTTACGCTAAATAATAAGAATAAGAATGAAAAAGTATTCTTCTAGACAAAACACATCCACATTAAAAATTAAATATTTATTGTAAAAAAGCAAAGGTCAACTTTTTCTTGTTCGGCGACGGAGGTAGAGAAATACATAAATAGGAAAACCACATTATTTTGAAATGGAAACCCCACAAAGAAACCAAAGGCTCAAGGCTTTTTAAGAAACTCCATGATGGAAGTGCCAAAAGCAGAGCACACAACTTTGAAACCTTGAAATCCAGCGGCCTTGGCCAAGGTTTTGAAATCTTGTTCAGTCATCTCTCTCCCACCTGTAGTATGAGCCAACATGATGCAGTCAATGTGGATCACTTGTTTGGAAGCAAGGCTTGTGTCTGGGAATACAGGAAGAATACATTCAGCAACAATCACTTTCCCATTTTCTGGAAGTGCTTCGTAGCAATTCTTCAAGATTTTCACGCAGGCCTCTTCACTCCAATTATGACATACCCCCTGTAAGTAACAGCGCAAAATCAATTGAGATTTTAATCAATAGATAAAGATAACAAGATGTTCTAGGCTCAAAAGCCTGCTGAGAGGCCGAAAATGGCAAAAACTAATAACCTTCACGAAAATGGCATCCCCTTTTGGACTACTCACAAACATGTCTCCCCCAACGTGCTCAATACCTACATCAAATTCAACCGTGGATAAAAACAATTAATACAGGATATAGAATCGGGATATTATCAATTGTCCACTCAAAATTTATTCCATGATCGAAACTATTCAAAACCTTTTCAAACTATCAGTGGTCCACCAAAGTTTTTCAAAGTGTAGCAATTAATTTTTCGCTTTGTCATTAGTGCTATTAGAAACTTTCAGGGAACTAAGTAAAATGACCACTTTATTCTTGAAGTGTCATCAAACTTTGGGTAGACCATAGATAATTTTATAAGGTTATAAATATTTGAGAGATTGCCAATTTCCACCTACTATAGTCAATTTATACCATTTACCCTTTGTTATTTTTATAACAGTCAATAACTCCCTGACAGTATAATTTTACAGTAGCACTCTTATTTATAAATACACTTTCATTCATATTTATTATATATTAAAATAAATCAAATGAAAAAATTAAGTATAAAAAAATATATGTTTTGATGTGAACAAAAAATTAATAATAAATTTTTGTACTTTTTATTTTATAAACATTTTATTGTAATAAATATATAAGAAAATTATTATAAAATGATAAAAAATTATCATAAAATAAAGAATAAAATAATTTTCTTTTACTTTTTACTGTTAGTTTTAAAATATTTATAAAATATTTATTGTAAGAAAAATTAATAAAATAAAAAAGAAAAATTATTTTATTATTAATTTTTTATTCACATCAAAATATTGATTTCTTGTTTTTGGCACTCAATCTTTTATTTTAATTTTCATTCATAAGATTTATTTAATTTATAATAAATATGAACAAAAGTGTATTTGAAAATAAGAGTAATATTGTAAAATTATATTGTCGGACCAGGGGCTGATTGGTTATTATAAAAATAATATAGGGTAACTGGTATATAAGGATTATAGCACGGGAAATTGGCAATCTCCCTAAATATTTTTTAGGGAAAAGTCACTTATAAATTTATGATTTGCTTAAATGGTCATATAAAATCTTGCTTAAATGGTCGTATAAAATCTTTTTTGACGATTATACCCTTCGATAACAACAACCCTAAAATTGAATTCAAATTAAATTTTACAACGAATACAAATGCAATATCAAAATAAAATAATATAAATTTTATAAGTTATATTGAATATTAAAATTTTGTTAATATTACTAACTTGTTTGATATACATTAATTAATAAATATATTTCACATATTAAAATATTAAAATAATTGTATTTAACACTAAAAATAACTTGCAAAATCTATATTACCTATTTTATTCATTGTATCTTTTATTTTGTTTTGTTATAACATGTTTATCTGAGCATAAATTTTAAAGTTAATTTTTAATTGATAAATTTAATAATTTAAAAAAATCTATCAGGACATTCTGGTAATAGCATAATATATGTTATTTTATCAATTAGTTGTATTTATTTATTTTTATTTTGTGTTGTATTTGCATTTATTATAAATGTTTTTACTATAATCAAATGTCTAGTAGTAAAACAAGGTGTTTGGGTGACTATTTATGAAATTAAATGGATCTATGTGACCATTTAAGGCAAACTTTATCAGAGTTTACTAATTCCCCTATAAAAAATATATATATTAGGCAAACAATAACGATTGATATTTATATGTATATACACACCCCGGAAAGCTGGAGCATCCTGAATTACATGCGGTAAATCGAAGTTAATGCCTTTAATTGATGGATACTTGGAGATAATCATCTTAAGTGAGGCTCCAATTCCACCACCAACGTCCACAACTGACTTAACGCCTTCAAAGCCTTTGTAATTTTCAAGAAATTTCTTCATGGTAATGGTAGCATGAGAAGACATTCCATTGTTGAAAATCTTGTTAAATCTTGGGTCTTTGCCAAGATACTCGTATGGATTCATCCCGTAGGCTATGTTGAATGCGATGCCACCTTCAAGTACTGCTTCTTTTAAGTGGTACCTGCGCCAAATTGGCCACATTAATTTCTCGGGAAGTTAACAACATTAATCTGGATATCAATATTGCATTATCGCTTATCCAAATTGTGTAATCTAGTCTTAATGAAGATAGACATCTGAGCTTTGTTCATCTCCCTATATATTTTTTAAAATAAAGATAGACATATGAAGTGGCTCCCTCGGAGACTTGGAGCGGTTTTCAAATGTATAATTACTTGAAAAAAAACATTGATATTTATATGAACTTTCGCGAAAAGTTGGTGTTTTGATTTTTTATTTTTAGAAAAAAGTTCGTTTGTATATCTTTTTTCCGTAACATTAAAGAAGAATAAAATTACAGGACGGACACTTACCAGCTCTCCATAAGAATTTTGTCTTGATTCATGAGACAAAGGTCGGAAAGCGAACCACCGTCTTCATTTTTGGTAAGGAACTTACAAACGGGTGCAAGGCCATAAAGCCTCTCAACTCCGCCCCCAGGGAGAGTGTGCAAAGAGCAATTAAGAACTGAGTAACTAGCCAAAAGACGCAATATGCGATCGAGCATGATATGGGCATCCGGGTTCTTTGTGGGCAGCTGAGAAGCTATGTGTTTTGGAGACACGAAAGCACCTGGGCCAGCTTTAGCAATGACCTCTAAAAGATCGAGCTCGATAGCTGATTTGAGAACCATTGGCAAGACTGAGGCACTGGTTAGTTGCATGGCAAAGAGGTTTGCTTCTTCGTCTGAGATTTGGGTTGGAGTCATCTGAGTTTCNAGAATCCATTTTGTTTTTGAGAGAAAGACTAAAGAACGAGTTTAAAGAAAAGGGCTAATGGCACTGTGTAGTAAGCTAGAAAGGGGCTAATGGCACTGATCAGTAGTAAGCTAGCTAAGTGGACTTATTTATATCATTAAGAGAAGGTTACTTTTAGTCTGTTTGTATTTGCCCCTTCAAAAATTCAAAGTTTTGGCAAGTCAAAGAGAACGTCCTATAATTAGAAAGACGAGAAATGCTTAAAATCTGGAGTCACTTGTGCATAGAGAACACTAATATTTAAACATTATCGAGACAGAAAATAGGATATTGTTCAGAAAATAGGATATTGTTCATGCTACAGTATTATTATAGTATACAAAACGACAGCACTATTGATACTAAAGCGTTATCGTTTCTGTTATGATAATATATATATATATATATATATATATATATATATATATATATATATATATATATATATATATATAATATATATATATATATCAGAAATGTTCCAGTCAAGGATCCCTTACTTTAAAAAAGTCAGGAATTCGCTAAAAGATAAAAAAAATACAGACTCCAATGTACTGTTTTTTTATCTTTTAGCGGATCCCTGACTTTATTAAAGTCAGGGAAATAAAGTCAGGGGTCCCTGACTGGAAAACTTCCCATATATATATATTTAGTGGTCAAATATTATTTTTTTCTTAATAAAATTGAGAGTTTTTTACTAGACCTGCAAAAAGAGCATGAAATACTCTTCTAAATTATTAAAAAAAGAAAAGAAAAAAAGATGTGAATGATTACTATTGACAATGGTTACCAATTTTGAAAAAAAAACAAAATTGGTTGTACCTTGCAACTGTTGCAAGGCGGCTGAGTCCTCTTAATTGTCAATAGTTTTGATTCTTGTACAGAAGTCATATTTATTTACGCAATTTCTTGGTCAACAATGGCTGGAATAATTTTCTTCGAATAGGAAAGTAAGACATGTCCACGTGAGTGAGGATTTAAATAAGAGCTTAAATATTAGAAAACGTGCCATTATTCTTTTTAATTAAGTATATTTTACAATTCTATTTAATTCCATTTAATAAACTTGAACAGTCAATCTTTCGAAAGTCCTTCGACTCAAATTAACCAGCGGCTAGCCTCCGTAACTACTTTCATTCTGCTTTTTTTTCAAACAAAATTTCATAAAGAATATTAGAAGTGTCATTTCTCATTGATAAAGAAATGTATCGAAGATTATTATATTGAATTTTGCATATACATGCACACATATATTCATAAAGCGATGAGAAAATTATCGTTTTCATGTGGATTGCTTAATTAGTTAATTATCAAAATTAACTAATCCTACATTTTTACGAACTAATAGATAAAAGATTTTCCTTTTTTTTTTTAAGAGAAGTCGATTAAAGAATATTGAATGGAAAAGTCTTAAAAGCAAAATCAATTCATACATCTGATTTCAGTTTAACTAATCTAATTTAATTCCTATATATGTTTATGCAACAATTTTTTTTTTAACCCATGTTGACAATTAAAAATATTAATTGTTTTTATAATCATTCTCCAGCAATATTAAAGACACTTTGGCACTCTTTGCGAATTTAAAATATTGCAATTCATTAGGAACCGTGGTAGTCATAGATTACTTGCATAAATCGATCAGGAAGCAGGATGTTGCAAGGTCGTTGGATCCCAATTAAGATCCTAATTAATTTTCTAATGACTTCTCCACACCAACCGGGGCTATCTTAATGTCAAAAGTTAACAAGTAAAGATTAAATTCAAAGGATTAAATTCAACACAACACTTTGACGTGTGACACCCATTCTATTCGTGCGTTATGATATTCTTTCTAATATTGCGTGCATTCTTTTCGCATGTTAGAAAAAATTCTTCTCCCGGTGGACTTGTCATCTCTCTCAAAATAAATTTACATATGAATTTGTTGTCTTTGATTTTAAATAAAATTTTGATTTGAACTTTTCTGTGTTATGTGGTTCGGATGAAAAATGGCTAGGTGTGGAAATTATAATCAGAGTAGTATCTCCATAAATTGATAATTTTTTTTTTAATCCTGATTATACATCAGATTACTGTTATTATAATATATATTTACAACTGTTATTATAGCAGACAAATATAATGATATTTATAATCAGATATATAATTAGAATTTATAATATTACATTAAATTCTTTATGAAGTACTTGTCCAGACAAATACCCATAATAGAGGAGGAATGTCTCTGCTTCACTCGCATTTTACAAGAGAGAAAGACTTACAAATTAACTCCATATAATTATGCTTAATTGATGGAGGTTGAGTTTACGGTAATTATGCTTAACTGATGGAGGTTGAGTTTACGGTGACTTGAACCCCTAAACAAAAATTTACCGCTGGGCCAAAGGTTCAAGTGCATAAATTGATAATGTTAACTAAGTAATAATCTTTATAAAAA
Organism: Murraya paniculata; assembly: GCA_030449075.1. Classification (NCBI taxonomy): domain Eukaryota; kingdom Viridiplantae; phylum Streptophyta; class Magnoliopsida; order Sapindales; family Rutaceae; genus Murraya; species Murraya paniculata. The sequence goes on from JAEVFN010000066.1 coordinate 204,241, forward strand.
TTACCGGATCAAATATGGTCGATAATATTGCTTGTGAAGTATAAAAGAAAAAGATCCTACGATGCAGTTCCTATGATTAAGCAATTAGCAAGACATTGAGGTAAGAATAATGGATAAAAGGAGTAATTCAGTCAACGTCAAATCACAGAACGCAAACATAAAGATTAAAAAAATAGAAAAATACAAGTTTCTAAAAGTATGAAATATTATTGATAAAAGTCTGAATGACAAAGTTAGGATTTTTAATGCCCTTTTATACTGATCTTGAATATTACAAATTTATTAAAACAGTCAAATTCGAAATATTCTTATATAATAAAATTTTCCTAACTGAAATTAAAAAATAAAAATAAAATAAACGGCATTTAAATATTGAAAGCAACAGGGACAATAGAAAAATATCTTAAACTTACAAAATGACAATGAAAGAAAGGGAATTTCCAGTCGAAGCATGAGACGAATACGGCATAGCAGTATTACGTTAGATGCACCTCATTTCAGGTTTCAAAATAATATGTTATACACTCCAATCAGACACATGTAGTACAAGTTGTGAGAAAAAGTATCCTACACATCCTACACAACCATCCTACGTTAGTCCCTTTCACTTAAAAGAGAATTCGTCCTCAAGTTATTCTGGTACAACTCCTCGTCATCTAGGTGATACTCAGCTAGATCAAACACGTTGAAGGTATTGGATTTATTCTAATTACTCGATAAATGTAACCTTAATTGTAATCATAAAAATCAATAAGTTTTGCATATCATTACATACATTTGCTTTAAACTATGAAAAAATTAATATTATTTTTATATATGCTTTTCATGTGAAAGCTAACTATGATTTTTCAAATTCTAATTTCACAACCATGACTTTTAACATTCAATCTATTAAATAGGTTTGGTAATATTTTAAATAAATTTTCTTGATTATTTCATTATGTTGTTAAATAAGATGGTTTTAATTTGTATTTTCATAAATTTGTATTTTATTCTTGTCCATAGAACAACGAAAAAGAGAACTGCATTCTTGTTTGCCATAAACTTATATGTTGTTCTTGTCCATAGAGAAAAGAAAAATAAAACTGCATTCTTGTTTGAAGAATACTAGTTATTTTACGAATTAATTCCTATAAAATTGTTACATTAATAGTTTCAATCATACAAAATCTCTATTTTATTATTAGAACTAATATGTTATAACTAAGAAGTTATACATTCCTTTTAAACCTCTAGGAAAGCCTCACATTTTGTTACTCGTCCATTAATATTTTTTCCCCCAACAACCAAGACACGATATGCTCTTGGTGCTTCAGAGACAAAATAAATAAATAAAACTGCTTCCTCAATCTTCTGCTCAAGGAAAAAAAAAACTAATATATTATAAATTTGTAACAATTAAAGATAAAGTTAATTTGTAAATTTGTGATTTTATCCCAAATTTTAGGCTTTTATCTTTTAATTCTTCTCTTAATTATGTGTTATTGACGTGTTCTTTTTTTTGTATAAATAAATATTCTTTTGTTCATCTATTATTATTATTATTATTATTATTATTGTTATTATTATTATTATTTGTGCTTGTTTTATTTATTTGGAAATGAAACTGTGTCTAAATGCTTAAAAAAATAGAGGAATAGAAAAATTAATTTAATCTAAAAAAGGAGTAGTAAAAGAGATGTAATTTGAGTGAAGAATTAGTAAGTGAAAATGATATAACTTAATTAAAAGATCACATATTAGCAATAGTAGAATAGAAAATTTTGTTTAATAATTTTACATCTTAAAAAGTTGGAAGAATGGATTTTAAATAAATAAATTTTATTACTTATTAATTTTTTAGGTCCGGGATCTTAAAGTGTGGAAAAAATCTGGGAAAACTTTAAAACCACGGGATTTTATAGATTTAAAACTTATAACACTTAAACCATACAGTTTATGTGTTTTTCCGAACTTTTTCATACTTTACCAATCCAAAGTTTCTAATTGGAAAAACAATAATGGATTACTCATGACTTGCTTAAGGGGAATGATGACCGAAGATGCTCTAAATCTAATCATAAGCATTCAAAATACAAGAGATGTTTGGCTGTCCATAGAGGAGCAGATGCTTACCCCAACCAAGGAAAGAGTCCTGGTTAAAAGACAGCTTGTATTCGTTAAAGAGAGGTTCATTAAAGTTCGAAGATTTTCTGAAGTTCAAGGGGATATACAACAACCTCGCTGCAGCTGGAAAACCTTTATTTGATGAAAATAAAGTTTTTTGATTGGCTCGTGGCTTAGGACCAAAGTACGCCGACTTTAAGACTGCGATGCTCACTGAACCTCCTTATCCAAACGTGAAGGACTTTACCGTAGCACTTTATAACCATGAGCAGGTAGTGATGATACGAAAAGAGGAAGATGGTGAAAAACATACCGATCCTAATTATGCCTTCTTCGGTCAAATAGGAAGGGGCAAAAATTATAAAGGAGCTCATGGCAGAGGGCACTCACAAAACAATGGAGGTCAAAGAAATAGTAATAACCAATATTAGTATGCCTATAATAATCAAACTCAGCCAAGCCTCAGAAGCCATTACTACATCCATCTCAAGTGCCAAAGACGGATGAAATCAAACAAAAATAAAAGGAAAAGCCAAGTACCATACTCTGTCAAATTTGTGGTAAAAATAACCATAGTGCTGCTATGTGTTATCACAGGTATGATTATTATGGACCTGAAGATGAAATACCTCAAGCTCTAATCGTTGTGAATATTGAGGATCCGACGGATCAACAGTTCTATGCAGATTCAGGGGCCACTACTCATATGACCAACACAACAGGTAAATATTCACCATATGTGGGATATGACAAAACTTATGTAGGTAATGAAAACGGCTTAGATATCTCGCATATCAGTAACACCATTTTAAAAACACCACACAGTAATTTAAAATTGAATAATGTTCTTGTAGTAACACTTTTAAAAAAGAATTTATTATCTGTTGCTAAACTTACAGTAGCTCTAAGGGGTCGTTTGTTTTTTTGACTTAATGACTTAATTGATTTAATTTCAATCAGTTAAGTCAATAAGTTATTAAGCTATTTTTTCAACTTTTTACTTGATCTAAAAAGATTGAATGATATCATTAAAAGATATTTTCTAAATATCTCTATCTAATTAATTAATTTTCATCATTATCTAAATAAAATTTAATAATTAGCATTATTACTTATGTTTATAACTTGTGATAATAGATAATGATAGACAATTATTATTTTTATCTTTTTATGTTCTTCAAATTAGCATTATTTAGCTTCATAATTTTTTATAAATATTTTTCATATAAAAACATTATAAACTATAATAAAATTGATTAGCATATACTAATATCGAATATTAAAGAGTTGTATTAAATTGAATATAATTTATGTTATAATAATATATTATTTTATTTATGTTCCTCGATATATTTATTATTTGTTTAACATTTATAATTTGTAAAGGCACAAATATAAAAATATTAGTTTTTTAGATTTTTTTACTTAGAAAAACAAAAAATTTAATATCTTTTTTTAGTGATTTAAACATAAAAAAACAAACTTATTATTCATATTCAGATATTCAGCTTTATTCAGAATTCAAACTAATTCAGATCAATTCAGATTTCAGATAAAAAAAAAAAAAACACCACCTAAATGTCCTTTTGAATTTAATTCTAATGGTTTCATTGTGAAGAACAAGGAGAACCAAGTTCTGGCCAAGAGGAGTAGGAAAGGGAATCTTTATGCTTTGGCGGAGGTTCATGCCACTGCCTTAAGTACAATAAAAGGAAATTCTGAAGAGTTTAGTTTGTGGCCCCAACAACTTGGACACCCAAGTTCACGAATTCTACAAGCTTTAAAAAATGATAGCCTTATTTGCTTTTCCAGATGGAATAAAATACCAAGTGTGTGTGAATATTGCCAATTAGGCAAAGCCTATAAACAACCATTTGGTCTCTCTAATAATGAATCAGAATTTTCCTTACATAAAATACATTGTGATCTATGGGGTCCCTCTCCTGTTAATTCATATCAAAATTCTAGATATTATGCATTATTTGTTGATGATAATACTCGGTTTCCATGGTTTTGCCCTTTAAAATCTAAAATTGACTTTCTTGAATGTTTTTGGAAGTTTCAAAGATAGGTTGAAAATTTGTTTGACAGTAAGATTAAAATCTTCCAAAGTGATGGCGGTGGAGAATTCAGTTCAACAGCATTTATCAGTCACTTGAAAAATGCAAAATTATAAGACAAGTGTCACATCCTTATACTCCTGAGCGAGACGGCGTTGTTGAAAGAAAGCATCGCCAAATCGTAGAGATACTGTTGGTTGCAGCCCATTACATAAGGGTTACTGTTGCTTGCAACATCAAACTAAACGCATTTGGATTTCAAGACATGTTACTTTGATGAAAGATTATTTTCATATAGCTTTAATTTATCCTCTTTAATCTTTCATCTAACGTGCAGGAACAGGATATGATTACTTCATAGCCAAGATGTGATGAGTGGCTTACGAAAAATGATCCAAGCTGAGATAAGGAACTTGAAGCACACTCAATTACAAAAGTAATTCAGCCCCAAATAACTACACGCTATCTCAACAAATAATTCAAAAAGGTCCATGACTCGAACTCCACTGCTGCTTGGTGACGACACGAGTGCACTTCGTTTGACCAAAAATCCATTGTTTCATGCTAGTGCCAAACACATTGATATATACTATCAGTTTGTTCGTGAAAACGTAGCTCAGGGTTCCTTACACATCAGACATGTTCCCTCTCATCAACAAATAGCAGATGCTTTTACCAAGCCTCTTAACAAACAACCATTTTTTACACTTCAACACAAGCTAGGAGTTCACTGCGTTGAGTTTCCTAGCTTGAGAAGGGCCGACAAGAATGAGGCCAATATGATAATTGCAGATTTGACCAAGAGGATTTCAACAATATTATCTTAACAGCACCATTAACGGAAATCAAATAAATATTTCCAATAAATCAAGGATTCTCAGCTTGATTGTATGTGACCACCTTCAATCATGATCCAAGACTTATGTAAATACATAGCTAGACTAATCCCTTGTCTATAAACATCAAACTTCTCTCAAAAGTGTTTTATGGGCCTGACCACAAGAAATCTCAGACAACGACTACGCTATATTAAAATCCCCTCCGACCATCTTAGGACTATTATGAGTATCAGCAAACACCACAGGGGCATCCCATAAATCCTCCCGCACATGAATAGAACAACTAGCATATATATAGGAAATCAAAACAGGATCAAGGAAGAATATATATATATATAATTCCGTTCGCCTTTCTAGCAGCACTTTTCTTCTTTCCAGTTTTGTTATATTGTATCGTACATTGAGTAGGAGAAACCATTAATTAATAAAGATATGTAAAATGATTCTCGCCATTAAATTTCAAACTTCAATTGTACCACATTGTTTAATTACTAGACTTAATTACTATAATTAAATTCAACCAAGCGCACCTCTATTCGAAACAGACAAACAAAGTTTCTGGATACCTTAATTAACTACTTAGCTTCCAAATTTATTTGAGCCGTCAGCTTCAGGAAAAGGCGACAGCCCGCGACATGGGCTGCTGAGCAAAGCAGGAGAATATAGCCGGCATGGGCTGCTGAGCAAAGCAGGAGAATATTGCTTGGTGTAGAATATAGGCGGCATGGGCTGCTGAGCACAGCAGGAGAATATTGCTTGGTGTAAAAGCCGTCAGCTTCATCATTTCTTTCACACCATTTGCGTTTCTCAAACAATTCAACTTAATTTCTTTTGGTTATCCTCTAATATCTCACTCTAATATCTCAGCCTGCAATCATAGGATTCAAGTTTTAACAACAAAACATACTTCAACACAAAGTCAATCACAACGTACTTACTTCAACAAACAAATTCAATCACAACTAATCTTTAATTCAGCAATGTACCAGAGCTCTCTTAGCTTTAGCTAGGTTATAAAAATTGAATGCTAGCTATTTATGTTGATTGAATTCTATTCATGTTACATTTACTGATACAGAAAAATTAGGAGACGGAATACAAAAGTGTGATGTAATGACTTAAAAACATTATTAGTTCCAGATTTCAGCCGATACTCGTAAAGTTGTATGCATAAAAAATATGTGACACATGAAAATATGATGCGGTGGTGGTTGGGCTATCCATACAAATTAAATCTAATTTCTGAAGTCATGTTACTGAACGATATTCTTTTATTTTATTTTTTTTATTTTCATTTTTGATTAAAGTGATTTCAAAAATATTTGATCTGATGATTATTTATTTAAGCAACAACTTTAAAGCATTTCTGATTCATGCAAACATTTCCATATTCCAAGTTAAAACAAATGGTGTGGTACAGGTGCCGAATATTCTTATTGCAGTTGGAAAACCTATTCGTTTTCATAAAATTCATCATCTTCAAAATCCACTTTGCACCAATTCATTTGCTTTTGTGCCACGGAATTATGTTCAAAGTAGAACCCTTTTTAGCATAAGCAATCTTTGGCATCCCTCTTCCGATGATCATAGACCTACAAGCAACTAGAACGATCAGCAATTCTGTCTCGAAACACATAAAGCTAATCCATACAAAAATTGTTCTCCTCCAATTCCAAATCATCTTTCTCATTTGTGGAAGCTCGGATTCCAGTCTTAATGATGCTGCATATATTTCAGGTATGCCCACACCGGCTTGGTATTCTGCTCGCTGTTCCAAGATCACTTTCAAGCATGCTGTAGGCTCAAGTCCTTCTGTGAATTCACTCATTTTTATGTTCAGGATTTGTGACTCAGATTGGAAACCAGCAATAAGAGGAGCACTTTTAATGATGATTTCAACAAATTGAATTGCTTGGCTTTTGAACTTCAGCATGCAGGGGTAACTTGAGCTGCCTGTTACCTTGCCATTTGCTGATAGGAACTCAACTCTCACCTTCGAGAATTAAAAGTATCAGTTTAGATATCGGAGAACTGAAAAATCCTCCAGGTTTGGAAAATTGTGAAAGGGATCAGAGTTCATACCTGGAAAACACCAAGGTTCCTGTTGTAATCAGATTCGGGAACTGTCAGTGAAACGGTGAGTCGCAGTTTGTAATTGTAAGGAATAGCGAAAGGACTGGCATCTTTCCCAGCTTCTACATTGTCCTTAACAATCAGGCTTGAAGGGTTTTCCATTCCAGGACGATACATGATTGGCACAAAAGCAACAGGACTAGTTTTCTTATAATCGAAATTCAGGGTTTCTGTTGAGTGAAAAGGCTTCTCTAACAGGTATCGCATCAAAAAGCCACCAAATAGAAACCCTGAAGCTAACACTCCTAGAAGCATGAAACAGACAAAAATTGACCAAAAGAAACCCCACCCTAATCTGATAGCTTTCATAGTAATAATCTTCCCAGAAACACCCAACATTCTCAGAAATTTTCTCACTAGATACCCCCTGAGTTGCCTCAGAGTTTGAAATGGAAATAAAAAGAGCATGGCAGAAGAATATGACAACCAAATTGGAAATGTAACAAAATCAAGAAATAAGTTGAACTGAAAACCAACAAATTTCATCATTGACATTGCAAAGAAAGCAAGAAGATTCAGAGGAAATTCAATGATTCCATCAGAAGAAGAATTTACCGCTTTTGACACATTCATGTACTCATTATTCCATCGATCTCTGCCTGATAGCACAGTGTTAGTTCCAAATTTATATTTTTCACTATACTGATGAGCCTGGAGATTGTCACGCAACTTTGCCTCCTCATTAAGGCCTTTAGCAAAATAATTGCTTCTCCTGAAGTTCTGATCCTTGAAAACGTTGTCAGCTCCATTTATGGCAAATTTTACTAGACAAAATTTGAGCACATCACATAACCCTTTTGACTTCACACTGTTCCTGCAATTGGTGAAAGATTCATCTTCACCAATGGCAACATGATCGATTTCTGAAATGCTGGCTTCTCCCATGGCAAGAATATGACTTGGGCTAGTGGGTACACTTGGTGAGAAGAACAGTAAACGGGGCTTGCCTGGGGGACTTTAGTAACTGAAATTCAGATGTTTATAGGAGGTAAATTTTTCTTGGAATGCTAAATAATTGGAGAAATTTTGTTGGCTAATCACGCAGTTGTGACTTGTAATGGCTAATCATTGTTCACCTCTACAGGATAAGTTGCAGTGTGACACACAGTTCAACATTTCTTGCTGTGATTGTTTTGTCTCAATTTCAAGAGTCTAGTCTGATTGCTCGTGCCACACAGACCCAGGTGCAGCAGCACCAGGAACAGCACTGTTAACATTGAGGTTTCATGGGGAATAAATTGTATTATATTTTTGGTACACATTAATTATTTTTGTTAGCCACTTGCTGAACCTAATTATCCCAAAGATTAGTTTCACTTGAGCTTGCTTCAAGAATAATGAAAATCAAATTTATCCATGATCAGGTGTTTTGAGTGCTGAAAGTTACATAGAAACACCTCAATCTTCTTCACACATTTCCGGGTTAGATTCAAAAATATATATATAAACTATTTGTTCTCATCCTAACACCAAAAATTTTTCCTAATTAAGCGATATCAAAGCATGATTGCCAAATAGGCAATGATAATTATACATTATTGCCATTTTGAAGAAGCATGCTTGATGAAGAATGCTCTTGGGTCTCATCAGTAATTTGGACAGAAACTGAGGAATCTGTCCATGGTGCATCTATTGACATGGTTCTCTGCATCTCACTTTCTTGAGACAATGCTGAGACGTGGGTTTGGCTGTCTTGTGATAGAATCTCAAAGGCTTTGAATCTTGCATCCTGGCTATTTGAATTGCGCCTAATAATCGGCGCTTGGATTGCAGTTTTGCCTTCAAGCATACTTACTACAGAAGACATAGTTGGTCTGAGAGTAGGAGATGGGTTGGTGCATAAAAGAGCTACATTAAGCATCGCCATCGCTTCTTTTTTGGAGAAGTTTGAACCAAGACTTGGGTCTACAAGTTCCAGAAGGTTTCCTTGCTCTTGCAAGACATATGCCTACAGTTCCATGGACGAAGAAAAGGAATATCATTTGCAATCATGACACAAGAATTGTTAACATGACTTATCATTTTTCATATTAAAACATTACATGTGCGTGCGCATGCATGAGCATGTCAAGGCATGATGCCGTTTGAAAGTTATACTATTAAAGAGTAAAGTGCAGAATGCAATTAAAATATATTACCCAGTCAAGAAGATAAACAAATTCCTCCTTTGGCCTGTAATTAGTGTTGCTCTTCCCACTAACAATCTCTAGAGCAACAATTCCAAAGCTGTAGACATCTGCCTTGTCGGTCAAATAACCTCTCATTGCATATTCAGGAGCCATATAGCCTCTGGAGAAGTAAACATATATCAAATTATAAACTATAACATGCACCAGCTAGTAAAGATGAGGAGCATCTAAAATGTTCTGTACACGAAAATAAACATTATTCTTATTCTGTTTTAATCATTAACCAAACATTCATGCAGGCAGTGAGATATTAAATATATGCATATGATCAATTGCCCAATTTGTACTGATTTCAAAGAAAAAAATTACTACTGTTTTAAGCAGCCATGAAATTTGTCTGAGATGAAAAGAGAGAACTAACACTGTTCCAGCTATACGCGTGCTGATATGGGTGTTCTCATCTTCATCAAGCTTAGCCAAACCAAAGTCTGATATCTTAGCATTTAAGTCCTTGTCCAGCAGCACATTGGTTGCTTTTATGTCTCTATGAACAATTTTCAACCTTGATTCTTCATGAAGGTAGGCTAATCCTCTTGCTATATCTAAGCATATCTTTTTTCTTGTTGCCCAATCCAAGTTAAGACATTGTCCGTCTTTACCTAAAAGAGAGAGAAAAAGGAAAAAAGGGGACAATTCATTCATGTCATAGTTAATTCCAGAGATGTTAAAAAAAAAAAGGGTTATTGGTGATTTTAGTGATGGCATTACCAAAAAGTGCACGAGCAAGACTATTATTTTCTAGGTATTCATATACTAGCAACAACTGGTTTCCTTCAATACAACAACCGTAAAGCTTCACAAGATTTGGATGCTGTAAAGCAGATATCATGCCTATCTCATTCACAAATTCACGGTTCCCTTGCTTTGATTTTGAGGAGAGCTGCTTAACAGCTATCACTGCACCATCTGACAGAGTACCCTACAATCACAAAGACTAAAGCTTCAGAATACTGTAAAGACAGTTTGTCTTTTCGTACTTGCTACTAGTTTGCATCAGGAGAATAGACGGGACAAATGACGTATTTGTTTAAACACTTGGCATTATCAAGCCTTTTCACAAGGTATAAAACTAAATCATGTTTACCTTGTAAACAGGCCCAAATCCACCTTCTCCAATCTTATTTGCAGCGTCAAAATTATTGGTAGCAGCTTTAATTTGTCTTAGAGTGAAATAACCAGTTTGGAGATCTAGTCCACGAAGTTCTGTAAAGAGAAAAGAAATTGAAAAGGACAAAATTAGATTTTTCAGTAAACATACTGCATCAGGTGCATTAATTTCAAAGCAAAATCAGCAATGATAAAACAAGAAGTGCACTTATCAATATCACCTTTGTCTTCAACATTTTTTCCCCCCAAGTAACCCATCCTCCAGAGTACAAACAACAATAGTATGACAACTGCACATGAACCAGCTACAATGCCAACAATGGCTCCAGCTGACAGGCCCCCACCAGTATCAACTTCAAAATCTACATGAACAGAAAGCGGTAACAGGACAAGTTGGCAGGAAGAGGGAAAAATACAATTGAAATTCTTATATATGAGGTAAGCTTACTTGGTGTCACTGTAATGGCCGAAATAAGAGGCCCATAGACGCCTCTGTAAGGAATGGCATTAGTTCCTTTGCCTGCCCAGTATAAGTGGATCTCCATAGTGCTACCATTGACAGAGACATCTTTAAATTCCCTAGTAATACCTACACCAACACCTCCAGCTTCCTCCATAATATCGAAATCCTTGAGAACTTGTTTCCCCTGTACAAATTAGAGTTAGAGGTTTACAAACTTAACCAAAAACCAGCATTCCTCCTCTTTCAAAACTACACAAAATTTTAAGAATAAAACAGCATACCTGACCCAATGAAAAAAAAACCACCATACTATACCCAATTAAAAAAAATGTTATTAACTTGATGTTTAACAGTTAACTTTTTCCTTTTTGCTCACCTGAATTGAAACATCAAACATCCGCTTTCCAAGGCTTTTATAGGTCTGATCATTAGTAAACATAATTTCAGCAAAATGCAGCTTCACAGTGTAACTGCCCTTTAGCATGCAAAGGCCATAATACTTGAGTGATTGCGGTGCAAGGCGTGCAGTTTTGTAATATTCTGCACCACTCACATTCAAACCATATTGGTTTGCAGCTAAGTACTTAGAGCTTTCATTGCCCACATAAACTCCTGTACTGCTATAAGCCCACCTGTCTGCAACTATGCCAAAGTTTGATGGGCCCTGTGTGTTAAGATCCTCTTCATAATCATTTTCCTCAAAATCCATCGAGCTTCCACCGCAGTTGATGAACAAGGAATAGTCTACATTTGCAAAGAAGAATGAGCAATAAAATACCTCCGCCAGGAGAATTATAGATTAAATCATATGACTATTGCAACACATAAAAGCACAATATGAGATGTGGTTATGCTTACGTTTGGCTTCTCTCGGGCAGGGAAGATCCTTCTTCAAGCACCAAGAAACTCTACCAGTTGAATATTTATCTTTAGTTAATTACTTATGTTTTACTTTAAAATTTGGACAAGAAAGTAGATAACAACCTTCAGTAAGCAGATTCTATTAGAAAAAAGAATAATGAAAAATAAAAGAAATAACTCACGAATTGCTCCTCGTCAATGAAAAACTGGAAAGTATGTTCCTATAAAGTGACGAAAGAAGGATTTGAGTTTCTAGACAATAAAAGAGAATCTATAGATAATGGAGGTATAAAATGAAATATTCTACATTACATCATAGAAGGGAAAATATAAATAATTGAGGCATGGACATATAATTAACAGAAACAGAATGCTTACACTCGGGACTCCCGGCAAGTAGCGGGAGATGACTCCGTAAAGTTGTTGTAGGATAAATCCCTGTAAGAAATTTTCCCATGGAATATATGATGGTTATGGAAGATAAAAGTTATAAAATATGAATAAGAATCATCAATGACAAACTTATATATCATAACTAAGAAATGAGTGATTAATGTCCAAATAAAATGAAGAGCAACGGATTAAAGATAGACTTACAAGTTCTTCTCACTGGTTAATATCCAATCAGGTAATGTTCCAGTCAGCGAGTTGTTAGTCAGAAAACTATATTTAAAAAGCATCAGATCAGAATGCTCAGTAAAAAGGCAATCAATAAAATATGTAAATACAGGTCAATTTGAGAAATTAAAAAGTATCATGTGCATATATGCATGAGCTCGCGAAAGCCTAAATGTATTTATTAACTTACATGTAATCTACGTTTTTCAAATTCTGAAGTATCCCTGGAACTGGACCAGTCAACTGGTTAAAGCTCAAATCTCTACAATAACACAACAGGTCCATAAAAATCATTAATCAATAAAAACAGTCCTTTGTAAATTGATCCATCATAGAAAATGATAAATAAGAGAAAAAAAAAAAGCACATCTCTAAACAGTTCTCATCAAAGCAACTCACAAAATTTTTAGATCTGTCATATCCTCAATGTATTCTGGGATTGTACCAGTTATCAAGCAATTTCTTAGTATCCTGCGTCACAAAAATCAAATTCCTAGATAAGTTAATGCACTTAAAAATGACAAGATGCTGTACTGCGGTGAAGTTGAGTAATGACAACTCACAATCTTTCCATTTTTTTCATATCCTGCAGATTGGGAAAAGGAGAACTTGATCCTCTCAAATCAGATATCCTCCTAAAAATGTAGATACACATCAGAAATATTTCCTATTTTTGTTATCAAGCATTAAACTGTTAAACTTGATGTAGCAGTTACTGCAAGCAGGGCTAAGTGCTTACAGTTCGGTTATGTTTTTCAACTGGGATATGGTGGAAGGTATAGGTCCCTCCAAAGATGTGCCCTGCAAATCTCTGAAATAGATTCGAGATCTCTCAGGTAACAATAAGAAATACAGTGTATTTTATATGAGTGTGCAATTGGAATGCAGTACAAAACTCACAGTCTATCAAGTTTAGTCCAGTTCCCAATGAAATCGGGTATCTTCCCTGTCAAGTTACTGCCATCTATCCGACTGCAAGTGGTGAATAAAAATTAGCAACTGCAGAACTCCGAAGAATATACTTTTGTAATTTTGTCACATTAAGTAACTTACAACTCAGTTAAGTTTTTCAGGTTGCCATATGATTCTGGTATCAATCCCGTGAAATTGTTTGAAGAAAGCAGACTGCAAAAGTTTTAACATCAAAAAAGAAAATATTACAATTTCTACAAAAATAAAAAAGGTTTGCCTGATTCTTCAGAACAAGAAAATGACAGAGGCATTACATTCTCCTTAAGCTCTTCAGATTTCCAAGGTTTTCAGGAAGAGTTCCTACAAGTTGATTATCTTCCAAGACCCTGAAAATTTTAAATTTAAATTGTTATTGATATTTCACATCATTTTTTCTTCATCTGAGAATACACTTTGTACAAAAACTTACAACTCCTCGAGTGCAGAAATGTCACCGATTTCCAGAGGAATTGAACCACTAAGACGGTTTCCCAGAATAAGCCTGTTATTTAACAAAGAGTTATAAATTGGCTAGCCAGCTACCAATTTTTCTCCTTCATCAATAGCTAGATGAGTAAATGGGAAGAAAAAAATGGCCCTCAAAATCTCAGCAAAAAGGTACAAGGAATTCATACAGCTCAGAGAGTAACTTACAGCTTGGTGAGATTTTGGAGCCGAGCAAAACTCTTAGGTATTGATCCATTGAAATAGTTGCGACTAAGATCTCTGTTTAACAAAACCAAATTCATTTAGCTATCAATCTTTAAGAATCATTTTGATAAAGAGTGTCAATATTCGACAAGGATGTTATCTGGGTAACAAAGCAAAGCTGCCAATTCTGTCAAATAGTTTCTTACATGTATTAATAGAGTAACAGTATTCCTTTTTGGCTGCATGCTTACAAGATTAGAAATCCTTCGACATACATTAGAATTTGAGAGCTTAGAACATGGACTTACACTTCCTGCAGAAAAGTAAGATTCCCAAACTCTTCAGGTACAACTCCAGCAAGATTTAAACCTTTCAAGAGGCTGTGATACCAAATGAAACATAGAAGAAAAAACATCAGAGGTAGAAAGATCAAGCAAATAAACTACCAAAGTCTACATCATGTCCTACATGATTAGGCGCAGATTATGGTAGTGAAAATCTGACGCAAATCAAATTGTAAGTAAGATCTGCATGTACGAAAAGATGGAGGGTAAAGAAAAAACGGTCATACATGACAGTCACATGACAAACGGTGTTGTTGCTATAGGTACAATCACAAGTGAAATTGCTTCCATTAGAAGCATCGATTGTAACATTCCAGGAACCCTCGGTGCAAGAAGTTTGGTTGACTTGACCATTTCTGAAGTTCAGTTTTCTGAAAATCGATTGCAGCGTTTGCACTGTTAAACAGAAATGAGTTGTGAGTCAATTACTAAAACAGGTATAATCTTCTCTGAGTGATGTTAAGTCTAAAAACCAACAAATGAAACAACAACTGGTATATCAAATATCTATGTTTAATAACTTCAGCTTAAAACAAAAGAGCTAAAATATCGGCAAAAGAAAATGACACATCATCATTAAATATAATCCCGCTTAAACTAAATTGACTAGAATAAGAAATCAGTTAGGATCCAACTATGTGAATCTTGAGGTGCAAAATTAAGCCATTGACAGTTTAAGAACTAAATTGTCCCAATCACAAATTTTCAAGGACTATTAAATGAATTGACACTTGAAGGAATAATTAAGTCATGAATTAATCTTGAGATATCAAACCATATTATAGGTGATGGATGCTATCAATAAGTAAATTCTAATTCCATTCAAGTAATGTCAAACAAGTTAACATGTCACAGGTTAAGTTCCCAAATCACAAAGTGTTCTCGTGCCGGAGTCCCTCAATAAAGTGCTAGAACTTTTACCAGACTTAATTACTCTGCAGGAGTTTTGATCAGGTGGGCACAGTCGCTCTCCTTATGGAGATTGACTGCCCACATGGCCAGCTCTCATCGAGAGAACTGTGCTATTGACCCGACAGTTCTCTCAATGAGAGCTGGCCACATGGGCTGTCGCTCTCCAACGGTGCCCACCTGATCAGCCCTCTACTCTATGGACTGCAATGTATTATGTTAATCATTTGTACACACTCATTAAAATGTAGTGAAAAGTAAGAACAATAACAGATTTAATCAAACCCTTAAAACCAAAAAAAGATTTGTTATCAATTATGAGCATAAGTTCATAACCTATCACAAATTATCACAACATGATGCCAGCCAAATGCATTGTCAAGAAATTGACAGCTGCTGGAGGATAAGCTTCCTCCATAAATTTCAGTCATGTTTAGGCGAAATATCAAGCAATAATTGCTAAATGACAACATCATTGTTTCATTCCAAACTGGCCTTGCATTTGCAAATAAGAGGATTCACCCTAATGACCATTTTGTTCCTTCTAGAAGAAAGCATTTCAAGTAAATTGTTTGTTCCTCAAAGTTGTTTATGTGTGTAAATCAAATAAATACTACAAAGTAGATAAAAGAAATGCTTCTGACTATTTCAAAAAGCACTTTTAGAAGTAGGAAAAGCAGAACTCATCAACAAGACAGCCAAAAGAACCAAAACCCACGTCACATGGATGATTACTATGAACATTGATAGTAATTGATGAGTGATCTACAGGGCCCTAGCTAAAAAAAAATATATGTTACACTGTCACCGAAAAGTATCCTAGGCCAACCTTCAAGAAGAAAAATCCAAGCCAAATTTTGTTGTTTATGCATAGAGTCAAAAAAATGATGATGCTATATGCATATAAACTATTGCATGATTAATGCATGCACACTGACTCAATTATCTCATATCTACTACAGTATCACTGGACCCATGTGATGATCCCACAGCATTTAACATGATAAAAACATCAAGCAATCAACATTGGAAAAATATGGAAACTAATTAGATTAATGAGGTGCTAATTACTGTTTTAAGGAAATATTTAAGCAGAAATATACAAATGGTCTCGATTCGTTTACAACATGCTTTCCCGGAAGAATTTATTATTTTCGTCAGCCAAACAAATTACGCTAAATATAGAGTCTCGGAGAGAGACTTATCTCTAAACAAATAATGGAAAAGAAATAAATAAATAAATAATTATTAAGAGAGAGAATCATCTCTTACTGGAGTGGTCCCCGTCTAATTAAAAAGAAAAAAAATTGAAAATCCAAATCTTCAATCCTCTTACATTTTCCTTCACATTCTCAGCATCCAAACAGAGGAAACTCTCACAATAAATTCTTGACAAACAGAACACAAACATCTAAAAGAAGCAAACCCAGGGAGCAACATTCAATTATTTCGACTCCCACTAAAATTTTGCTCTCGTTTCCTTCAAATTCTCGAGAACCAAACTTGAGAGTTGAGACATGAAAAAGAAAAAAAAAATGAAAACTTCAATATGCTGTTGGCAAATTGTGAACTTTACCTTCATCATCAGGCAAAAGTTGAGCACGAGATCCGAAGTTTGCAAAGCAATTCAGAACCAAAAACCCAAAAACAACAAAAACAGAAACGATCTTGCCCATTTCCACTCCCCCACACTTCCTGATGAGTAAAGTTGTAGTTCGAGTTTCAGACAAATTAAGTAATGCTCAAGTTTGACGACAAAACGACAGGTCGTTTAGCGACAGAGAGAGAGAGAGTTTCGTGTGATCACTTAGAGAAAGAATGCATGGAGCTGTTATGCAGAGGAGATGGACATTAACAGAAAAAGGCAAAAGAATTGCTTTATTTGCTTTTCGTTTTCAATAATGAAATGAAAGTTATGCCAAGGCTTTTGCAAGTTTGATATTGTCCTTTTACGCACGTGGTCAAAGTCCTGACAATATTTAAAACAAAAACAAGAACAGAAACTGAAACAGTAAAATTTGAGTGGTTCGGTTAATTGTCGTGTTATTTTTTTTTTTTTTTTTTGGGTGGCGGAAATTAGGAGTACATTTGCATGAACTGGGATGAATGAATGAAAGCGTCAGCGTCAAGTAAAGGGAGCGCAAATAAAAGTGTAAAGAAATTTGACAAAGAGACCAACTGTTTGATAAATAATGGTGCCGCAGACTTCATTTCATATTAGAAAAGAATAATGGTAAAGTCCTGACCATTTTGTGTAAATAAATACGTATGAATCAAGAAATTAATTATTTAAAATTATTATAAATTTATATAATTAAAAAAATAATATTATTATTTTTTAATCAATTCTTCATACCACATCAATTTATGTATATTAATTCCTACAAGATTATTGACAGTTTTATTATTATTGACTTAAAATATCATCCGAGATATCACAATTTTTCAGTCATCTACATGATAATTCTTCAAAATAAATATTTTTTATTATATTTTGTTTAGAATGAATAATTATTTTTTAAAAATAGCGAGACTTTTTGTAGAAGCCATTTCGCTAAAACACGGAGTTATGTCATATGTGATTAGTAGAAAATAGTGAAAAGGTGTGATTGAGGAAACTGAAACACAGAGAGTCTGGAGACAGCATCTACGTATCTGGAGTTGAGCCGCCAAGGTGGATTTGCCACGTCAGCAGACGTTAAGGACAAACAGCCCACGATTTGACCATGTCGGTAACTGTCTATAGATTGAGTTTTTTTTTTTAATAAGAATTTCATTTTTTTTAATTTGTCTTTAAAAAAGTTGGTCAAGTTTGTGTTACTTCTCCGAGTTTCTATGGAAATTCCCAACTTCTAACTACATTTTTAATTAATTAAAAAATGGTAAAATAGGCAACACATGGTTCTATCCCATCTGTGATTAAAAAAATAGATCTTAGTAAAATTGTTAGCAAAATAAAATAGGCCTCGTGAGCTGTCCATCTCTGAAACATATGTTTTTTTTTTTTAATCTCTCGTAATGATAAAAAAGACAAAAGAAAATAACATTAGCTTTTTGGGACATTCAAGAGAGCAACCCTCGTCTCAAACCAAAATTCAGACGTGTAAAATTGGAATCCAGTTAATTTTTATATAAGTGTATACTTATATTTTGCAGTTTGAATGACATTGTTGTAATGGAATTCTTGTATTATTAAGAGAGATTATAAAGATTTCTTATTCAACTGGTCTCTTAATAAATTTTGTATTTACTTATTGAGAATGAGAATGAGAATTAAAGAATGGGAATGAATGATGTATTTACTTATTTAAACAAGAGGTAGAATGGGAATCAAAATGGTGGATCTCAGCTAAAATTAGGAATGATTACTAGAGTTTTTGTTCCCATGAAAGATGTGAGAAAGGGAATCTCATTCTTAAAAGTGATCATATTACTCCACTTAAATTTTAAAATTCTTATTTTACCCTGCCTTATTATTATTATTATTATTATTATTATTATTATTATTATTATTATTATTATTATATTATTATTATATTATATTATTATTATTATTATTATTAGTATTATTATTATTATTATTATTATTATTATTATTATTATTATCAACTAAGATTAATTTAATAATTTGTAATAATACATTCTAATTCTAAGTTAAAATAAATTTATCAATAGCAATACAGTTCATTCTGATTCTTAAATAATTTATTATAATTTTTATTTTTTATTTCAATTCTAACTTATTTCGATTATTAATTAATAAACGTATTATTAATAATTTTAGTGAAAAAAAAAATAAGAGAGAAAATAAGGTATGGAAGAATCCAATATCCATGACCAAGTTGGGCTGTATCTCCTTTGACTGCCGCGTCACACGAACTCCTTGGGAATGGGATCGTGCCGTGTGAAAAAATGAATTTCTTGGAATAAAAAAAAATATTGGAGGAAAAAGCAGCTGCTTGATTTTGTCACTTTTTATATAATAGCTGTAACTTAATAACATTTTTTTTTTCAGTCGTAGTCAAATTTTTGACCTTAGTAGTTGTTTTTGTTGATATATTTATTCAGTTGATTTTTAAATAATTTTATTTAATTTATCATCAGTGTTCTAATTTTAAAGAGATTTGAAATTAAAAAATTAATCTGTATATTTACCTCCACTCTATAAGATTGGTTGAACGATTTTTAATTAGTTTTTTTTATTGATCGCTTAGTTCAATATTAAACAAGTGAAAGAATTTGAATTCTAAGAGAGATAAGGAATTAAATATCTGTCTAGTATGGCTTACATAATAGTCATAAGTGTTTATTTAATTTTATAAGTTCTTATTAAAATTTTTAGTGTTGTTTAGTTGTTTTTTTTTAATAAAACTTTTGAAGATTAAATAAGTTAATTATTTTGCCTCTACTAACAAATCTCAAATTTTAGGCTTTTGAAAGTAAATGTTAATTTTTTTTTTAAACGTCAAAATATCTAAAATTTCATTTACTTATTTAACAATCTTCTTTCATTCTTTTTATAACATAACTTTAAAAAAAATTATCTATAAAAGTAATTTTATAATTTTTAACAAAAACTCTCATTGACAACTAAACAATTAAAATTTTTTAGATAAAAACTCTAATTGTAAAAAATCTACTAACAAAAATTTAATAAATTTTATTTAAAAAGTTCTATTAAACGGAGCCTAAAAAATTGATTTTGACTTTGCTCATTCATATACCTTCAAAATAAATACTATTAGGTTCCTTATAAATGTTTAATACCGGCTGCGGTGTTAAAACAATTGATGACAAAAAAGAATAATAATTTATTATCCAAAATCTCTAAAAATTAGATCTAGTTAATTTATCTGTCAAAATACGATATTTGCTTTTCGATAATGTATTAATTTGATCAATGTTTTAATATCAGAAATTAGATGAAAATTTATAGGAGATCATAGCTGTAATTAAGAAAAAAAAAAGAAAGAAAAGAAAATTCTAAAAAGGATAAAACTGTTCCCTTCCTGTCAAAGATTAATGAGTTATGAATATCCCTAGATACTGGTAAAATCAAAATCTGAACAAAATAAATAAATATATAAATAAAGCTCGAAGTTGGATGAGTACACTTCAATAAACATGGAAGATTACGTTGGGCCAAAATAATTAATATTATGGATCAATCTAGCTCGATCAAATTAACTTGGGCATAGTAAATAAATATTAAAATATGTTAAAAAAAATAACTGAAAATCATTATTCTAATTACTAAGGAAGTTTATTAGCTGTTAGAGAAACCTCCATGCAAATCTTAACAAGGAAAGTACAATTTGGTTTTGTTTATGACCTAAACTTGAAAAAAAGCAAGTATTAATTAACACTTCACGTAATCAAAAGCTTTCACTTTCGGTGATATCTTTGAATATTAATTTTTCCATGAAACCTTAAAAGTCGAATATTGAAAGTTCTAAAGCAAAAATTACAGCGGCTGCAATGTGTAGGGATCAGACCAGATTTGGATATAATAGATTCTTGATTCCTTTATATTTGTTTAATAATTTGAACATTACCGAGGTAATTGCATTTTTATTTTTAAGTAGTTTTCTTTAACTAACCAACCGAGTTTAAATGTTAATATGAACATTCATGCATTCCAAACAAACGACCCACTTATAGTTTTTTTCTTTTTCTTTCTTTTCTTTTATCAAATAGTAGCTTGGGTCTACTAAAGGAAAGAAAAAAAAAAAAAACTTATTTTTAGAGTTGATAAGGCCACGGGCTAGGTATCTAACCTTGTGCTTTGATGAGTATAGATAACTTGGTAATATTGGGTTTGTAATTTTACTTGATTAAAAAATAGTGATGATTATATTAAAATGAATAACATCACTAGTATTTTATTAGAGAAACTATTAACGTAAATACGGCAGCTGATAATTTACGTATAATGTAACTTGCAACAATTCAAAATTAATTACTAAGTATTAAAAAATTGGTAGCGTATGAAATAAGAAGAAGGTTTTGGATAATTATTTTTGAGTTTATTGTAAATTACATACGATGTAACTTAATAAAACAGGGTAAATATATATAATCAGTCCCCGTCAAATTCATCATATGAATAAAGAATAATTGAAGTGCAAAAAGGAAAAAAGAAAATGTGACATCACCAAAGCTTCAGCCTTCCGCAATGCCCGCGTGAAAATTACAGTCGAATGCTTCCAACGTTGCCTTAAACATTGTGTTATATTAGTAATTAATTTCATTAATTAATCTTGGAACTTTTCAAGTGAAATTCTAGTTTCTTCTAGAAAAGAAATATTGAATTAAAATTCTTCTAGGACCCACATTTAATAAATAACGTGTTCCAAACTTTTTTTTTTTTTTTTTTGAGAAGGATTAATTCCAAATTAATAAAACAAGTCAATTTTCTTATATTTTGAATCATAAATTTTTCGAATGCGAAAATTACTTTTATATAACTAGAAATGCTCAGATACAAACTGCCACACTTCGAGAGATACAATGTTTGTTTATGTTTCTGTAGCCTTTTGTTCTTTTTTTGTTTTATTTTTTTTATTTTTTTATTTTAACTTGCTAGTTTTAATACGAAATTTTGCAATATGACATACTTATCTGAGAAGGAGACTCCATGTATAAACACAATCTTTTAAAAGATTACAAAGAAACTTTCTCAATAAGCAGAAAGTCAGAAACTACAAACTTGCATTTTGGTTCTTTCAACATAGAGTCGAATATAATTATTAGGGGAGTTTTGACAAATTTGAATTAGAAATTAAGTTTTTTTTTATGGAATACTATTATATATTACTTTAGTTTAAGATAATGTTTTAATTTTTAATTTGAGTTATATTAAAGATTCAAATATCTAATCAAATGGGCTAAACCCGCACACATACGCGATACGCTTAATGTAACATTATGTAGACATGCATACAAACAAAGTAAAAAAAAAACTGGTACTCAACAAAAAACTAAATTGAATCAGTGATTCGGTTTGGTTCAAAAATTAATAAAAAAACCCGTCGGTTCACTAAAAAAAATTGAAAACTGAAAAATTCACAAAATTCAAAGGAATTAATTAAAAAAAAAAAAAGTGAACCATACTAAGAATCGAACTAATTCTGTTCGGTTCAATTTTATTCATATATTAACCAAAAATCGATTAGTTCAGTTTTATTTGAAACCAAACCAAACCACCCCTAACTACTGTGGGTCAATTCCAAAAAATGTGAAACTCTATGGCTGAATTGCAAGTTTGTATCCACTTTTTTGAATTTGAAACTTCAAACTGCTTTGTTTGAATTCGTGTTCCAAGTCTGCTCTTCGGATGCTGCAAAGGCAAAGTCAACTCAAAAAGTGTCAGATTAAGAAATAATTTTTAAATAATTGATTTTGTACACAGTTAATCCAATTCCGTACCGCAAGTTTTTGAATTTCTTCATTTTAAAAATTAATTAAAATATATACAACATAAAACCGTGCGATTTAATAATATATCTGTACTAAATCTATTAAATTAAACGATTTAATAATGTATCCTTATAAAAAAAATCGAGAATGCCCGCATGCAAAAAAGACTTATATATGTATATGTATGTATGCATGTATGTGTGTATTCAAAAATTTGATCAAATGGCTTTCAAATAACTTTCTAAATGCATAATATTAATTTAGTATTAATTTAGTATTCGATTTGGGCTTTGTGCAACCCCTACATTTTTTAAGATTATAAATAAAAAGACTAATAGTGGTGATTAGTAGGGTTGGATCTCGAGGTTAAATTAAAACATTTCAAAATTGACCACATGATTTGTTTTTTCCAATTTTATGGCTGTAGCATATAAAAATTTTACTTTCATAATATAAAAGTTGTTTTTCCATTAAAAAATAATAAAATTTGAATAAAATAAAGACTATAAAACATCATCAACAAAAAAGTAGGCTCACTTGTTTCTATAAAAAAAAAAAGAGTAAAAAATTGTTAAAAATAAATTAATAACTGTATAGGTATAACTTGTTATCAAAATTAATGTTTGTGGGATCATATAACTTAAATGATATTTTTTTCTCTAAAATTAAAAATTGTGAGAGAATGTCCAATCTTGCTGGGGTCTAAAATAAAAATTTACACCTACAACTCATAATATTATCATGTTTTATTTAGGAATTCATTGTATCTATAAAAATCTGTGGCTACCAGAGCACCCCTCTAATCTGAATCAGGGTCCGCCTTGTGACTAGAGAAGATAAAGTAGAGAAAATGAAACATCTAACATTTATTTATTATCAATTGTCACAGTCTTGATTAAGATATGTGAAGCACCCTGCGAGTTGATAGAAAATAAGTACTAATTCAAGTTGACTATGAAGCAAATTAGACTGTCATGCCAGCAAATTAATATACTTTACGTTTAACAGGGCACGTTGACCTTAATTAAGTCCTTAATTAACTACCCGACACCATGCTTTAACTCTTAATTTGCATTGCAAATTATGCAATTGATAGAGAATCCAATTCGAATGTGTAGGCCAACAGTGATAAATAAATTAATTCTAATGTTAATTTTCTGTGGTCTATGAGTGGCCTCGTATAAATAATTAAACTCTCTCCATTTCTTGAATGAAACAGCAAACGTATATCTAAGCTACCATAAGCTTCTGTTAGATGTACTAAATGAATTTGATTCAGTTTAAATTAAGAAATTGTTTTTAAACAAATTAGTCGTCATCATCATTATTTTCTTGAGATCATCATGTTTAATTCAATTTTTTTTTCCCGAATTGATTCGAACCAAAAAATCATAAAATAATGATTTGGTCCCATATGATTTTGTGCTTTTTTAAAATTTTGTAATTTAGTCTAACAACAACACAATCTCCTCCGTACTCATATGACTGCAATTCGAATGTTACACATGTTATTTAACCTCAAACACGTATCATTTTTTACTTATATAGGTATATAGCTATATTTACTAGAAATTTTTGTTCAAATTTCTAGCAACCAAAATGATTCCAATTAATTAATCTTTCCAATATGCTTTATTTCTACATTTGGTCTCATCCCATCTCATTCGCATTAAAAAATCTATGTATACGTACAAGTTGCAATTAGTATTTTATAAAAAATGATTATAAAATGCTAATAATTACAAAATGATTTGGCTAGATGTGTCACCTTGGAGGTCTACTCTCTCTTGTCACCCTTGAAAGGTCAACACAATTCTTGTTTCCTTTCATTGTTTCCTCCCAACTCTTTCACTCACAAAATTCAACTTCCATATTTGTTGTTATCATCTTTATTTGATACAAGCTCTCATAATATTGCAACTCAAATTGAGTAGATGCCTTCACCCAAATAATGAGGAGCTGATTGGTTAATTTCTTCAGCAAAAATCAAACCATGTTTCTTCATAAGCGTCTTGTTTTCCTTGCACTTATTGCTGCCTTTGGTCTCATAACAACTCTTGCTTTTGGTGCCACCTTGCCTGAAAGTGAAGGTATGTATTGTGTTTACGTTTTGTTTAAATCTATCAAGCATGTTACCTATTTTTGGTTGTGGTGCAGTGGAAGCTCTCAAAGACATAGCCAAAACCCTAGGGAAGAAGAACTGGAACTTCAGTGTAGATCCATGCAGTGGAAAAGAAGGATGGGCTGATCAAAATCCAGTCAAAGGGTTTGAAAATGCTGTCACCTGCAACTGCTCCTTCTCAAATGGCACTATTTGCCATGTTGTCAGCATGTATGCTTCTCTCTTTCTTTAATTTACTCAAGCATCCGCATCCTTTTATCATCTGATTTGATGCATTAAAAGATACAAACATTGTAATGGAGTGTATATTATGTTTTTCATTTGATCTTTTAGTTCCATACGTCCATATTTTATTTAAATCCAGACATCTGCCCTAGATAATTGCCGCTTCACTAAAATATCATGAGATTAATATATCTCAAACTTTTTGAATTATTTTCCTGTCAAAACTTCTCTGAAAGTTTTACAGTTCTCTCCATATATAATTAAACATGTCTCTCAGAAAAAACTTAATTTATATCCCCAACAGCACATTTATAAGATAATAAAGTAATTTTAGTTTTTAAGAGAGCAATGCAAATTGAAGTATTAAACTGCAAGTGTTTGTAGTATAAAATGAAGAAGTGAGACTACGTGCGTGGCCTAGTTGCCAACTTACCTTTTAAATTCTTGAGTTTCACTCAAGGAACCATATAATAGACCTAGCTAGGGTTTGAAATAACAGACGGGGCTGAACCTTAAAAAAATGTTTAGTTAAAATTTTGGAAAAAAAATACAATAGTAAGTATTTGGTAATTTTGTTATTAAGTTCTAGATAAAATAAATTTTACTAAATTTTATTAGTTTGTCTCCAAAGTAAAGAATACGTATTATCTACTCTTCATTGACAAGATGTTTCTCACTCATTACGAGTAACTAAAAAATTATTTTAATGTTTTCTAGATATCAAATAAGAATTATAGCGAATGTAGAGACACTAAAGCACAAATAGTTATTTAAAATTTATTTCACTATCTTTTCATAAACTAAACATTTAGGGGCATAAAGAAATTCTGCAGGCTATCCCAGGCTACTAGATCACTTGCTTGATATAATAAATTGTTAGATTCCCTCTTGGTCTGAATTTATTTCAAGTAAACTTTATGTGTTTGACTAATGGTGAGTTGATAAAGAATATAAAAATAGTTAAATCTAACTATATACTATTATTAATGAACGTGCATCAAGTTCTAAAAGGTTCAGATAATGAGAAAATTCCATCTTATAACAATTTATTTACATTCACGATTAAAACTTTTGCAAATGGACAACTAGAATTCCATTAGCAGCACAACAATAATATGGGCATGTATATATCATAATCTTTTAAATATTAGAATTTCATTAATCCAAGCACGTAACGCTGCATGTAAGCGTGTTACATATGGGCTTAGCTTTGGGCCATTTTTTGGGCCTTGTATATGTTTGGCAAATTTTTTTATTATTAGTTTATTACCACCCAACATAAGATGATTTCAATTTTATTTGTTTGTTAATACAAATTATACAATCACGAATTTTCTCTCGAAGCACAGAGTTCTCAAGGCCCAGAATCTCCCAGGAGTTCTCCCACCAGAAATGACCAGGCTCCGTTTCCTCCGAGAAATGTAAGTGTTTTCCCGTATTCCAATTTTGCCCCTCACCATCTCCTAAATTACCCGTTGGACATCCTACATTTGATTTTATTAATTATAACGAACTTAACTGTATGAGTGTGAACAGTGATCTCACTCGCAACTACCTTAATGGCACTCTCCCTCTTGGATGGGCCTCCCTGCCACTTGTCAACATGTATGCTCTCTTATCACTCCCTTTAATCCTTCATTCGTGTATGAAAATTCTCATTTTCATTTCAGAAAATGCGGATTTGTACGTGATTGCTAGCAAACATCACTGAATTATATATAAGGCAGTTTTTGTAATGTTATATAAGTAGAAAATCACTCATTAGTTGAGTGGTGGTGGATATCTTCTAATCTCATTCTAAAAGTTGAGTGTTTGAGTCTCTAAATATTTAGTATTAAACTATTTTATAATATCAAACTATTTGATTTCATCATGGAGCGAATTTAAGAAGTTTCAATAGACTTCTAATAATAAATGTAATATCCCACATAACTAATCAGTGAGTTTTTAAACTATTTTATAAGTCATGTGCTTTTCTAATTAAGTAGAGGTATCTTGGGTTGCAAATAGGGTGGGCAAAAAAAGTCGGGTTGGGCCGGCCCAGCCCTCACACATAAGGGTCTGGATAAGAGTTCAAGGAAAAAAAGCTCAGGCTAGGCCTAAACCCACTAATTTTTTAAAAAAGTAAATTTATAAATTAGAATAATATGATTAAAAATGAAAAAATAACAAAAAAATTAAAAAAAAAAAAAGAAAACTTAAATTTTTAATTTATAAATCAATAATGATTCAAAAAAGTTAAAATTATAATAATAAACTCTCTTTTATGCGTTAATTAATTAAGAGAGTGTTTGAATTAAAAAATTCAGTATTAAAAAAATAAATTTCTAAGCTTTTATTTGTTTTATTTATTATTTTACTTGAAAATATTTATTTATTTTAATTTATTTATAATTATAACAATTTATTAATTATTAACTCATTTTAAATTTACAATAATTTAAAAAATTTTAAAAAATCAATAAAAGCCCAAGCCCGGCCCGTGCCTGATCCTTATGTTTATCTTAAAGTGAGCTTGGGCATGGGGGCTTCAAAAAGCCCAGCCTAAGCCCGCTTTTTGCCATCCCTAGTTGTAAAACCCAATAATAAAACTGTCATGAGTTGTGTACCCAAAGGCATTTTAATATAATTTAGTTCCATTTTTTCAACGGCCCTTACGAGGACGCTAGGTCTTCAAAGGGGGAAATATATAACATCTCATATACTTACTAAAAGAGTTCTACTTAGTTGTTACTCACCACCCGATGTGTAGATGGATACATTATTGATATGATTTGGTTCAATTTTATTTCCAATGGCCTCACGAAGAAGTCAGGTTCTCAAAGAGGAAAGTATGTAACATCCCATATAGTTAGTAAAAGAGTTCATAAACTACTTTATAAAGCAGAGACTCTTATTTTGGATCACAAAGTATGATAATAAAAATAAAACGGTGACGGATTTTATGCCCAAAATAGACAATATCTATTTGGTTACTATTAACTTCTAATGATAAATTATAAGGTAATTAAAAAAAAAAAAGAAAAATCATGTACCAATTCGCATGCAACTGACCGTATGAGAAATTGAGAGGTTGTTGTGGAGGATGAGCGTAAACTTAATGTTCATTTTCAATTGAATCAAACCTCAAATTACTTTTATTATTATTTTTTAAATGAAACTAACATATATATGGTTATTGGTATTGTTTCAGCTCCCTACTTGTAAACCGGCTAACAGGTCCAATCCCAAGAGCTTTTGCAAACATCTCAACTCTGACTAGTTTGTGAGTTTTTATTTTCCCAATCTTTTCTTACACTTCTTCAATTGTAGAAAATTCTTGTTTTAAGTTATTCTTATTTTTATATGATCAATGTATAGAGCCATCGAATACAATCACTTCTCAGGAGTCTTGCCTCCGGAGCTTGGGAATCTACCCAGACTTGAAAGAATGTAAGACACTTCATATGAATATTTGCATCTTATATAACCCAATTACTCAAACAATTTTAATTACATTGCCTATGTTTAACTTGTTGTTGTTGATTCTCACTATAGACTTCTTGGCTCAAACAATTTCACTGGGGAGTTGCCTGAAACATTTGCTAAGCTGGTCACTCTCAAGGACTTGTATACTTCTAATTTTTCTCACTCTTTTAAGCTCCTATCTAATAAATTCAACTTAATTATTCATGGCATCATTTTTTTACTTTTTATTTTTTTACTTACATTTTTTTTAAAATTTTCTTGATACAGTCGGATTAGTGACAACCACTTCACTGGGAAAATACCCAATTTTATTCAAAACTGGACGTTACTTGAAAAATTGTGAGACTGCTTTAATGTTTGTGATGTTGATTGATGCAAGTTTTATGTATTATTATAGTGGCTAATTAAAATATAAATTGCTGACCAACAGAGTCATTCAGGCAAGTGGTTTGGTCGGGCCAATTCCTTCTGGCATTGCTTCTCTAGCAAAATTAACTGATCTGTATGTATGATTTTTCATTTTGAATGACTTGTTTTTATTGGTAGATCATGTGTAATAATGTATTTGATTCGTGTAAGGCCTGTTGGTCATTGATTTTCAACATGCAGGAGAATTAGTGACCTGAATGGATCTGAATCACTGTTTCCACCGCTTGATAAAATGAAGAAGATGAAAACATTGTAAGTAAATTGACTCAGCAATACCCAATCCATAGAACCTATATGCACCTTTAGGAAAGCTGAAAAATGACAATGTTTGGTTGTGTTTACAGGATATTGAGGAGCTGCAACATCACTGGGAAGCTGCCTGACTATCTTGGGCTAATGACATCCTTGAAAGTCTTGTTAGTATATCATTTATTTACATAAATTCGGAGGAATATCAGTTTTATTTTTATCTATTTATTTATTTATGGATTTTGTTGCAGAGATGTCAGCTTTAATAAACTAAGTGGAGCAATTCCAAGCACCTTCACTGGTCTATTAGATGTGGATTACATGTAAGTATTTTATATATCTTAATTCTCAATTTTTTCATCGAGCTGCAGGTTGTGTAGCAATTGGCAAATTTCTTTTATAATTTCGTTTGCTATGGTCATTAATTTACTTCATATTCTTCCCAAGCAAAAAAAAAAAAAAACATATATAATGTACTGATTTTACTGTCATTTTTTGTTTAGATATTTAACTGGAAATTTGCTAACTGGAGCAATACCTCCTTGGATGTTGCAAAAAGGAGATAGAGTGTAAGCTACTTTTCCACATGTTTTTATGAATTTTGTTAAATAATTTTGCTAAAGAATTTGATTTAATCATATTTAAAGCTTTCGAGTGTTTACAAGGCATTTTCAAGTGAAGAAAAATTTCATTTCTGGAACCTTGCTAACTGGAGCAATAATAAATAAGTTTTCCATTTCCGAAGTAATTATTAAACATGTAATAATCATTGCATAGTTCATTTTGGGTTGTATTTTGAGATGCCGTTTCTTCCTTCTCTAAGTTTCATTCCGAAATATGATGAACATATTTGAAATTTCATTGTGCAGTGATCTTTCTTATAACAGCTTCACGGCCGGAAGCTCAGAGACAAGCTGCCAATACCGAAGCGTGTAAGAATAAGATCAACTTGAAACTTATAAAAACCTTCAACAGTGTACTATCCTCTCCAAGACAATTTTGACAACTAACTGAACCTTATCCCATTCTCTGCAGGAACTTGTTTGCAAGTTCTTCTAAAGGCAACAATTCGTAAGTTTATAATTCACTTTAAGAACGTGCATTGAATACTTTGTGGTTTTAAGTTTATTGTGCATTGCCTTGTTTCATCTTTCCTTTTATTTCATCGAAATTTATGTATTATGTTATGATGCTAATCTTAGCCGGTAAATCTTTACAGGACTGGAATTGTTTCATGTTTGAGAGGCTTCAGGTGTCCAAAAAGTAAGTCAGAAATGGGAAACCTTTTTTCACAATTCTGGGCACAAATTTCTGAACAAAATACTGGACTGAAATGCAATTTCATAATTTTTTTTAAAAAAATGCTGTGTTCACTCTGTTACAATTGATTGGCTTTTCATTTTTTCGAAAAGTTTTTATTCTCTTAATATTTGTTCACTAGTTACACAAATGTTACTCTTTCAGCTTACTACTCTGTCCATATAAATTGCGGCGGGAAACAAGCGACTGTCAATGGAAACACAGCATTCGAAGATGACACAGATGAAGCTGGACCTTCAAGATTTGCCTTCAGGGGATCAAACAATTGGGCATTTAGCAACACTGGCCACTTCTTAGATGATGATCGCCCTGCAGACACTTACATTCAAACAAATACATCTATACTATTAATGAATGATTCCCAGTTATACACGAGAGCTCGCATTTCTCCCATTTCTCTAACCTACTATGGATTTTGCCTGGGAAATGGAAACTACACAGTCAACCTTCACTTTGCTGAGATTATGTTCACTAATGACAAAACTTATAGCAGCTTCGGAAGGCGAATATTTGATGTTTATATTCAGGTAATTATTGCTCAATACTTCCTCACTTTCAACAACAGCTGATTTTGCATCTTTACTTTAATTTGGACCTAGTGAATTGTTTCTTGATTTGCCAATGTAGAATTTCAATTTCTGTTTAGGAGTCAGTTAGCTTTTACACAACAGCTTCAGTCCAACAACGTTTTTACCATATTACATTACTTGCACGAAAAGTTATGTTAGTAGGATGCAATCATCGCAGGGGAAGCTGGTGCTGAAGGATTTCAATATTGAGGATGAAGCTGGTGGCACGGGTAAAGCAATTGTAAAACAATTTCCTGTTGTTGTGACCAACAGTACCATGGAGATTCGTCTCTATTGGGCTGGCAAAGGGACAACAGGTGTCCCTGTTAGAGGAGTTTACGGTCCTCTCATATCAGCTATTTCTCTTAATCCTGGTAGGTTTAATACCTTTCAGTGTCTGTTACTTTTCTACTCTGCAAGTGTCATAGCTTTTACAAAAATCTCCTAAGGTTACGTCCATAAGAGTTTCTTGTATTATGTGATTTTCAATTCAGTAGTACTCACATCGGAGACGTGTAACTTCTATGTCTCTCTTCAAGCAGATTTCATACCGCCATCAGAAAATGGAAGCAGTAGTTCTATATCAGCTGGCGCAGTGGTCGGAATCGCGGCAGTAACAGCATTTGTCATAATCCTGCTTGTGGGTATCCTTTGGTGGAAGGGCTGTTTTAGGCCAGAACATACATTGGAACAAGGTGCTTAGAATGATATTAGCATTTGCTTATGATTTTTCTGTTCAAATATTTTGATGGAATGTGCAAGTGAAGAAGTCTTGTTTTTTTCAGATCACTTTATTTTGCACAATTCTCATCTAATCCAGTAATTTCTTCCACAGAACTGAAGGGTCTAGACCTGCATACTGGTTCCTTTACCCTAGGGCAAATTAAAGCCGCCACAAACAACTTTGCTCCTGATAACAAGATTGGAGAAGGAGGTTTTGGCCCTGTTTACAAGGTACATATGTAATTCATGATACATAATTTCTTTTGTTGAATAGCACGTGTTTCCTGGTTTTACGTCTCTTCAATACAGTAGTCTGACTGCATTTCTCAAATACAGGGCCATATGGCAGATGGCACTGTGGTTGCAGTTAAGCAGCTTTCTTCCAAATCTAAGCAAGGAAATCGAGAATTCGTTAATGAGATTGGCATGATTTCTGCTTTGCAACACCCCAATCTAGTAAAGCTTCATGGATGTTGCATAGAAGGAAATCAATTATTACTAATATATGAGTACATGGAAAACAACAGCCTTGCTCGAGCTTTGTTTGGTAAATTTCAACTACACATTATTGGTTCCACATAAGTTAAACATACCTACATGTGGTATTAGATTCTAATTATTCATGTTCTTTCTTGAATGATTTGAAGGTCCTGAAGAGCATCGGTTGAATTTGGATTGGCCAACAAGGCACAGGATTTGCATCGGTATAGCTAGAGGATTAGCTTATCTCCATGAAGAGTCAAGGTTAAAGATTGTGCACAGAGACATCAAAGCAACCAATGTGCTTCTTGACAAGGACTTAAACCCTAAAATATCTGATTTTGGTTTGGCCAAGCTTGATGAAGAAGATAACACCCACATAAGCACCAGAGTTGCCGGAACTTTGTGAGTAACTGCATACTAATATCCCATCAATGTTTTTTCATTTTTTCATTTCATATAACATCAATGTAATCATTCCAAATCTTGATTTTACAGTGGATACATGGCACCAGAATATGCAATGAGGGGCTATTTAACTGACAAAGCAGATGTTTATAGTTTTGGAATCGTGGCCCTTGAAATTGTCAGCGGAAGAAGCAATTCTAGTTGCAAGCCAAAGGAGGATGTGTTTTATCTCCTAGATTGGGTAACTTATATGCTCTTACACATATTTTTTGTTTTCTTTTGTTAAATTTTTCACTAACCAACTTCTTGTTTTTTTCACCGCATTTTTCTTTAGGCTCTTATTTTAAAAGCCCAAGGAAACTTGATGGAACTGGTTGATAAAAGATTGGGTTCAAATTTTGACAAAGAACAAGTGATGGTGATGATCAATGTAGCTCTGCTATGCACTGATGTTTCTTGTGCAGCTAGGCCATCGATGTCTTCAGTCGTGAGCATGCTCGAAGGCAGGGCTGACGTTCTAGATTTTGTCCCAGATTCAAGTGTAATCTCAAACATGGATGAGACCAAATCTGAAGCGATAAGGAACTACTACCAATTCGGCGAAGAACAGTCCATGAATGGAGGTCAGACACAAAGCATGTCGATAGCCGGACCGTATACAGGCTCTTCTACATCTGCAGTTGATCTCTATCCAGTTAATTTGGATTCTGATATTTGAATAACAGGGTTTAGAGGCATGTCATACGCTACAATGTTGTTTGTACATTTTCTTTTTAATTCTGTTTCCCTAAATTAAAACCATTTGTGCGACCTTAATTATCACAATACTGTGTAAGTAAGTTGTTGAAAATTGTTCAAAATGAGATTGTAACAACTAGCAAGTAACAACCTGTTTGTTGGAATGAAGAGTAAAAATGACTTGACCAGAAAGGAATTAAAGAAAGCAAAGAAAACAGGCAAATGGAAAAAGTGCTTTTGGTTGCAAAATATAAAGAGATGGTTAGAAATCAACAACAACAACAACAGCAATTTGTTGTGCTAACAGATTTTTAACTTTCTAAAGGCTCCTTATTACCAACTTGTAACCAACTAGGGTGATGGGATACAAGTTTCTGTGAGCTTGTGTCTTGGAAAGCTCAACTACTAGAGGACCCATAACCATGTTCATAATTATGTCCCTTTTTCACTAAATTATTTTTCTGATTTCTTGAAATTGAAAATTTGTCGGTGAGGAAATTTCATATTTCATAAAATGTGGTAAGGCTTTCACAAATATATAAAAGTTGCCTCGCATTTTACAAATTATGAAATTCTCTTACTAAAAACTTGCTGTTTCTTTAAATTTGTTTATCTCTGAAAGCAAAATGTTAAAGGAGAAAACAAATATTCCTTTATTTCTTCATAATAGGTGCATCTAATATAATCTTTCAGTTTTTGTTATCAACGGCTGGGGGCTCATTAATGATTTACTATAATATTAGGGGAGCATCGGTGAATGTCAATATTGATCGGAGTGGGATGAAATTTTGTTAGGATCCTACATAAATAATAAAATCTACATAACTTTCTTTAAAAATTATATATATAGGAACACCATTCATTTACATGTTGAATTTTTTAGGATGAGTCCTACCACTATAGGTTCAAAAAAGAAAAATCATTTGATTGCAATTTGTTAATTTTATGTCGGCCGCCGTTATTTTGATGCCATGCCTTAGACTTTATAGGAAACCAGTTGTAAACAATCTGATCCGGTCCCATTTTTGTCTTTGAAAAAAACAAATACTATTACAATTATATATATATATATATATAGATGTGGAGATTAAATGTTGTGAAGCCAGAATATTGTTAAAGTCTGAAAAAAAAACTTAATTTATACAATTTTATAGTATAATATCTGAATTAATTATTAAGTCATATATTATTAAATCATATAACTTAATAATTTTTTTAAAATTTAATAAAGTTCAGAATTCTATATCAAATCGTTTACAGAACAACCAGTGAAGGCCTGATACCAATATATATTGGTATATATATTGGTATTCTGTAAATGATTTTATCATGAGAAAATTACATGCAAACAGCCTTATAGATGTGGAGAGTAGAATAATTTCTAAAATTATCAAATTTTTTAAAATTTAAAAAGAAATCCAAAATTTAATCTCTAATTATTATACATTACAATAAAAGAAATTTCAAAAATAACTTTGCAAAATGATGTCCAACAAATCTAGCTTCCAGATAAAAGCATGCTTAATTATAAGAAAGTCAATGAGACCCACTACAAAAGCAGTCCATAACATACGCATTAACATCTAGTTTCTAAATTTAATCATTCAATAATTGAAACATAACTAGATCTGATCACAACACTAAGTTGAGACCTTGAAAGCACCCGTTCGGGTAAATTCTTCTTCCATAATTTGATATAAATACATCTTTTGAAATATTAGTAAAAATAAAAATCTCTCTCACAAACATAGGTGGACGCAAACGTATTTCTCGAAATGCTAGTAAAAATAAAAATATCTCCCAAGGTGTGGAAATAAATTATAGTCTCGCTTCAAATTAGTGTAAAATTATGAACTATCCTTAGTAAAATTTCTAGATTTAGATTGTATCTGAATTTAGACTCCACTAAACCAAGTATTGTTATATCTATCTATAATCGGTCACCAGTCACAACAAGAAGTCAACAGCCATAACTATCAACCAAGCTTTTTTTTTTGTGAACATTAATTGCTTAATTAATAAATATGAAATTAATTTTACATGATTAAAATTGGAAATACGTTAAAATTTTTACATACCGTGACTATAAATTGCTGTCGAGAGTCAAATTCAGATTTTGTTGGCACGCGGTTGCTTCGTGCTGGTAGAGAAAAAGGACGATTATAATGTTACCGAACCTAATCTTACACATGGCAAAATCTTTAACTGGGATGCAGTACACTCATTATGTACCTGCATGTATAGGATCATTGCCCTCCTCAGAGAGGGAGGAAAAAACCAAATCCATGCATTAAATTTTCACAACCCAGAAGAGAGAAATTTTAAATAAAAAACAAAAGAGCATCCATATGACCACTGAACTGGCACCACATCTTCTGTACTCTATACGCAGTGGGAGCAGAAGCAGAGGAAAAAGCACTTCCAACACGCAAAAGCACTTGTACTTCTATATAAGAAAAGCAGAACTTAAACACACAAGATTGTAATCATTATTGTTGTTGGGGGCGAAATGGCTCTCCGGGCTAGAAGCATCAGCTTCTCATTGTCTGCTTCTGCTATGCTTACTGTTGTTTTTCTTCTTCAGCTTATTCTTTATTCTCACCAAACAAATGCTGCAAGTTACTGTAATATGTTCACCGGGAGGTGGGTTCTTGATCAGTCGTATCCCCTCTACGATTCTGCCAAGTGTCCCTTCATTGAACGTGAATTCAGCTGCAAGAAGAACGGCCGGCCGGATCTTGTTTACACCAAATATCGATGGCAGCCCCGGGACTGTAATTTAACAAAGTGAGTTTCTTTTTCTGATTAATCTTTTCATTATTATTTTGCTGTAACTTTTCTTGTTTTCCTTTTCTTTTTTTTTTTTTTTTAATTTAACAAAAAGGTGGTGCTGCTGGTTTTTTATAATCATCTATCTTGTCACCATAAAAAGAAAAGAGGGGGCTTTTTAATTATTGTTTTTACCCTAGGGAGTGTGTTAAAATAAAAAAAAAATGATGATATATGAAAAAGAAAACACCATTGATAAATTATTGATTTTAGTTGAGTTTAATTTTCGTGATAAACTTGGAATTTATTTAATTCTATAAATATTTTTTTTCATAATTTGTAATTAATCTTGTAGTATGTTAAGATTGGCTTCTTTTAATGAATTGATAGGTAATTGTGAAGGATAAGAATAATAATAATAATAAAACACCTAACGAAAATTGTCAGTTTCTTTACGAGACTTATTTTTTTAATTGGTTACATATTGATATTATAAAAGAAAGTCTACTGAAAATCTAAATTATTATAATACAGTCCAAAAATATATGTTTGGTTCCAATTTTTTTTTTATTTTGATTTTTACTTACAAGAACAACCTAAATAATTAACAAAAATCTCTAAATCAAAATTACTGTAATTACAAGTAAAATTCTTAAATTCTCCGTGCCTCCATGATAACTATAAATAAAAAAAAAAAAAAAAAAGATCGTAAATTTAAACTTGTCCTCTCAAAAATTTACTCCGAATCCTTATCTTTTATTTTTCCTTTCTTTTTTTTTTGTTGGTGTTTAGAAAATTGTCACATTTCTAGAAATGCACACTGTGCACGAGACATCGAGGCATCATGTGAACTTAGAATTGTTTCGAAATTTTCAATAACGTACGCATCTAGCGCGTGGCCAATCAGAAGCAAAACCCTTCTCAACCGGTGATTGGCTGAAAAAAGAATGTTTTGACTTTCCAAGGATAAATTTTAAATTGTTCTTTTGTGAATTAACAAATTTTAAATTACTAAATCTCACTTTTTAAAGATGTTAAATTATTTTTATTTTTATTCAAAAAATAAAGGTGGATTGATAAAATATTTTTAATTTTTTTTGTAAAAATAAAAAGTAAATTATATTTTAAAAATAAAAAAAAATAATTTAAAGATAAAAAAAATTCAAGAGAGAGTAAGCCGATATTATCCACTGTACAAACAACAATTTCGCTATACCACAGTTACCGCTCGACCGTGGTGCGTGTACTCCACGCTCTTTAAAACCGCGTGGGAAATCATGTAAAACATTTTTTTTCTTTCTTTTTACTTTTATCATTTTGGTTGCTTTAAATTTTTTATTTTTATTTCTTCAACATTTGACAGAGATTCTCTTCTAGGTTCTAGCATGTCACAGGGGAATTAAAACAGTAATTCAGTGCCGTCATGTTCACGGGTCTTGCAATGGAATGCTTTTGTTTACTTATTTTAATTATTGTCTTTCCATTATTGCCCCCATAACCGGCAATGATTTTTTTTTTGGGTGTTTTAAAATAAATAAATGTGTTTGTAGTGTTATAGGTAGACTCAATTAGAATGAAAAAAAATATATTTTTTTGAAATTCGAATCTAATTACTCCATCTTATAATTAAATTAAATTAAAATTGTATTAATTTAACAGGTGGATTAATGGTTTGATTAAGTTGAGAATCTATGATATGCTTGAAATGTAATCCTAATCCCTACCATTCACGTTCTACCCCATTTTGGATTTATTAACCTTTTTTCTCCATTACTTGTCCCCACTCTAAAATGCAATTTTTTCTATCATTTTCATTTAGTCAGACTTTCTTGAATTTATCAAATCACGTACTCACAAGAGATTTAGGGTTCAAATTTGGCTCACGTGAGGAGAAATTCTTTTTTTTTTTTTTTAATTTTTATGAATATATAGTTTTTTTTTCTAAAAAATGAGAATATGAGTACTTAATATTAATTTGGCTATTCTTGATTTTAGTTTTGTCTATATTTCCTAACGTTTATTCTTCCTTATTAATAATGTACTAGAGAAAGAATTTTTGAGAATAAAGCTAGTTACTTAATTAAGCTTTTGCACGCAGATTTAATGGGGTGAGATTCTTGGAAAAATTGAGAGGGAAGAGCATAATGTTTGTGGGAGATTCTTTAAGCAGAAATCAATGGCAGTCACTGACATGCATGCTTCACTCTTCAGTCCCCTGCGCTAAGTATAATCTTACAAGAGTTGATGATGTCTCCATATTCACATTCACAGTAAGTCTTCTTAAAATACCCAATTTCCCTTTTTCAATATATAATATTAGTATTTCTTTTTTTCTTTTTTCACACCGAAGTTTGTCACCTTTTTCCCAGAAAAATAGTTTTTTTTTTTTAAACCACTTATATAAATTCATATAGTTTTCGATTTTTATAATATTTCGTTAACTTTTAAATGTTAAATCAAAATGCTAATGAAAAAAATAAAAATAAAAAAGCCAAAACATTAGGGGAAATGTCAAATTTCCTTTGCCCGTATTATTTTCCAAGCTCAAGAATCAAAATGGACGTATTAATTGCAGGATTATAGAGTGAAAGTGATGCTTGATCGCAATGTGTACTTGGTAGATACTGTGAGGGAAAAAATTGGTAGGGTTTTGAAATTGGACTCAATTCAAGGTGGTAAGCTTTGGAAAGGAATCGATATGCTCATCTTCAACACTTGGCACTGGTGGAACCGTAGAGGACCCACTCAACCGTATGTTCAATTAAAATAATATTTTCTTATAATTATTTTACTTAATATGAGAATTATGGCATTATTTATTGGCATGTGGTGATATAATTTCAGATGGGATTTTATAAAAACTGGAAACAGAACTCTAAAAGACATGGATCGCATGATTGCTTTCGAGAAGGCCCTAACAACATGGGGACAATGGGTGGATGCAAATATTGATCCTTCAAAATCCATGGTCTTTTTCCAAGGAATTTCTCCTTCTCATTACAAGTAAGTTTCCAAATACTTGCTACTTTCCCATCATTACTTTTGTGGCCTCTAATTAATATCATTTTTGTTGAATTTGGATTCCATGCTAATTTAACTAGCAGTAAGTTTTTGAATATTTTGTATTTTACTTGACACAAAATCGTATGATTAGAATAATATTCAAATTCGATAGTGGGCATAAATAAGATAATATTTGTTCGGTATTCACATTTGAATATCCAATAAAATAGCTCGCGCAATTAGAAAAATATGAACTAGATATCTATGCTAAATAAAGTCAATCATTATCAAATGCGTGGCAATCATATATTAGTGACATGTCGTTTCAGATACAAATTTCATAAGTCTAGCATTACTCCTAATTAACATTAGTATTAGCATATGTCAATATATTAGTAAAAGCTATTAGGAGATGAATTACAATTATTAAATTAAAATTTCTATATCATAAATCTTCAAATATGTATATTCACACACACACCTAATTTGGGTCATTGA
Organism: Murraya paniculata; assembly: GCA_030449075.1. Lineage (NCBI taxonomy): Eukaryota > Viridiplantae > Streptophyta > Magnoliopsida > Sapindales > Rutaceae > Murraya > Murraya paniculata. The sequence continues at coordinate 243,892 of JAEVFN010000066.1, forward strand.
ATTTTGATAAATACCAGTGGCACCGAGTGGCATGAACCGAGTGCAAAGAGCTGTATCCGGCAGAGAGAACCGGTGTTCGGATCAACATATCCCGGAGGCCTGCCGCCGGCGGTGGGGGTGCTAAAGAAAGCTTTAAGCAAAATTAGAAAACCAGTGAAGTTACTAGACATAACAAATCTCTCATTGCTGCGTAAAGACGGACATCCTTCAATGTATGGCCTTGGTGGACCCACAGGAATGGACTGTAGCCATTGGTGCCTTGCTGGCGTTCCAGACACTTGGAACGAGATTCTTTACAATCTAATTCTTTGATCATTATTCATTTGCTCATTATAATTATAATTTTATATTGGTTAATTTAGCGACATTATTGAAGATTAATTCTAGGGTAATTTGCTCTAGAATAAAACTCTTTTGGAGTTACATCCTCCTGATTTTTTATACCAAAATATCAACTCTGTAATAAAACAATTTTTATTATTTTTTAATAGACGATTGAATATATGATTTTTTTAAAGAATGGAGTGACTATATCATTGGGGAGGAGCTAATAATATAGGTTTGTTGTAAATAATAATAACGACCAATATTCTTGCTCTCATTCTTGAGGTCAGGTCTCCACATGTGTGGTCGTGAGAATGTAATTTATTTTAATTTAAGAGTAGACTTCTTCATTCTTCTTTGGAGTAGATTTTCAGGGTAGTGCTCCAAATGAACACATTAACATAGGTCTCGGCTTACCTTTTCAGTTTTCACTTTTACGTGCGCGGCATGCGAGAGGACTTATCTGCTTAAATTGCAAAACCTGGTTGGATAAAATGAAGAAAATGCAAAGCTGAGATTGCCGAAACGATGGCGTTTAGCTTTGGTTTTCATTCATATTCACAATCTCCCCTTGAATGAAATCTAGACACTTCTGATAGAAATCTAGACATACTCAAACAACGTCGGAAATTGTCATGCAATGGTTTGGTAAGCATATTGATCAATTATATAGCTGGATTCTTATTAGTATGCACCTTTAAAAGCCCTACAGTTCTCCTTAAAACTTCAAGCCTTATTCAACTTCTGTAGTTGATCAAGCCACTGCATGCTGAAGGCTTGCTTTCTAGCTGGTGGTACAATTACAAAGCGTAAAGATGTACCCTCTTAATAAGGAACTTCTTATATCAAGTTCTCCTGCATAATCTCAATCCTCATACACCACCAAACTCCCATCCCGATACCTACCACCTCCATAGATCAAATTATCTTAGAATCCATTTAACTACTATCCAATGCTCTTTCCGAGTCTTGCCATGTATTTGCTTACAACACTGATAGCTTGGAAATGTCAAACCTTGCAAGCATCATTGAAAACGTTAAATAGTATACAACAATAGCATTTGGGACCTCTTTCACTTTATTTGCCTCCTTTGACAATCTAAATAGCTTGTCGGTAGAGTTTGAACTGGTTTATATTGCTACATTTCAAAATTTTGGAGGACTTTATTTGCATAAGATTAATGCGAATTATCTCTTTAGTAGTATCGATCCTCCAAAATGAAAAGTCAAAAAGATATATTGTAAAAATCACGGTTCTCCCAAGGCACAAATAAACCCTTTTAGAAGGACGAAGCTCCAAGATGACAATCCCTCTAAATTAAGATTAGGGATGACAAAATTCCTAGGGTTGGCAATGCTTGGGCTCAGGCCGAGCTTGTATTATGAATACTTAGGCTTGGCTCAGCACGAGCATCAACCCAATCTTTTTATTTGGGTTTTGAAAGCCTGAATTTTTACATTTTTCTTGTTTTTTTCAATTTATTTGACAAACTTGTAGTTGTTATTATTATTATTTTTTTATAAGATTGGGTTTGGGAAATTGGACTTAAAAGGTTTAATTATATGTAACATGTGGCTAAATAAATTAATTTATTTTCCTCAAGGTTCTAAGTGAGTAATTTTCAAATAATTTTTTTTTTGTCAGAATTGAAGGACAAAAAAATAAATTTAAATTTAATCTAATCCCTTAATTTTTCAATTAAACAAATATATATTTTAAATTTCTTTAACAAAACTTGGACTTCCCAGGCCCGGCCTGGGCATATCAAGTGAAGTTATCTTGAGGTCAAGAATAGTTTTCTTATAACAGAATGTTTCAAGTGCAAACTATCACTCAAACCCACAAATACAAGTTATGGTTTATTGAGTAATTAAGTTTTAATTTTTGAAGGCAACTATAGATAAGGGGTCTTGGTAACTACAGAATGTTTCAACTACAGATAATTTTTTAAGGCAACTACAGATAAGGGGTCGCGGTGATATTTTTCCTTTCTTTAAATTTACATTTAATTTTAGTTGATTTTGAAAAACTAAGGATTGCAAAAAAGGATTGGAGCTGTTCCCCCAAAATTTGTGTAAACACAATTGAAAATTATTACTTTTAAAAAACTTAAATAAAGAAAAATTTTAGACAATTAATCAATTAAATCATTCTTAATTTTTAGTACTGCCAATGTATAAATGATATAAATTTAACGATTCCATAAGATGTCAGGTCGTAAAGATATTTTGTTAGTTTGATTGAAGATTAATAATCATCCTAATTATAAAGTAGTACCAATTTTTTAGAAATATTTGATTTTAAAAAAAAAACTAAAAAAAAAAAAGAAACATGTTGAAGTTAAGGTCCTTTTACCTTAAAAAAGTAGGTTAATTTTATTTTCAACACGTTGAAGAGACTTCAATTTTTTAAAAGTAAAACAAATAAATTAGGTAATAAGGATGTGACTGATTGGTTGTCCAAACTTTTTTCTTATTTGATTTTTTTGAAAAATAATATGGATTTTTTATAATGATTTAAAAGATGAAAATAGTCGTATTTTCACTATTACAATAATTTTGCTCAAGAATTAGATTAATTTACTTGCCAACTTTTAAATCAAACACATATATTTTACCTATTATATCTTTTACATATCCTATTAAATCTTGTGATAAAGAGATATGAGTTATCCAATTATTGGAAAATGACAAGAAACATAGTTGTGTTCCAATTATGTTCACTCATTGCATTCACCATATAATTATTGTACTCACATCTACCTAGATTTTTGTATGGCAAACACAGTTTACTTTCCATAAATATGTGTTTGCACGTGAAATTTGAAACGTCACGTGAAATTTGAAACGTCCCTTCACTTCTCCGATATTCGTCTTTAGCAACCAAATATTTTGGTCGCTGTAAGTACTTTTTAGCGAAAAAAACTTTTGTTTGTCAAATTTACAGTAGAAAAATAATATTTAATTATTACTTTTATCAATGAAAGATTCATCGCTAAAGAAGACATACTGCGACTAAAAATTAGGTTCGTCGCTAAAAAATTAAGTGGTAAAAAAAATGTTGGTGGCCAAACCTTTAGTGACCAAATTTTGATATATTGCAATTAATAAATTTTGTCGCTGAAACTCTTTGCCAAAAGAGCATGTTTTGGTTTTAGTGACAAAATCTATTCGTTGCTACAACTCTTTGATATGCCCAAAGTGTATGTTTTGGCGATGAAAATAAACTTCATCACTAAAAATAATTTTAGCTACGAAAGTAAATTTTGTTGCTAAAAATAGTTTTGACAACGAAATTTATTCGTTGTTAAGAAATGTGAAAATTTAAAAAAAATTTGGCGCATGATTTTCCGCCAAAATTCAAAACATTTAGCCACGAAATTGAATTTCGTCACTACATGTGTGCTTTTAGCGACGAAAATTAGATTTCGTCACTAAATGTGCACTTTTATTGACAAAATATTTCATCGCTAAAAAAGTTAAAATTTAAACAATTTTACTGGGTCATTTTCCGCCAAAATTAAGTTTTAACGACGAATTTTTAATTCGTTGCTAAAAACTCTTGTATCCTATTTATATATCATTTACTTCATTTCTTTCATTCTTTCTCTCATTCTCCCATTCCCTTCCTTTCATTCTTTAATTCTCTCATCTCTAAATATATAATTTTCATTTTTAATTTAATCTCAACTTCTTTTCTCTTTTATTTTTAACATGGTGTAATTTTTTTTTTCACTTATCTTATTTATTCTAACTTATATTATTATTATATTTGTGTTTGTTATGTTAACTAACTATTGTTTATTTGTAGGAAATATTGAAGATCAATTACATAAAGATGAGGAAAATCAAGAAATTTATATTCATTTGTAACAATTTTCTTGCAAAAAAGGGATATTAAATTTTATAATTATTTTGTATTGTTCATCAATAATAATAATAATAATAATAATAAGCCCACTGTGAATAGCCGTAGTTAACGGCTTTTGGAAAAAGCTAGAGGCAAGTCCATATTTTATAATTTATAAATTAAACAAATTTAATTTATAATTTATATAATTTATAATTTATGAACATTATTTATGATTATTATATTGTGTTGCTAGTATTTTGTGTATTGAACTATCAATCTATTATGTATTGAATAATCATCTTTAATTTATTTTTTTATTTTACATTTAGCGTCACTATTTTTTTTTAAATTAATGGACACCCAAGCCTAGACCAAGCCTTGGATGAGTTTTTAAAAAGGCTGGGCCTATTGCCAATAACATGGGCTTGGGCTTGAGTTTAAAAAAGCCTAGCCTGAGCTTGTAATTTGCCATTCTAACTTAAATAAACTTTATTTAAAAATATATACTAAATGAAATCTTATTAGATTATATATATATATATATATATTAATAATTTTATAGTGAGAATATCCTCATTTTAATAAGTAAAAATGTCATTAATATATAAAAAATAATTTTCAATATATAAAAATTTATTTATTTTTTATATTTTAGTAACATCCTTAATCTAATAAAGTGAGGATGTTCTCACTTTAACAAAGTGGAATATATTTTCACTAAAGAATGACGATATATAGAGAGAGATAATTAATTTTATATTACCTCCCTCATGAATTAAGTATCTTCAAATTGTCTCCTTTACTTTTAAAAATCTAAATTTATCCCCAATTTTTGTGACGAATACTAAAAAAAAAAAACAAAAATCATCAACCCACCCTCATTTTTCCCACATCTTTTGAACAAAAATGGGAGTATCTCAAGATTTTGAAAAGTAAATGATTGATTTGAAAGTTGTCAATTCACAAAGAAAACAATTCAAAATTTACCCTATATATTATCTAGATTTTACGCATAGCCACCTTATGAAAATTATATATTTTATAAAATAATAAATTAAACTAAAATAATTTACTAAATAATTTTCCTAAATTAATTCATTTTGAGGCACTAATTTATTTTTTTAATTTAAACGGGAAAGAAATTCATTTTTGGTTTCTTATTCCTTAAATAGCACATAAATAATACTTGTACGTAGGTTTATTACTCGTCATTATTAAAAACTTTACACATTTATTACTTGCCATTATCACAGACTTTATTACTATTTCAAAAAAATTTCAATGATCCATGTTGCGGTTATTCATTCAAAATCAAGGGTAGTGCTATGATACATTGAATGTATCATACATTAACTCAATAGTAGTACCCAATAATTGAAAAGTTGAATCAACAAAACTTTATCCGAGTTTATAGAAACAATTTTTAAATTTGATGTATGATACATTATTATGTATCATTACAAGTCAATTATAAATTAATTCTATGCTTTTAGTTTAGAATCAATAATAAATAAATGAATCGGGAAAACTCTCTCTTTACATGAACATTTTCATTGAACTCTTTCTCCCTCTTTTATAATTACATAGTTATGAAATTCTTTACATACGGAAGTGGACATATACAGTTTCTTTATCCAGTTTTTCCTCAGGAGAGTCTCATTACTTTTATGTTTGGTCCATATTTCTCTTTTTTCTTGTATTTTAAGAATTCAAAAGAATAAGGTAAGAAACAAAAAGCTTTGTTAATTATTCAGTCTTACTCATCATAATATCTATATTAAACATGATTATTACTCCAAATAGGCAAGCAGCAAAAGATCATACAAATAATTTTCTTATATATTTTTGGAATTTATATAGCTTATTATATTATTATTCTACATACTTTATCACATTAATTATTTGTCCAGCACGGTTATATTTTATTTTGTCCGATAAGTTAAACACTCTTGTTCATACCAATCCTTAGCTGTCAACAATTATATATAGGATTTCTCTAAGATGTTGGTGTTTTTACAGCATTGATAGTGAGTTTAGTGTGAATCCTTAGATGGAAAAATTTTAATCTGAATCATTTTTTTAATATAATAAATAATTAAATAATTAATTGAAATATAGCAGGTAACTTTCAAGTTACTGGTAAATATTAATTTTTTAATTTTAAATTAATATTAATTTGGAAAAAAAACTATCCACATCCTTAACGTTATTAAATGATCATATAAATCTCTTTAGTTTCATAAATGGTTATACAGATCCTCTTAGTTTGATAAATGATTATTATACATTTTGATTAAAACAACCTAAATAAATATAAATATAGTAATGGGATAGAAATAATAAATAAATATCATATAATATAAATAAAATATTACAATAAGTACAATTAATAAAATAACGTGTATGATGAAAATTTTGTTAATATTAAGTTATTATTAGTCTATCCCGATGGATCTCCTAAAATTAATTGATCCAAAAATTGATTTTAAGATTGATATCAATATAGACATAATTAAATAAGATATCGTAAAAAAATAATATAAATTTTATATATTATTTTGAATGTTAGGTATAATTATTTAATATTATTAGTATGTGAAATAGATTTTAATATTATTAAAAGAATATGATAATCTAATAATGTTAAACTAAATTTTTTAATATTCATAATATTTTTAAATTTTATATATTATATTTTTTAATTTTAAGGGATTATGTATGACCATTTAAGTAAAATATGAAGGTATAGGTGGTTTTTTCCCTATTAATTTTGTAGCATATTTAAAGTGTTATATCATATATCATACATTGCACTTAATATGTTGATTTTGTTAAATTGTTATGTTATTAAAAATTAAACTTTGCATTTATAATATACTACAACCTTGATGTAAAATGTAATAAAAAATATGAAGATATTTTTTGAGTAGTCAATCGTACCTTTCTTTTACAAAAAGTAGTATAGAAGTACAATTGGTAAAATATCATAAATATGGTATGGAAAAAAGTTAGTAGAATTATTAAACATATGCAGTGACACACACACTTATATTGATATTTGTATGTACCCCTATTTATTAATGGGAGGAAAATTAAATTTGTAATTATCCCAATGAATTATGAATTGATGAATGAAATATAAATATTAGTAAAAATTAATTTGTAAACTAATGGAGTAAACCATATTTTATGAGCATTTGATGCATTAATCTAAGATCAAATGAGATATATCACATGATATTTCATACAATAGTCTAATTTTCAACATTTGCATATAGTTTTGTAAGCTAATAAGCCAATAAAATGTACTTTGTGAGAAATTGAAGGCTATTATTTATATTTGACCATTGGACAAATATATATATTTCGGTACTCTTCCATGGCCATACGTTAGAATAAAAAAATCTCAGAGCAGAGACTACATCCGTTTGCATGCTTTGAAAATAAATTTTGAAACTAGTTTGGTTACATGATAATCGAATTATCTTATAACATTAAGGATATGATTTAAGTACAATTTTAGCAATTTTGAGTCTCTCAATATTCTGAAAATGATTAAGTATGGGTCACTAAGTATCGAGTTCAATGAGATTTGTTACTATGCCTTGATGACAGATGCTGGATACTTGAAATTAAAGGGTCTTGTCACCGAACTCAAGTATGAGATAATAGAGTTGAGTGGAAATTTTGAAGAGAAAAGAGGTAGATGAGAAGAGAAATGTTGTTATTATAAAAGATCCATTAATTGTGAAGATAAAAGGTGCTCCTAGTGCAAGAGTTAATAAAGGTGTCAACTTGGAAAAGTATGGGTACTGCAAATTACCCGGACACAATAGACGCAAATGTCCAATGCTTAATGAGGTGTATTTATATTAGCATAATTATTACAAATGTTGAATATTTTGGTTGTTATCTGAATTTATTTTTATTGATGCATTTTTGTTTGATATAATATAGGTTGGAAAAGAAGGTGATGAGAAGTGGAAGAATATTACAGATCATAAAGTGAGTTCAAATGCTTCATTTGATATTATTTTGGTAAAGTAATTTTTTATGCCAACGACCAAGTAATTTTTTTTGTTTTTGGATACGGCTGCTGGGTTTAAGGAGCATGGTTTTAGTGCTAATGATGTGTGTTCATTTGTTTGTGCTTGTTCAGGAGAATGAACGTTCATATAAGGATGTTGTTGAGGAAAAATTGCAATAAGAGGAAGATTTTTTTGCTAATCAATAGATTAGTAGTATCTAATGAATTCCTAATAGCTGAAGTTTTTTTATTAGTAGTATCTAATGAATTCCTAATAGCTGAAGTTTTTTTTTTTTTTTTTTCATTCAAAAAAATCTCTATTCAAGATTTAGATGATCATGAACTTCTTGACCAAAATCTGTATTGATAGTTTTATACCTTGTAAACACTATAATAATGTCTATTGAATGATGCTAAAATCACAGCATTCGATTATAACTTTGAACTGCTTAGCCAAGCATGAATATAACCAATTCATAGTTTCATTTCCGATTTGCCCTTATATGTCCATTTGCTAATCTATAGAAATAATACTGATTTTTTAAATAATTAATAATTTTGTATAAATTTATTGGTTTTATTTTATATTTATTAAATTTATGTATAATTTACAATATTTATATCTATTACAGTATTGATGTCATAATTTTTATTACGGCATCATAGAATTTTCCTCATTTGCAATTATAAATTTGAACTTTGCCAGACTGCAAATTGCCTGTGTATAGCTAGCTATAAATAAGGTTTATTGTCAAGAAAGAAATCATTATTCTAGTAGTACACATGTGTTGAATGGTGCATGCAATTTCTGCTGATTACTTAAAAGCATAAAACTTGCTAACACCATGCTTAATACGCGGGCAAGATCATGCCAGTTTAACCTTTTGCGTGTCGCTGCTGGAGATGATCAAATCGAGGCAGAGAAAAGGTGAATGGAATTAGAAGTTGAGATTAATAACTTGGCCTCTGCTTGCTTTGCCCCTCTTTCTTAAACAATTGGTGGGCTGCTGCTTCCCCTGATTAACCGGGTCTTCAACCATTGTTTTTGCTGCCTACCATCTTGTTGTTTCTCAAGGGGAAATGTTGAACTACAAGAACAAGTTTACGATTCTTGTCAATGGTTAATCATTTGAGAACTAAGATAGCATTTAAGAATCCAATTTCAATACAACAACGTGAAAAATAAACAGATGGTAAATTTTATGAATAAAGAAAGAGATCGCGTTTTATCGTACCTCTATTTTCTTTTTTTTAAACAAATAACTTTTTCAACTGATTTGTTAACCAGTTATAATATTTTTGAGATAATTAAATATTTTCATCATTAAAAATAATGTATACCGTTGATTACATCCAACAGTACTTATTTCTTACACTATTGATGCCATAAAAAAATTACAGCATCATAGAGGAACCCTTATATATAATTATCTTTCGTTTAATTTAATTAAACTCTAATATATATATATATATATAATCTAGGTACATGTATGTCTCCAAAGTTAATTTAGTCATAACTTATAGCCTTTATTTTAAAATTAAAACGTGTGTCACGGGTCCAAGACTGTTTAATCCCCTCACACATGTATTTGGTCCCCCACAGGTACAATCTCTCTAGATTCAGCAATAAAAGCATAAAATCATGTTACCATAAATGAATCTTAATGCAAAATCTACCAAACAATTAATTCTGATGCATAGATATATATTTGTGGAGGTGTGAAAGAGATATATTACCATTAATCAACTCAAATTCTCTAAATTTTTCAGATGGCTGATGCTTGGCCTGGTATCTTTTATCATCTTTTCTTTGTGTTTCTACTAGCTACCCTTAAAGCCAAAGTGCATGCAAATTTGACTTACAGTTATGATATTATTACAAGGACGGAACAGAAGCAGCAGCAGAAAAATGGCTGCAGTTATTTTGAAGGGAGTTGGGTTTATGATGATTCATACCCAGTTTACAGTTCATGGAATTGTCCATTCTTAAGAGGCGGATTTGATTGCCAAAGAAATGGTAGGCCTGATAAAAAGTATCTTAAATACAGATGGCAGCCTTCTGCTTGCAACCTTCCAAGGTAACAAAAAGTATTCCTATTGCCTGTTTGTCTGTTGGTTTGATGTTTTATATGGCTTTAATCGTACACACAGAGACACGATTACAATTTTCCAAAAGGTAAGAAAGAGGGTAAAGCCTAAATTAATTTTTTCGCCTCTATTTTCCCATCATTCAAATTCACGTGGTCAACTAAATAAAACAACTTCAAAATCACTCGGTACGTGGTCAACTAAAAAAAACAACTTCAAAATCACTCGGTCAAGTATCCAAGCACAAGCAAACACACGATTGTTGATCTTTTTGATTGTATGATCAAGTAGGTTCGATGGCCGAGATTTCTTGAAGAGATACAGAGGGAAAAAGATTATGTTTGTTGGGGACTCTCTAAGTAACAATATGTGGTTATCATTAGCATGCATGCTTCACTCTGCTGTCCCTGATTCTAATTACACCATTTCTCAGAAAGGCCTGCTCTCTACATTTTTTCTCCAGGTTGGCTTTCCTTACATAATAAATACAATTTTTTCTTGTTATATTTAAAGATCTTGTTTACAAACTAAGTTTTTGTATTTGCAGGAGTACGAGACTTCAGCCATGTGGTTGAAAAATGGATTCTTGGTGGATCTTGTTCATGATAAAATTGGCAAAATTCTTAAGCTCGATTCAATCAGCACTGGCTATCAGTGGCTAGGAGCGGATTTATTGATCTTCAACACTTATCATTGGTGGATGCACACTGGAAAATCTCGAACGTATGTCATATATTAAATTATACAACTATTATTTTGTGTGCATGTGTGCACGCGCGCATGCATACACATGCAATGTAACAAAAACCTAAAGCATACGTCCAAAGTTCTATGTTACAGATTACAAGTCTGATAAGTGGAGAGTTAACCTATTTTTGTTTTTTGATGGCAGATGGGATTACTTTCAAGTGGGAAGGAAGGTTGTTAAAGAGATGGATCGTATGGAAGCTCTGAAGATAGCATTAACAACTTGGGCTAAATGGGTGGATTCTAACATCGATTTTTCAAAAACTAAAGTCTTCTTCCAAGGTGTTGCAGCAGTTCATGTAGAGTAAGACCTATATATATATATATATACCAAGACTCCAGTGCAGTGTTGTAAAGTTTAGACAGGATTATCAATTAATGAATCTCCGTTCTTCTTCTATTTAGTGGCAGGGAATGGGGAGAACCAACAGCAAAGGGCTGTGATGGACAAACTGAACCCGTGATGGGACCACAATATCCAGGCCCCAGTCATCCTGGAGAAGCTGTTGTAAAGAGTGTAATAAATTCAATGGCCAAACCTCCTTATTTGCTTGACATTACACAGCTAACTCAACTGAGAAAAGACAGCCACCCTTCTGTTTACACTGGCAGAGGCAGCGCCTTTGATGACTGCAGCCATTGGTGTCTCGCTGGTGTTCCAGATACTTGGAACCAGCTACTCTATACAGCTTTGATTTAGAAGCAATTTTCTGGATTAATTTTCTTCATCTATATCTATACAATAAGCAAATATTCTCAACAATACAGTGTCCATGGATTCAAATTTGTCAAAAGATTGATACAATGCACTTTGATTTTTTAACGATTTTAAGTGTGTAGAATAACTCTTAACTCATTTCATCTCATGAAAGCAGCATAACAATTCTAGCAGCTAACAAGTTCATTTCAATCCTTGAACCTCAAAACTAGCAAAACTCATTTCACAAATTGATTTCTACAATTGATATATTTTTATTATTTACCTTTTTGGATGAGTTTTTGCATCAGTCATGGAAATTACCTCATGAGCTACTCCCCAGAGTAGTACATCACACCAAAGATTATGACTTGACGAAGAAACATTGCACACCAGAAGAATTGCACTGTCCCATTTTTAAGAGCATAATAATCCAATTCTCACAACACTGGCTACCAAAGGCATTTTTTTATCAACCGCATTTTAGTGATCAAAACCTAACACAACTTTTGACTCCTAGTATTATAAGAATGATGTTTTCAGTCAATCCAGTTCATGACTCTAACAAGATTCTGAAATAAAATAACATGTAGAGCTCTAGTACCATAAACACAATGTAATTACTACTAATTAACCGATCAGAATCTCTTAATCTCTTAAGGCAGATATTCATACCCATAAAAGAAAGGGAAAAAAAAAAAAAGGCATCAAGGAAGCAAAAAATCATTGAGAAACAATCTCAAGAAAAACAAACACATAAGCATTACCATGAGGTCGCATAAGATACATGCATGCCACTCATCACAATCACTACATTCCAGTCAATCTTCTGTAGTTGTAACACGAGTTTTCTCCACAACTGTAATGCAGAAGGCCAAGTGTTTCATCCAGTTGAAAGCAGTATAACAATTCTACGAACCATTTAAAATAATAACATGCTAAATTCCAAATATTGAACCACAAAATAAGCAAAACTCATTTCATAAAGTAACTACTACAACAAATACACATTTCAAGAAGAACATTGATACTAGAGATTTAATCTTATAAACAGAATAGAATATTTCTCCAACTCACAGGTTATGAGATGCAGAAGAAAGTTGAAAGAATGCATATACATGCCTCTGCAAAACTGACAAATACTCATGCTCTTTTAGCAAGCTTACCAATTCAAGAAGTCATATGCAAATTTCCGCAGATAACCCATCTAAATTCAATCCATTCCATCAGCTTAACAGTTTAAAGCCAACCTCAAAAATAAGTTCTCTGTTGGCTTCATAAGAAGTTTCTTTCATCATGTCAATGGCTAATGGACAGGAAATGAAAGTAGCAAGTCCAGACATTCGCGATATTTTCAATCCTTTGCAAGTTAGTCCACAACTATGGAATATACATGTGCATCCGGCATCACATTTCCCTATTTCATTTTATGAAGAAGCTCAACCACTTTTTGCGTCCTGTTATTTTACAAGAAACCACACATAACTGTACCAAATGTGACTGTATTTGCAGCAAAATCATTTCTAACCATAAGCAGTAACATATCATTAGCCATTTCTAGTTGTCCTTCTCTACCAAGCCCATGATTATGATGGTATATGTTACAACATTTGGTATCATGCAGTATATTTCATTTGTGAAATAACTACCATGCAGTTTCCAATCTCCTTGCTTCACAAATCCACCAAGAATGCAAATAAAGATTTCAATGAAAAATTTAAACTGGCGGTTTTAAAAAATTATTGATTTCCAATGCCTTTGAAAGATAACCATTCTTACAAAGACCATCAATTTGTGCAATATATGTCCTTGAATCATGACAACCTTATTAGATTTCATCCGATCAAACGGTTTTGCAGGCATCTCGAACCCTACCTATCAGAAAGAGGCCTGTTAACAAGGTGTTATAAGTAACAATATCAGATCTAATCCCTTTTGAAACCATTTCCTTGTACAAAATTATCGCCTCCTCTACTTTCTACATTTTGCAATGCTCATTGATCAAGATACTGTAGCTAACAACACTAGATCCATACCCCTTATTCATCATTGAAATAAAGAGGTTCCTTGCATCATCAATTCTACCTACCAAGCGAAACCCATTGAACAACCTGCCGTAAGTGACTATATCAGGTTGCACGTTTCTTTGTATCATCAATTCTAACATTTCACTTGCTTTGTCTACCTCTCCATCCTTGCATAATTCATCAATCATCACACCAAGTGTTGCCACATGGGCTGTACGCCTTGATCAATCATCTCAACAAACAAACGTTTAGCCACATCCCAATTACCAACACAACAAAACCATGAATTAAACGGCTATAACAATCACATTCCGATAAATCGTGTTACTCTTCATTTGCCTTACCTACGTAACTGTCTTTACAAAGACCATCAATGATACTACCGTAAGTAACAACATCAGCCTTACAAATAACACCTGATTTATCCTTCCTGTTGATCATCTCTTCATGCAAGTTAAGTGCAAGAATTGTATTGCCTGTCTGACACAATCCTTTAATCCAAGTGTCATATGTAATGACATCAGGACTACAGCCAAAAGCAACCATTTTCTTAAACAGTTTAGCGGCTTCTAAAATCCTTCCCTCTGTACAAAATCTCTTAATCAAAGCAGTAAAAGTCATAGCATCTGGGCAAAAAACCCTCCTCAAGATGCTCCCAAAAACCAAAAAACCATACGAAATACTACCCATATTGCAAAAAGCAACTTTTCAAAATGTTTAGTAAAGTCAAATCAGGTATCAACCCAGCTGAATTAAACCTCCATTAAAGCCAAAAAAAAAAATATCATACTGATTTTTCTTAAACAAGTGCAGTAAATAAAATAGTGAAAGATGACAAAGGAGGTGGGGGTTTCAGACGAATCATATAATCAAAGAAATCAAGCGATTCATTCAAAGTGAAGTTACCTGATTTGCAATTCTCATTGAGGAATTTAGAAAGTGTAGTTTGTTTTGCGGTTTTTCGAACAATGAAGAGAGATTATTTCTGGAATCAGAAGATGGTAGCCTCCAAAAGTGATTGAGAGAAGATGTTAGCTTACAATTTAAAGCTGTTTTTGAAGAAGAAGAAGAAAGGAATGAAATTCTGTGAAGCATTGCAGTCCGTTGATTTTGTGAGATCAATCAAATGCCCCTCTGTTAGATGCAAAGACATACGGTAATGTGATATGGGATGCATTAATTATTAAAAAAAAAATTTCGTTAAGCGTATTAAAAAAGAGTTTTCTTTTTTTAATTAAAATAAAACGGGATTTGATGTGTGATTAAGTATTGTTGCACATGTTACTTTATACGATAAATCATGTGTCGTGATTTTATTAATCGAATGAATTATGGAATGTCAATCAATAAAATTATGACACATAATTAATTGCATGCAATAAATACATGATTACACACTCGATCATATTTTAGAATTTAAAATTTATTTAGGTAGCATTTATTTTTTTAATTGGAGTAGAAATCTTGAGTTGCGAGAATTTTGGGATTGAGAATTGTAGTAGGTTGTTTATTTACACTGAAATAAAAGTGTAAAATAGAAATCAAAATCTTATTTATGTACTTGTTTTATCTCAGATTAAAAATGAATTATTTTAAATTATTATTTTACTCTTATTTAAAGAATTGTAGTTTTAAATTACAAAGTGTATAAAAAATATATTTGCAAAATAAAAAAATTTATTTTATTATTAATTTTAATTATATAAATTAATAGTAATTATTAATTTTCTTAATTATGTAAATCACAAGTTTTATTAATTTTAATCTTAATTATGTAAATTAAAAATTATTGATAAGAGCAACATAAACGAAACATTATTAATAATAATATAGTACACAATTAATATTTTCTTAGAAGAAACTATTTATTATTGTTAATTATTAATATTAAATAATTATAATACTATTAAAATTAAATAAATATAATAATATTATATTTTCAAATAAAGATAATATATAGTAATATAAATTAATTCTCTAAAAATATTACAATATTTTTTAAAAAGTAATTTTAACTTAGAATCAATGTAAATTATTATTTTTAACCAAATATAAAAACATTATATTTAAATAAATATATAATATTTTTTTATTTTAATAAATATAATTATATCAGTTTAAAATAATGGATTCCCACTCCCATCTCCTACTTCAATAAGTAGATATAGTATTAAGGGAAGTAGAGAAGTGAGGTCTGAATGGTTATTATATTATTTTCATTCAGTGGTAAATAGTTATTAGAAATAAAAAGTGAAAGGGGTTTAAGGAGATAAAAAGTAGTTTTAAATAGCTGTACTCATATTTTCAACACAAAACAAATCACTTAAAAGCTATCTAAATTGATTTGGGTTTGGATGGGATAATATGTTCTTTTGTTCACCCCATTTTTAACCACATATTACTAAGTCGATTAAGTAAAACACTTTATGAATATATTTGATAATCATTCTTGCTTGATATATTTAAATTGAAGTCCAATCTTAAAATATAAAATCAAAAAAATAATAAATAAATAATTTTTGATACTACTAGCAAGACTCAAACTCTCAACCCTGTTGAATTAAAATTGATTAGCCATTGGAAAACAAAATATTTATTAAGTAATAGTAGGACATCTACAGTAAAACCTCTATAAGATAATATTGTTGAGATTAAGAAAAATATTATTTTAATAAAGTTATTTTATTTTCAATAAATGAATAATTTATTAAATATTCATTTATCAATGTAGAAAGAGATTTTTTTTTTTTTTAAAGAAGAGTTTTATCTGTACATACTTATAAAAGAACACAAATAGTGTTTTTTCAAGTCAACAATATCTCCTCCAATAGAATATAAATAACAGCTCAATCCCCCCTATTTGCTTTAAAAAAAAAAAAAACTCGAGTAGTAGAGCTTCCTTAGGAAACTTATATTGTACAATATCTTACTGTCGATAGTAGTATAGCTTCCTTAGGAAACTTAGATTATACAATATCTTCCTTTCTCGATTCAATTTGTATACTCATGTACAGATTATCTTCCTTTCTCGATTCAATTTGTATACTCATGTACATATTTATCACCATTGTGTGAGCCTTTGGCATTAAAAAAAAAAATACAAAAGTAATCTCAAGTTATATTCAATTAGTTTTTAATATTTAATCTGAGATCATTAAAAACAAAGAAAAAACAAACAACTTTAGATATATATTTTGTAAAGAGTTGAATTCAGATAATTGAAGTTATAAGAAAAAAGATCTTTAATATTACTAAATTTTATGTTTTATTCATTGTTAAGTTTTGTATTCAATTAATTATTAATTTATATTTTCACTCTAAATTTTATGTTTTATTCATTGCTAAGTTTTGTATTTAATTAATTATTAATTTATATTTTCACTGGACACGAAAGGATTTAAAAAAAAATTATTATCCTATATATTTAGTGAGTTTACTAATTTATTAAAATGGCCCAAGTGGGGACCGAAAAATTTTATTATTTAATCAATATTATTCATTTATTAAATACTTATTTATCAAATTTTTACTATATATACTAGTTCAGAATAATATTAATAATTTAAATATTTGAATCTTAACACGAGTTTCAAGTGGTGTGAGAGCTTAATGACTTAAATTATACGAAAGTTAGCTTCTTACCAATCAAGTTAGACTTTACTTCAATTAATGGGTTATACGTATGGGCTATAAAATTGACACATCATGACACAAACACAATATCCAAATCCAAATTGGTACCAGTAGTCAGCGTCAAGCAATGAGAAAACAAGAAACAGTTTAAAAGATCGTTAAATGTTGAACCTCTATAAGAAAGATCTGCAATTTTTCTTTTTAATATATATGGTTATGTTAAAAGATGAATAGCCGAACTATTTGATTATAATAGAATTAATCACTCGACTGTTTTGACGGACTATTTGTTATAGACTATTTAAAATTAATTACGTAAAAATGAATTACTTGACATTTTTTTTGCTATACATGAGATTAGAAATGCATGCATGTAAAATCACCCAAAAAAATCCGACTTCCGTATATATGGTAAGCTTGATAAAGAAGACAGCACCGGGCCACATCCTGCATAATAATTTCTCATAAATATTTTCTTCTTTTTTTTTATTTTCATGAGACATTAATATAATATTCAAATTCATGATTTTGTAGTTCGGGGATTGTTGCTTTGGAAATTGCCAGCGGGAGAAGCAACGTTATTGGCAGGACAAATAAGGATAAATTTTATCTTCTAGATTGGGTATCTTTTTGGCTCCTACAATATTTTGATTTCCCTTGTTCTTGAATTTATCTCTAACCAGATATATGTTATTAATTTTACCTCTTTTTAATTAGCGGATCCTATCATGTGCTTAGATATATGTTAAGAAAGTTCAGAAAGAAAGAGACTCCATTCAATGCGTAAGTTCTCCTACCCATTTGCTCTGATTTTGTATTGCTTTTTTTTTTTTTTTTTTTGAGAGGATATATGTTTGGAGCGGAGATTTAGCAGGTTCAATTGCTGGTTTGTCTGTTTTAGCTTTGGATGATTCTAATAGGAGAGCACGCTTGCTCTTTATCTTTTGGCTCGGGTACCTCAGGTACATTGACCGCTTTTTATATCACCCCACTGTCAGAGCTTTTGGAAATTAATTTTAGGGTTTAGATTTTTAAAAGATTTCAACTTTGTCATCCTTGTAAGCTTAAGCTTCAATAGCTACACTAATTTGATTAAACACTAACTGAACTGTCAGAGCTATTATTATTATTTTAACTTTGGCTGTAATCGTTTCCATAGCAATTTTTTTGTGTTAACTAACAAAAGCATTTTGGGTTTGAGGCTTTGAGCCTATTGGAGTTATGGCTTTAGCGTCATCGAAAACATAGGAGAGAGAAAGGCTCAAGAAATGCATTTGATTGGTTTCTGGAACTTTTTTTTTTTTTTTTTTGTAGTACTAGAACCTAGTTTAAAAATTTATACACACTTTGCCATTTTATGTGAGTTATATTCAAAAACTCCAAAGTCTAAATTGTGTTCCAATTTTGACTTTTGTTCTTGGCGTGGGAAACAATAGTATAACAAC
Organism: Murraya paniculata; assembly: GCA_030449075.1. Taxonomy (NCBI): domain Eukaryota; kingdom Viridiplantae; phylum Streptophyta; class Magnoliopsida; order Sapindales; family Rutaceae; genus Murraya; species Murraya paniculata. The sequence continues at coordinate 262,733 of JAEVFN010000066.1, forward strand.
ACCTCTTGTGATTTTTTGCAAGTCAGTCTTGCTTTCCGGAGTCTCCCTAAGTAGTTTCTGGAGAATTGTTCTAAACTTAAACTTTGTTAATCGGCAAGTTAGAATGTTAGTAAAGAATAGTCCATTAGCTACTCGAGTAGAGGATGTAAATATTTGCATATAAAGATTTGCATCATGCACTGTGAAAATGCAATCGTACATTGGGTTCATTTATACACATCAAATGTTGAAATTTAAGAGTTATTTAAGAGGACAACAATCTAAAATAGCCCAATTTTCTGACTTCATCAATGCCTTCTTTGGAAACATCAGTGATTTCTATAAATCAAACTCTGTACATTTTTGCTAGTTCATCTTAGGCACTACCAATTTTTTTTCAAATATTTTCATTTGCCGGCTGTACTTGAATTATAAAACATATGTGAAGACTAAAGAAAACCGGAAAAAAAAAAAAAAGACTATACATTTCCATTTACTGGACTGCAATCTTAAAGAACAACATTTCATTTTGTTGTTGGCAAGTGACTATTGGGAAATGGACTCACACAAGTAGCTACAAATTAAGCGGAAACAAAATTCTTTCTCTTTTTATGTGATTAAAATAGGATGTGTACCATAAATAAATAGGCAGAAAAATAAACCAACACAATCTAAAGTAATAAATCAACCACAAGAGACACAAATTTTTACGTGAAAAACTCAAAGCGGGAAAAACCATAGGACCGTAATTCAATATTATCTTTCACTATATTAATGAGATTACAATACAAATTCTTCTCTAGATAATAATAGAAGCTAACAACATTAAGAATCTTAATATTTTTACCTTACAGTAACAGCCTAATATATGTCTCTCTAATAAGTGAGTATCTCAAATAATAACTAAAGAGAGAATAAAATAAAAATCAAGACCAATAAAATTATAGAGGGTGATGGCAGAAATTTAATCTCAAAATTTAAAAAAAATAAAATTAATTTCACCTTCTAATCATTTAATTAAAAATTAAAATAAATATTTCTAAATTAAGAACTCCTACTATCTCTCTCCGCCAGTTCTCCTCCACGCTCAATAGTACTGGGCAGTCTCTGTCACTTGCTTTCTTTGGCAAATTTCATTACAAATTTCATCTAACTCTAAAACTTAATATTAATTACATATTAAGTAAATTTTTTAGACTTTAAACTTTTGAATCCCCAAATGGTATGGACCAAACAGTGACGACACCACCGCGACACACTAGCTAATTGTGGCTTCTTCTCCTCTCCTATGCTTTGTTTTGGATCCAAGAAAGCTGAAGTTGGCTGTAGAGAGAGAGAGAGAGAGAAAGAAGAGCGTTTGAAGAGGGTATTGAGTAAGGGAGAGTGAGGTCAAATGAGGCAATATAAAGAAGGAAAGCAAAAGTACCAGACCAAATACAAACTCTCTCCGAAGGCTCCAACTAAAATTATTTGCTTGAAAAGGGGGAGGGTGGAAAGGAGAGGCGTACAGACGAGAAAGTTGTGAGCTGTCTTTGAACTAGGGCTGTAAAGAAAAAGGAATTGAATTTCTCATTTGGTGTACCTGATTTTAATACTACTTTTGTTTTTGTTTTCTCTTTTTAAAAAAAAAAATCAATGAATTGTGTTTGATCATGTCTATATAGCCCTTTACTGTTCCATCTAAGATGATTTTTAAACTAATTTTTTATTTTTAAACTATTTATTTATGTTGCGATATTATTTAGAGGTTATTTGATTGAATGATTTGATTCGATCTTTATTTCACATGTTATATATTCGGAAAAATACTAAAACATTAAATGTTACGCTGCCAAAAATTTAAGGCCATAAACTTCGATGTTTATTAAGAATTGTGATTTTTTTAACATTTATAGTAAAAAATAATGCTAAATTTTTAAAATCTAAGACTTCTATATTTAGTATTTTTATGAGTACTAATAATACTATTTTCTAGATATATCATTTAAATTAATCTCAAAGAAATTAATACAGTACAGTGTAGTACCAAACGTTGTACAACATTATTATAAGACAGGACTAATGTAATACAACATAATACAACACACCTGCATTAAAATAATATAATACAGTGTGCCAAACGCAACCATAGTGGACTCACTATTTTGCAAAATTACTATAACATCCCTTACGCTTGTTCTATATAAAGCCATAAAATGAACAAGAATAATGAATTTTTGGTTGTTGGTGTCTTCATATTTGCTCTGGCTTTCTCTCCTTATTTATGCTACTCTTTAGTGTTGTCATATGTAAATTTATAACACGTTATCAGCATGGTTTGCTCTCTTTTTGTTTTGATATTTCCTCATACTATAGTCGTTTATTAAGATTCAGTTAATAGTATTGAGTTGCTCGTATTGGTCATCAACAAGAGATATTTTGATTGAAACTTGGGGCTCTTGTGGGTCGAGCCTAATGGTGGTTAGATGGTTGATAGCAGTGCATGTAGTAAGCCATTTGATGGCTTAACTCAACCACTTAATCTTCTTTGGATTCTTCATATTTGTTTTCTATTGATACTCGAAATCTGATGAGCCAAAACATGACCAAGAACTGCTATTGAGCAAAGAGAAATTTGGGTCAAATGGTACGGTTAAACCTGAACTCGAACTTGGCTACTGTTCATAAATTCAGCCACATCACGGTAATGGAGGTCACCGATTGGATCCTCAGATGATGGAGGACATCCACACACCATCACTGTTGTTGGAAAACGGCCAAAAACCGTCGCACGAACTTGCGAACAGACGCGGTTAAAGCCCACTTAAAACGGCTTTATTTCGTCAGATTTCAGCCACGCAGTCACCTAGAGTTTGCTCCTCACATCGTCCTTTTCAAAATCCAACAATTAATCATCGCCAAAAGCTGACGATTAGGCCCGACCAAGCCGTCGAAATTTCATGGCTGTTAGAGCCCGATTCGCAGTCGTCACTGTGCATCAAAGTCACGCCGGCACCGTTGGATTCAGCCATAACCTGATGCTTTATCTTGATCTTTCCGATCATCGTCGCTTGATTTTTTATCACCGTTGTCCGGTGAGGGTATTTTGGTAATTTCATATTTTTAGGGTAATTTGGTAATTTCTTACTTTGAGGTAAATATTTTTCAGATGCTTAAAGGTCATTTAAAATATGATACAACTCATATGTATTTAATTTTATTCATAATAATTGTATTATGACATGATGTTTGCAATAAAGGTGCATATACTAACCTGATGCTATTATAAGTAACCTTTGGAAGTTGAAGTTCTGAAATTTAGATTGGGACCTGAAGTTCCAGATGATTAGATTAGAACCTGAAGTTCTAATTCTACAACTGTATGTACGTGAACTAGAAATTCTAACTTTAAGATATGTGGATCTGAAACAATTGTATATATATGTATATGAACTTGAAGTTTTAATATCATGGACCTGAAGATCTTGATATGTTTTGGGTGGTATATTTGAACCAGAAATTTCATAATATGTATATAGCTACTATTCATTTATACAGTAACTATTCATGATCACAAATATTTTGAACTTGAAGTTTAGAATTGTAATATGGAACCTGTAGTTCTTTGCATAGTGTATAAATTTTATTTTTTGGTTATTATGTTATTATTCTGTTACTATGGCTGGTTTAATTGCCTATTGAGTTATTTAAATTTTAATAAATTAAGTTTTGTTTCTGCATATATTTTTAAATATTATTATTATGGCCTAAAGTTTACAACACAAATAAGGCGGGAGAACCTAAAGTTATAATCTCATTAAAATTCAGAACCTGAAGTTCTATGTTATAATTTTAAAAGCTAGGGCCTGAAGTTCTAAACACATACAAGAGTATGATATGGCAATACTCGATCACAGTTGAAATGATGATGAGAAAAAATTAAAATGATGTCAAAAGCTTATCATTCCCTGAAGTGAATGTAAGCATTGGAACATATGATAAAAGAACATTATCTTATAGTAGTCATAATTTCGTATGACAATCAAAATATTGAGGAAACCACATGAAGTGGAATTTTCTATAGTGAGTAGTTTAATTTTTATTGCTTGTATTATTTATATTTATTTCTCTATGCTTTATTACCATGTTAATTTATATGGCATAGTTATATAATACCGCCTATATTGTTATTATTCTGTTAATATAATTTGTTTGTTATTGTTTGAAGCAAAAGGTATACATTATATTTGGTCTTGAAGACCTGATTGAATACTCCAGAAGAGTTTTAATCAATTAAATTCTCCGAAAAAAATATAATCTTGTTAGCAAGAAAAACGAAAATTATGTATTTTGAATGCCTTATATTCAGTCAAATCCAGAAGAAATTTGATACATTTTAAAAGCTGTCCGCCGAAATGGATATCATATTGACATTGAAGTATAAACACCACAAATGCATTGAATACATAATAGAAAAGCTATAAACCCTTCTTAACTGGGTTTATTATAATTAAAAGATACGCCATAATGAACTAGAAGTTCATTCATTCAAAAACATTTATATTGTGGCATGATTGCCTTGGACACCCAGGATCTACAATGATGTGTAGAATTATTGAAAAAATCATCATGGACATCTATTAAAGAACCAGAAGATTTTATTATCCAATAAGATTGTTTGTATTACTTGTACAAGCAAAATTTGTGGTTAAACATTTTCCCTTTTAAGGTTGGTTGTGAATCTCCATTATTTTTACAAAGATATCAGGGAGATATATATGGACCAATCTATCTACATAGTGGATCATTTTGCTATTTTATAATTTTGAATGATTCACCTGTAGGGGTCACATGTTTGTTTGTTATGCACACAATATTTTATTTGCATGATTGATTGCATCATTTTACAATGTTGATATCTTGAACCTTTGTTGGGTGATCTTTTCACCGGATGTTTTGTGGATTTTCACTTTGATGAGACAATTTTTCCATGATTAGGAAATGGAAAACCTCTTAAAGTAAGGCATGAATTATCTTAGAAAGTGTTTTTATATTGTCTTAATTAGATCCTCGTACTAATCAATATGAAAATGAAATACAGAGAACAATATTTTTACAGCAAATTGCAAACCAATTACCGAATGCAGATTTAGCAAAAGTAACTAAGTCACATATTCCAGTTGCTAATGCACTAACTCGGTGATTTGTACTGTTGAACAATTAAGTGTAAAGTAGCTAATGAATTATCTGTTACACGTCAGAAACGTGGCAGATCACTTGGTTCCAAAGACAATACTCCTCATAAGAAGAGAATGAAAAATCAAATCTTGCTAAAAATGAAGCTCGAGCTATAAATGTATCTATTTTATTTGCATCACAGATAAATTGATGGTCCTTGAAGAGATTCAAGTCCCTTGACAATAACTCCTGAAAAGGTAAATGAATCAAAAAATAGTGAGATTTATGTTGAGTATGGTAATATTCTTAAATGCGCTTGGTCCTTAATGAGACTAAACACCTTAAAAGACTTCTTGAAGAGGTACATGCCCAAGATGGCGCATAAGGCCTGGGAGTGGCTGGACATAAAGAAATACCTATAAACTTTACAAACACAAAAGTGTGGAATCATAAAGAAATTATCATCAATGATGTACCTGCGCTTACAGTAGCTATTGATATTATAAATGATCATGATCTGTAAACTATTGATGAATATAGACAAAGGTATGATTGGCCTCAATGAATAGAAGCAATTTCAACATAATTGACTTCTCCAGCTAAACGTGAATTTTATTGACCTGTAGTCCAAGCACTTGAAGATGTCAATCCCGTTGGATATAAATGGGTATTTGTGAGGAAACGTAATGAACAAAATAAAATCATTAGGTACAAAGCATGTGCGACTAGTTGTATAAGGTCTCCTGTAGAGACCTTGTATTGATTATGAGAATATGCATTCTCTAGTGATGGATACCATTTTGTTTCGATTTTTAATCAACTTAACAATCTCAGAAAGACTTGATATGCATCTCATGGTTGTAGTGATTATATATCTGTATAGGTCACTTGATGGCTGATGCTAATATTTACATAAAAATCCTTAAAGGATTCAAAATGCTTGAAGCATTTAAATCAAAGGATCATAATCTTTGTTCAATCAAATTAAAACGATCCTTGTCCAAATTGAAATAATTTGGATGCATTTGAGGGAATATTTAATTACAGAAAAATATAAAAATGATAATACTTAATTACAGAAAAATATAAAAATGATCCTATTTATCCATGTGTATTCATTAGAAAATTTAAATTTGGATTTGTAATTTTAGTAGTTTATGTTGATGACATGTGAACTTAATTGGTACTCCTAAAGAGCTCCTAAAGTTGCTGAAGATTTAAAGAAAGAATTTGAAATGAAAAATATGAATTACATCCAACTGATTCTCAATCACTCCCAGAAGTGAATGCAAATACATGAGCCAATAATGGATGTAATTGAGTAAAAGAAAGTGTGGTTATTACCCCTGTAGTGGTCACAGGCACTCGGGATAGCAGAACAACAAAAATGGATGCCATTAGAAATCGAACATCTATGAGAGACATAGTAAGGATAATGATGCAGAAAAGCAAAATATTAGATATGATAATAAATAAATTGTTATTAGACATTGGTACGTACCTGCACTACGGATAAACATATAGTAGACCTTTACCAAGCATCCAAGAGAGAAAAGAAAATTTGAGACTAATTTAGTCGATAAACTAGATCCTGTTGATCTAACTCATTTTGATGTTTTCGATTTCTTCGAGGATAAAGAATTGTCTCGGCCTGCAAATCGAGCATAAAATAAATGGAGTGTTATCTATCAATTGATTTATATTTAAAAATCTTAAAGTGTTTTAATATGGATAATCCTCATCCGCTAAGCACTTTCATGATTGTTTTGTCTCTCGACCCTAAAAAAAATCCATTACAACCTAAAGAAGATGACGATGAGATATTTGGTCTAAAAGTACCATATCTAAATGTTGGCAGTGTTTTATTGTACCTGGCTCAGTGAACTAGACCTTATATTGCATTCTCTGTGATTTAGTTGGCGAATTTCAACTCAGTTCTAACATGACGACATTGGAATTGCATACATCAACTCAACAAAGTATCAAATTGATACATGACTTTTGAGAAGATATTTTATCAGGGAGAGCATATTTTACAAATAAGAGTTTTTACAGTTGTATTAGACAAATGTTTTTTCCTTCGACCAAGTTTTGTCCTATTGGATTTTACTGGCAAGGTTTTAATGAGGCAATATTAAACATATCTAATAATACCTTTACATTATATGTAAATAAATAGTGAATCTAAGGGGGAGTGTTGTGAATATAGTGGATTCAACATTTTGCAAAATTACTATAACACCCTCTAACCCTTGTTCTATATAAAGCCACGAAATGAATAAGAATAATGAATTTTTGGTTGGTGGGATTTTCATATTTGCTCTGGCCTTGTCTCCTTGTTTATGCCACTCTTTAGTGTTGTCATGTGTAAATTTATAACATTAGGGAACTTTTTTTTTCTAAATTAGCAAATTCTATTAAAATGGTTAAACTGGTCAAATTGCATCTGCGGTCACATTAGGCTCAAATAATATACTTAAGACTAAGGATGGCAAAAAAATCTGGTTCTGACCTGTATCTACAAAGATCCCGAAGATCTAGATCCAAAAAGATTCGGAGCCGCATATTAAAAAATGCATATCTAGATGCTAATATTAAAGATCTGTGGAGGATGCAAGTGCATCTAGAAAGTTGGATATCTGGATCCACATATTTTTTAGTTCAAATATTATTTGTTAAATTAATATTAAATTAAAAAATATATAAGTTAAATGATTTAAATAAAAAATCTAAAAAAATTATTTTATACAGTAGCTTGGAATCTATGTGGATTTATGGTGTTGTTAGACTTGGATACTTAGATTTATGTTATTATTGATTCGATTTATGTTGTAGTATTTTTATTTGTAGATTTGTGGTGTTGTCGTATGTTATTCTAGTGTTGAATTCTTTATTGTTGAATTATGATTGGATTTTATTTGATTTTATTAAGTAAATTTATTGAACTTTTACATTTGAATTTAGCATTATACGGATTCGGATATCTGAAAAATCCACCCGTAATCTACAAGGTATTACCCTTATTCGGATCCGCATTTTTTTTTTTCCAGATTTGAATGCCATGATATCAATACAGATTAGGATGCGGATGTACCTATATTAAATGCAGAACTGAGTTTTGCCATCCCTACTTAAGACGACGACTAAGAACGTCTCAGTTAAGACAACACATAATAACATAAAACACGGCTCAATTCACTGTAAATTCCTTATAACTAAATTTATTTTAAAAAAAAACTCTAAAATCTTATGGGATAACGGAACTAAGAGAACTTAATTACATGAGAGAATACATGGCAAGTTAATTATGGTCTTTATGCAGATAGTCACAAATGAACAGGCCATGCTTTTGGATGATTAATGCGTGTGCACATAGAATATGTCTCATATGTCATATATACAGTATCGCAGACCTATGTGATCCCACATCATTTAAATTATTAAATATGCAATAAATTGACAGACGCAACTCAACAAATCACTTCGAAAGAATTTTGTTGTTTTTTTTTAACAATTACAATAAAAATAATGCCTGCGAAAATCACCCAATTAAGAGTGAGTTGGTCGACATCTGTCTTAACATTAATGTAGAGGGTTTGCATCTCCTAAATTGATCTAGGAATTTTGTTATTGACACTCCCTCAAAAACCTTCAAAACCCTTTTCTTCATTTTTCCATTAAGATAATTAAAAATAATAAAATTTCATTTAACACCACCATTAAAAACAAAAATAACCTAAATTAAAATTATTTCTTATGGAACCCCATCTTTTAAGTTTCCTTCTTCTTGCTCAAACCACATATGAAATTATCAATGGCTTTTCTTTTTCTTCCTCTTGGATCTTCACCTCAACTTGAATCTTTTATCAAGCATAAAACGTATGGTATGTGTCATTCGATTTATTTGAGTTTGAAGCTTTAACTAGTAATTTAATTTTCTTTTAGCTAGATCCCTATCTTGACTTTTAAAAAAAAAATTAGAATTCCTATTTTGATTTTAATAGCAATGTTATTAGTTTTTTTGGGATCTTCTGTAATTGATTTCCTTAGTTGCTAAATATTTTTAGGTTTTAGTAAATTTTTCCATTCTTTGATAATGGAAAAAAAAATTATGAAACTAAGAAATTGTTAATTAAGAAAATTATGTTAAAAGAATAAATTCTTTTGGTGAAAACCATCACCTATAAATCATGAATATTCATGTTGTATGACCAATAATCAATAATAAATTATGCAAAAGCGTACTTGAATCCATTACACTAAATCGCTCTCTGGAGTTGTGTGGTTTGTCTTCCAGATCAACACGTCCTCATATAGAAATCTTTAGTTTTCTCGAGGCTCTCTCTTTCTCTGATGATGGGATGTCAGAAAGAATTAAAAAGTACTTGTGACTTGGGGACCATAACCCCTTATATAGATAACTTTTTCCTGTTGTCATTAGGTATTCATAATTCTGCCCATAATAGAATTAGAATATTATTAGGTCTCTACATATTAAAGGCCCACACCCTATTAGATACCTTAAAACTCATAATACAAAAAACCTTAATAGATTACTTTTAACTGGGCTTAACCCTATAGATAGTTCGCAAAATATAATTATTCACATATAAGCCCAACGTTGGATTAAGGATCGAACAATGTTTGATTAAAAAAATCCAACAAATTGAGTATTTTTTAACGTGTAGATTTAATCAAATATATATATACATATACCCAAAAAGAGGTTCTAGGAGGTACTAGGAGGGTTTACTAAAATTACTTAAATTTAACTTAGTGCCACCTCTTCAATATGGATAAATACTCATTTAGTCTTTATATTTTAAGCTAAGGGCTCGATTAGTCTTTTTATTTTGAAAAATGCCTTAAGACACCTGAATATATGACACTCATACTCTTATTTTTTCTTTATTTTTATAATAATACTCTTGCAGAAATATTTTTGGGAACGTTAATTAATTTATCAATAAAAATAATTAATTAACAAATTAATCTTAAAAGTAAAATAAATAAAAATATAAATTTTTGTTACTTTTTAATTTTAGAATAAATTTCATAAATTTATGTTTATAAATAATTATTAGCAAGATTACTGTAAAGATATGAAGCATTGTTTTAAATTGTAGTAAGGATTATAATGTAAAAGCAAAGAAAAAATGGGGGCATGAGTGTTAAATATTAAAATAAAAATGATATTTTAAGATATTTTTAAAATATAAGGATTAAATAAATACTTAATCTAAAATATAAATACTAAATAATCATTTACCATGTTTAATGTCTTTAATATCTTTATGAAACTCAAATCTATTCTCTATCTATTGTAATCCTATAGACTTCTGACTTAGTTTACCCACCATGCAAAAGAAGGGATTGAATTATGGAAGCAGAGTTGTTAACCAAGGTTGTTTTTGGGATTACTCATTGTTGTTAAAAGAATAATGTATTTTTAAATCATTTATTATGATATATTTAAAATAATAGGTTTTAAAAGGATATTTGAGGGGCGTCAATAACTCACCTCTGTTCTGATTTGACCGTGGACACAACATTTTGCTCTAATTTAAGTTAACCAACGCTTTTCTTTCTTTATTTACCTGATTTTAATATTTGAAAAAAAGTATGATTATTTGAATCCATCAAAATAATCAGTGAACTCATACACTCAATAAAACCATTAACACAATTCAAAAATTTAACTTTTATTTTATGAACCCACTCATATACACAATATACTCTTGTTAAAATATAATTGAAAAGTGAAAACAATCAATAATTTATGTACTGTTTATTTTTGAATGGTTCACAAAAATAAAAAACAAAACAAAAAAATTCTTTTACTGCAAGTTCATAACATGAACTTACTTTTTATTTTCATCAGTTTCGATACCTACACAACTTTGCCTACGAGCAACAAGTTGAAAGATTCGGTGAGTTGGCTAAATATTTGTCAATAACGAAGCACTGAGAATTGTAATAATTAAATTTTGAAATATGATTAGTGCACAGAACGAAAATTTATAACTGCTCATGAGTTAGAGTTATTTTCTTTTAGAGAAGATAATTCAGGTTTTTTAGATAGGTGCATAGAGTTATTTTTTTAAAAAAAAATCTTGTCCTTTTAAGTAATTTTACCTTCGGGTATTCAAGTAATAAGTATTTTAAATTAAAAAAAAATGAGTTTAAAGAATATGTTTGTGAGTTTAAGAGTCCGTTTGGATTTTTTTTTTTTTGAGGTTCAAAAGTGATTTTGAAAAGTTAAAAACTAATTTTGGTATTTGGTAAATTTTTTCAGAGATTTCTTTAGTTAAATCACCACATTCTACAATAAATTTTAAAAAACAGTTCAAGAATCACTTTTATACTTAATACGATTCCATATATATCCTCATATATATTATAAAAATCTAAAATTATCCTTATTAATAATGAAATAAAATTATTAGCTTTAAAGGGATTATTATTATTATTATCAATTCAATTAAGATAACAAAATAAAAAAGTAAAATTAATAGTATAAAAATTTATTTTAGTTATCAATTTTTATATGTATACAACAAAAAAATTTATATATATATATATATATATATATATATATATTTCATTCAACATTATATTTAATTTAATCATTTATATATTTACAGCAATTAACAGTAAAATTTACCAAACACATACGACTGCTTTTAAAACTTACAACACTTTTAAAAATAAATTTTATTAAATGTTTAACTGATTTTTTTCACAAATGATTATTTCTATAGCACAACTAACATTAATTATTTTAAAAATTATAACATTACCAAACTAGCTCTAAATAGCCTTGCTCTTAAAAATAATATGAATTTCTTATAACACCACCATTAATGACAAAATAACTTTAATTTAAACTATTCTTCACAATGGCAGATCCAACCAATTCAATTAAGGGGCTTGGTTCAAAAAATTCAATTCAATTTTGGGGGACTTAATTTTTTTCTTTTTACTGTTTACTTAAATTTATTCTTTTCTTTTAAAATTTAAAAAGTAATGATAATAAATTGAAGGAAATCTACATAAACATTCAAATTTTATTCTTTTGTTTTTAAATTTAAAAATATAATAATAAATTAAAAGAAATCTGCATAATCATCTTAAAAAATAAAATTGTGTTGTTATAAAGATTTGAACCAATGTCTCCAAAGATCTCAAGTAAAACTTTCACTACTAAACTATAAACATTTCATGTCAATATGGCAAAATTCTTTTTATTACTTTTTTTTAAAAAAGAGAATGGAAGTATACTTCAAAGGAAAAATAATGGTCCAGGAGGGGTTGAGACCCTCGTGGGTCTCAGCTAAGTCCGCCCTTGATTCTTCGTGAAACATTGAAACCCCAAACCCCAGTGTGGCAATGTTACAATTTCCCTTTTCAACCCCCAATCAATTGGGTTTTCATTCCTCTTGCTCACAAATTCCCCTTTTTGTCTTTCTTTCTTTCGTTCTTTCTCTTTTTTATTTTTCCGATTCTTCTTACTCTCTCGCACTTAACTAAAACAAATTTCATCATCATTGTTGTTTATTTATAATTTTCAACTCGCGATAGGAACGAAAAATCCTTCGTAAAATAACATTAAGTTGTTCACTTGAAAATAAGAGAAATAAAAATTTTAATAAAAATAAGTATTAATTTTTATTTTTTTATAATGTATAAATTATTAGTTAAGATAACCTTAATGAAAACTATTGTAAATTGTTTAATTTCGTAAACACACTGCTCTCATCTTTTTGACGGCTCGGCTAATAATTAATGGCGTTTGAAATGTAACACAAAGATAGCTCTCCATCGACAAGTTAATCTATTGTAGTACAAATATCAATTAAAGCTTGCGCTTCTCCCCAGTGAAAATTGACTTCTAAAATGGTGCCAATAGACCAACCCATACGTGGAATGCTTTTAAATCTTAGATCATCTTTGAAGATAGACTCAATGAGAAATGAAACTGAAGCCTTTGATTTTCTCCAAGATAAGCTTCCGGCTTTACTTTTTGGCATATGAAACAGTCAATCATTGTCAGATCAATTCCAGCAAATAATTGCCGGGACACAAATCTCTGGAGTCCATGTAGCAGATGGTCCTTTGGTTTCCAGGAATTAATGTTAAGATTCCTAGCGTTCAAATTAAGTTGATCTGGTTGCCCTTTATTGACAAGACGTGATTGTCCAAATAAATGTGAACAGAATTTCGATCAAACATGCGCTTGACTTTTTGCTACGAAGAAAACAATATCAATAATTGTGACATGGATAATTAATAAGAGAATAAATCTTAGCCGTTGAATTTAATAATACCACGTATCATGGAGAGATTTTAGAGTATATTAGATGTATTATGCTTTATTAATATATGGATGCATTTATTTTGAAAAATTACCTTATAATTAGTAATTTAATTAAATTGCACATAACGTACATGTATTAATTATATGTATTACCTCAAATATATTCTAAAACCTTTCTAATCATAAAAAGGTGTGAATCCGATAGAATAATTAATAATGATATAATTATAAATAATTTTGTACAATTTATTTATATAAAATAATTGTGACTGTATTATTACCCTAAAGTAAGAGTTCGCTATCTTACCGATATTGTAAGGTATAGTCTCCTTATATTTATTTGTATAAAATAATTATGACTTTATTATTACCCTAAAGTAGGGGTTGATTACATTCTAAATGCTGTAAGGTACAGTCTCCTTACAGAATGAATAAAAAATGGGCCCAAGTGAAGCCCACGGCTCCATTTTGTGGGAGTGCTGTACCTTACAGCATTTATAAAGTAACATTCTCTCCCCAATAATACTCTCTTGTTGCCATCATTTACTAAGGGTCAAGGCTTCATTCAGTTTTCCACACAGAATTGACTCAACGAAATCAGCAAATTAATCGTCTTTCACTTCAAATTAAAGCAGCTATTGCCGATTTCGTCAGCAAAAGTTAAAAGCTGAAACTAAAAAAAAAAAAAAATGATGTTTCATGGTCTTCTTTTTCTTTCACTTACTGCCTTTGCCCTCATAAGCACTCTTGCTTTTGGAGCCATCTTGCCAGAAAATGAAGGTATGCCAGCTAAAGAGAGAAAGAAAGGAAGACTGTGTAATTATATATCATTTTATTTTATTAACCTCTGCGAAAAGAGGAAACTTATATTTATATACATATATGGTATTGTAAAATCCGGATTAACTTCACAGCCAATATATACAGGATGTCGGAGCTTAAGTACTATTATATATAAATTTTGGTGAAAGGTTGATACTTATTATTTTACACATACAAAATGGTGGCGAGCAAGCTCCCTTGTTATTTTGTGCATAATCTTTATTCGTCTTTTCTTCCTTTTGGAAAATCAAATCTTAACATGGTGTTGTTTCAAAACTATATTATACACTAAATTTCCTTAATGATAATATTGATCGTGGTATGTGTGTGTGGGTGTGTGCGTGTGTGATGTACATACGATATTGTTGAACACCATCAGTTAAACTTAGCCGTACGTGTTTCCGTAAGTGTTTGTAACAATTTGGTGCATGCAGTGCAAGCTTTAAAAGACATAGCCAATACGCTAGGGAAGAAGGGCTGGAACTTCAGTGTAGATCCATGCGGTGGAAAAGAGGGATGGGCTGAGATTCCAGAAATGAATGCTGTCACCTGCAATTGCTCCTTCTCCAACGACAGCGTTTGCCATGTTGTTCGTATGTACGTACATGTATATTTCCCCATCTCCATCTCAAAAGCTTTTTCCGATGATTTAAATTCAGTATTAAACTTTTTACTAATTTTTTATAAATACACAATTGATGGCTATTAGACAAGAATATAAAATTAACTAAATGTTAATTATATATTGTTATATATATACGTATGATAAAAAAAAATTATAAATCCTTTTGTGAATAGTAATAAATAATAAGAAAAACGACATGCAGACCCCACAACGTTTTAAAATAGCACAATAAATCTTTTACTTTTTTTTAATTTTTTATTTTTTTAGAGGTATCGACCCAGCACACAAGTCAATTTATCGAACCATGTAAAAAATTTTTTGTTCGTTCAGTCTGTTTTTACTTATTATATTTGTTACTTGTATGTTTATTTAGACATTACTTACATCAGGTGCAAAAAAGTGATGAACAATATTTAGGTATGGTACTGTTTAGTAATTTTAAAAAAAATAATAAACAGTACCCACGTGTAATACTATTTATCATTATTTTATTATTATTGTAATTTACCACAGTTACAAAATAATTACAGCAGTTATAAAATAACAAAATCCATCTTTTTATAGTTTACGGGGCCAAATGATTTGATTGTACACAATTATTTTTTTCAGATGTGCGGCTCGATAATCGAAAGAAGACGTATGATATCTAGCAAAACAAATATAATCATTTTTCTGTTTCCTTTTATAATGGTGTAAAATGAGTTGTACTCATTTTCAGTCTGATAAAAAAAAAAGGGGCTAAGAAATGGTGCCACTAAACACGTTTCTTATTTTTCATTTCTGGAAAACAGAAAACGGCAACCAAACGCCCCTTCATTATTTGTTTGTTTATCTATATTTTCATTTGCCTTTTTTTTTTTTAAAGAAAATACATGAATCAAATCTCATACTTTTCTCCTAAAACAGAGTTCTGAAGGAACAGAACCTCACAGGAGTTCTCCCACCAGAATTGGCCGAACTGACTTTCCTCCAAGACATGTTAGTACTTTTTCATTCCTATTTTACCCCTTCGTTATCTCTAAATTTTCCCATTAGATGTTTACATATGTTCATTTTATCACATATATAATTAACGAAATGAATTAACCATCTGACATGAACAGTTCTCTCACTCGCAACTACCTTAGTGGCACTATCCCTTTTGAATGGACCTCTCTGCCACTCGTCAATATGTATGTCATACTTTTTCTTTGCTTTATTATAAAGCGTATTTATGAAAATGCTCTAATAAGGACGTTGTTTTGCTGCGTCTTACTAATAAGTAATTTCATTTGTAACTTACGTCAATTCAAAATCAGCTATTAATCAAAATATAAGGTTTGTTGTCAAACACTTAGGAGTCTTAAGAAATTAATTTTATTAATCAAAATATAAGGTTTGTTGTCAAACACTTAGGAGTCTTGAGAAATTAATTTTTGAGTCAACTGTAAGTTACAGAGAATATAACTTAGCAGCTGTCTATTTTTTTTAAATTATATATAAGTAGCTACGGGAGATTGATAACATATATATAATTAGGAATTGAAAATGAGCCTTTAATTTTTTTTTAACACGTTATTTATCAACTTAAGCTTTTAAATTAAATAATTTTTAACATATAGTATCAAGCTAATGTCTCGTTCATCCCACTTGCAAATTCTTTCAATTCGTAGCTCAATTTCAGGCTATCTTGCTTCATGAATGTAAACGTGATGTTCATTTTAAATTCAAATGAACAGAAGCAATTTTACGTTTATACTAACATGTATGGGATTCTTGTTTCAGTTCCCTCCTAGCAAACCGGTTAACGGGTCCAATCCCAAAATATTTAGCAAATATTCCCACACTTGTCAATCTGTGAGTTTTTATTTTCGTATCTCTTTTTCCCCCTTCGATTTTAGAAAAATATTAATCTTGTTTTAATTGATTCTTTTATGTTCGGTAAAATGTATAGGACCCTCCAATACAATCAGTTTTCAGGAGAATTGCCTGAGGAGCTTGGAAGTCTACTCAACCTTGAAAAATTGTAAGACATACGCGATTCATATAAATTTATGTGACCCTTTTATTCCAAATCAAAATCCCAAACAAAAAAATCACATTTATTAGATTGTTAACTCGGCTCGTTATTGCTCTTGTTACAGACATCTTAGTTCAAATAATTTTACCGGGGAGTTGCCTAAAACATATGCTAAGTTGACCAACATGAAGGATTTGTAAGCTTTTGATTTTTCTCACTCTTTCATAGTCTTCTTTCTTGAATTTGGATTTAGTGTTGATCTCAGCTATGCTACTTTTTGAACAATTTAGCATCTTGCGTGTGTTTAAAACAGTACATGGTTATTAATTTATTTATTTGTTCTTTTGTTATCTCAAATGATGCAGTCGAATTGGTGATAACCAATTCACAGGGCAAATACCTAGTTTTATTGAGAACTGGACAAAGCTTGAAAAACTGTAAGAGCTAGTTTTTTTCCTTAATTTTTTTATTTTATTAACAAGAATTATATGTATTGTGACTAATGAAATAAATTTTACTTGTATCAACAGATACATTCAGCCAAGTGGTTTGGTTGGGCCAATTCCTTCAGGCATTTTTTCTCTGGAAAATTTAACTGACTTGTATGGTTTTTCTATTTTTGTTACCTCGTGTGCTTAATGTATTTGACTGATACTAGGCTTATTGGTTTTTGTTGAATTTCACTATGCAGGAGAATTAGTGACCTGAATGGACCTGAAGCAACTTTTCCACAACTTGGTAATATGAAAATGACGATGTTGTAAGTTTTTAATTCATAGAAATTTTCTTCATCTTTTGGCTTATTGAAAAATCTCTCAATGTTTGATCCCGTCATTGCAGGATATTGAGGAATTGCAATATCACAGGAGAGCTGCCTCAGTATCTTCGGGAAATGACAAAATTGAAAGTCTTGTTAGTACAAACGTTCATTCTTCTCTGAAGGTATACATTAGGGGAAATTTCAGTTTATTCAATATTTATGATTCTTCCATGAACTTTCTTTCAGGGATCTCAGCTTTAACAAACTAAGCGGACAAATTCCAAGCAACTTCGATGATCTATATGAAGTGGATTACATGTAACCATTTTATTTTCTTATTCCAAATTTCCCTCTTCCAAGCGGGGTTGTTTGACATACTTGTTTTACTATTTTGTTATTACATTTTGCTATAGATATTTCACCGGAAATTTGCTAACTGGAGCAATACCTCCTTGGATGCTTGAAAGAGGAGACAACATGTAAGCTTCTTCTTCGCATTCTTGGTGCAATTTTTTGCATTCTGGAAGATGATGAATCACATAAAACTCTCTGTTCACAGAGATCTTTCATATAATAATTTCACTGATCGAAGCGTAGAGTCGAGCTGCCACATGCGAAGCGTGTAAGAATACTATTAATTGAAGCTTTTAAGCACCTCCATCAATAAACTATCTTCAATACACTGACTAAGCTTTATACTTTGTACAATTCTCTAGGAACTTGTTTGCCAGCTTCTCTAAGGGCAATAACTAGTAAGTTTTCTATTTACCTTCTAGTTATAACATATTCAAATGCATAGTAGAAGCTTTAGTTTTAACTTCATTGGGTTTTAAGTTCATTGGGTATTGGCATTGTCTTGATATATGTTGCTCTGGCAAGTTGATCAAAATTCGATTATATGTTATGCTGCTATAATGCTGACCTTTACGTTACATCTTTGAAGCACCGGAATTGTATCATGTTTGAGAAGCGTCTCCTGCGCAAAAAGTAAGTCAGGATGTGAAATATTCTTTCATAAATAATCTTGGCACATTGAATTTTCCTGATGAACAAAATCTGATAATTGACAAAACATGGAAAAGATCAGTTAATTTCCCGCAGCTCCTATCTTGTTTGGTATACTAAATGTTTGTCACATTTTTTTTATATTACCTTCTAATTTGAAGCAATTCCTTTGAACCCAAAACTTTGACTACCTTGGACAACAATGCTATGCTAACTCATCTGCCGCTAAAATTCATTGGTTGTTACTTGGCTTTTAAAAGTTTTTACTTGTACACTGGGTGCTCACTGTTGTTTTTGTCCTAGCTTACTACTCTCTTCATATAAACTGCGGCGGGGATGAAGTGCCTGTCAACGCAAATACAACATTTGAAGAGGATACGTATGATGCGGGGCCTTCAACATGTACCCGAAGTAGAACAAATTGGGCGCTTAGCAGCACTGGTCACTTCTTGGACAATAATATCAAATCAGACAATTATATTCAGGAAAATACATCTAGACTTTTGATGAACGATTCTCGATTATACAAAAAAGCCCGCCGTTCTGCCATATCTCTAACTTACTACGGATTCTGTCTGGGAAATGGAAACTACACGGTCAACCTTCACTTTGCAGAGATACTGTTCACTGATGACAAAAATTTTAGCAGTTTTGGAAAGCGCATATTTGATGTTTACATTCAGGTGACTAATGCTTAATACTACCTCACCACCATCAATCACGGTCGATTTTATATCTTTTCTTGAATATTGAGCTAGCAAATCTTTTCCAGTTTAGCCTTATGTCGATTTTAATTTCCATTGGGATTCGGAAAGCTGTTACATAACAGCCTGAGTCCAACAGGCTTGTTAGATGTTGTCGTGTTGACCTTAATGTACACATAGTTACCCTCATGGATTCGCTTTTGCATTTCACAAAAACTTCTTTAAATAAAAACGGATGTAATCAGTGTTGTTCATCTTGGATTTCACTTTAACTTGCATAGAAATTTAAGTAAATTGGAAATATGGTTGCAGGGGAAGCTTGTGCTGAAGGATTTCAATATTGAGAATGAAGCTGGTGGTGTTGGTAAAGAAATTGTAAAACCTTTTTCTGCTGCCGTGACCAATGGGACCATGGAGATCCGTCTCTATTGGGCTGGGAAAGGGACAACTGAAATTCCTTTTAAAGGACATTATGGTCCCCTCATATCAGCTATTTCTCTCAGTCCAGGTAGGTTTAATACTAACTCAAGGCTTCTCTCTTCTAATTTGACACTTTCCCATTTCGTAAGTGCCTTAGATTTTACAAATTTCCAAAGGTTATTTCTACAGGAATTCCATGTATTTAAGTGATTTTCAATTAGATAACACTCACTTGGAGAGATGTGTAACTATCTGTGTGAAGCAGATTTCACACCCCCGTCTGAAAATGGAAGCAGTAGTATATCACTAGGCACAGCGTTTGGAATCTCAGTGGCTGCAGCATTTTTGATAATCCTAGTGGTGGTTGGTATCCTTCAGTGGAAGGGCTGTTTTAGACCAGAAAATACACTGGAACGAGGTAGTGTACTGATTAATTAACAAATATTTCTTACAAATAAATAATTCTCTAATTCAAGTCTTTAAAAGATTATGAAAGTCACGATATCTTCATTTTACAGATCATTTTGTTATGCTTATGTTTCATTTTTATTAACCCAGTATTTTCTTCCACAGAGCTGAGGGGTGTGGACTTACATACTGCTTCTTTTACGTTGAAGCAAATTAAAGCAGCCACCAACAACTTTGCTCCTGATAACAAGATTGGAGAAGGCGGTTTTGGCCCTGTTTACAAGGTGTGTTTTGCACGAAACAATTCCTTTTTGTCTTTACAAATCTGACCGCGATTCTTAAAAATGCAGGGCCTTTTGGCAGATGGCACACTGATTGCAGTCAAGCAACTTTCTTCCAAATCAAAGCAAGGAAATCGAGAATTCATTAATGAGATTGGCATGATTTCTGCTTTGCAACACCCTAATGTTGTAAAGCTTTATGGATGTTGCATAGAAGGAAATCAATTGTTGCTTATTTATGAGTACCTGGAAAACAACAGCCTTGCTCGAGCCTTGTTTGGTATATATTTCAACTAAACATGATCGGTTTCCACATAAATCATGCACACGTACGTATGTGGTATTAGATTCTAGTCATGTATCGTCTTTCTTGAATGATTTGAAGGTCCCGAAGACCATCGGTTGAAGTTGGATTGGCCAACAAGGCGCAGAATTTGCCTCGGTATAGCGAGAGGTTTAGCTTATCTGCATGGAGAATCAAGGATAAAGGTTGTGCACAGAGACATTAAAGCAACTAATGTGCTTCTTGACAAGGACTTGAACTCTAAAATATCCGACTTTGGTTTGGCCAAGCTTGACGAAGAAGAAAACACACACATAAGTACCCGAGTTGCGGGAACAATGTGAGTTGCTGCATACTAATTTCTCATCAATGTTTTCCATTGCTCTTCTCATACAATATCAATTTAATATTCAAATTCACGACCTTGCAGTGGATATATGGCGCCAGAATATGCAACACGGGGCCACTTAACCGAGAAAGCAGATGTCTATAGTTTCGGAATTGTTGCCTTGGAAATTGTCAGCGGTAAAAGCAACGTTTTTTCCAGGACACACGAGGATAAGTTTTATCTTCTAGATTGGGTAATATTTACGCTCCTGCAATTTTTTATCTGCATTGTTTGATCTTGAATTTATCGCCGACCAAGTATATGTTGTTTCAACTTCTTTTCATTCAGGCGCTTCTATTAAAAGAGCAAGGAAATTTAATGGAGCTAGTTGATACGAATCTGGGTTCAAATTTTGACAAAGAACAAGTGATGGTGATGATCAATGTAGCTCTGCTGTGTGCCAATGCTTCCCCTACGAATAGGCCTTCGATGTCTTCGGTTTTAAGCATGCTCGAATGCGGTGTTGATGTTCCAGATTTAGTTCCAGATTCAAGTGTCTCAGACATTGATCAAACCAAGTCAGAAGAAATGAGGAAATATTACCAATTCAGCATAGAAAAAACTGCAAGTACTACACAAAGAACCTCGTCAATTTATGGGCCGCCTACAGGTTCTTCTACGTCTGGAGTTGACCTTTATCCATTCAGTGTGGATTCCGATCGGTTATTGCAATAACTCATATTAGAGAATTAGGCTAGAATGTTGTGTGTGTATTTGCTTCTCATTCTCTTTTCTTTTCTTTTTTCTCAACGTAAATGTTGAGACATTCAGCATATAATCTCTAACGATCGGGTTCGTATTGTGGTGTTGTGGTTTTAGGGCTATTGTCGTTTTGAAATGGGAGTTATAATACAATTAAATTGCTGGTGCTGGTAGCCGGCGTTTTGTTTATATATCAACCACCTTTTAACTGAACAAACACGAACACAACTTTTCATTCAAAAAGTGATAGAAAAGGTAAATTTGGCATTTCCCTTCTCGTGAAATGCTAATCTTCAAAATACCGTTTAAATTATTGTAAACTTCAACATATTCTCATTTTCGTTTAAAAGATAAGAGTTTAGGAGTGGATTGATGAAAATTTTTTTATCTTCTTGACAAAAATAAGAGATAAATTGAAATTTATAATAATTTAAAGATATTTTAAAAATTATTATTTCACAAAAGATAATTAATAATTATAAAATAATTATTAATTAGAGAGATATTTAATAAATTTTCTTATCATATATAATTTTATTGATTAAAAAATTATTAATAAAATACTCAAAAAATAAAATATTCTTCTTCAACGGTGGATTCCTTTATTTATCTATACTTAAAAAGCCACCAATGAATTGAAGAGTACAAATCTCTGGGCAAGTGTTCTTAATTACAGTTGTAAGCATGTGGTTACGTATGGTTCTATGGTTCCGAGGAATATTACAACTTCCTAGAGCTCAAAGAAAAATGACAGAGAATCTTAAAAGAGATACTATAATGATAACAACAATGTCACGTCCGAATAAAATATAACAATACCTTTGTTACCATTACACCAAATTTCAAGTCACGAGCAAAAATAAAGTGGCACCTCACTTGCCTTTATTTGATAAGACGTGATTGGCAGCAACCATTTTCCAATCAGACGTGTTTGTCAGCTTAGTCTACGAAAAAAACAAAGTCAATAATACTTGTGAAATAGTACGTTGTACGAATGCGTGTGGGGAACGGGTCAGCGATATGATAATCCAATATCAACGCAACACGAGTCAGTTAGCTGATTTCCTAATCTTTTCGGGTTTAAGTTTAAAGTTTTATTCCAATACGCTAACCTATTTATTACGCGATTAAATATTTGATTAATTATAATATATTGACTTGATATTTATTTGAATATAAATATGTTATATTTGTCATAATTTAAAGACTTTTTTTTTTTTTGGGAAACCAGGTGAATTAAGGGAAGTAATTGGTGGGCCGTGAGGATATTTTCACCTTACTGTACATGTAAATCCACCCCACTTCTAGAACATATTTATAATAAGCTTACATCACTTTTAATAAATACGAATCAACAATAAATTTTTTTACAATTAACTAATTAAATCATTCTTATAATTATTTTTTTTCTTATGTTTCTTTGATCATTTAAGTTACCTTAACATAAGTTTTAATTGACCGTATTTTACTCTAATAACATACGATAAACGAATTGCCCAATAAATATATGTTCTTGTGTATAATAGTTTAGGTATTTAATTTTTTGACTTATAACGAACATTTATAAATTAAATCTAATAATTTTCAATACCCTACGTGTAAATTACATAAATCTGACAGTCGAATAATTTATATAATCAATATTTTACCGTAAGGACATTATGTTAGTTTAGTTAAAGATTAATAATTGTACTAATAAAATAATATCGATACACATGATGTAGGACGTTATTTTAAGATTTTAGAATTTTATTATTTTAAGACTTTTGTTACTTTCCATTTTTAATTGGAGTCAATTATTATATGTGTTTTAATCTTCTGTTTCCATTATAATTGTTATTTAATTTTCTTTTTTAAGTTAACTTATGGAAGTATGCTTATCATATTATAAATAGGGAGATCTTGTTATTATTTTCATAACTTTTTGATTAATATATTAAAAAAACCTTATTTATAATTATTTTGGGATTAACTATCAAATCTGTTTTGTAGAGTCATTTGGATTAGAGCGTCATCTAATCTCACTTAAAATGTGGTTAAAATCTCATTAAATTATAATGAGATTTTCGATTAGAGCATACCATTATCGCATTGGCTTGGTCCAGTACTAAAATGATATCTAGTGTTTATTTATATTATCATTTCATTTCTGCTATCTTGCTCTATCAATTGGTACAAGAATAGTTATATGTCAGTTGCATAGCTTTTCTAACTTCCCACATTCATACCCATTGAATCCATCACTGAAAAATATCAAATCTCATAATTGAAAACCCTATTCGCCGCCACACCACCACCATTACCTCCACAATCTTGCAAGCATCACCACTGAATGTTGTAACCATCAAACTCACTAGCCACTGTCGACCAAACCCCAACCAACCCCGTTGTTAACCACCTCTTGTAACTGCCACAAATCATCTAAACCAGCAAGCACTCTACTAGCTCGCTGTTGTGAAACCACCACCTTTTTTTTTTTATTGTCACCTTTGTTTGCCTCCCCTCAAGTCACCGAAAAAATTTCAATGCCTCTATCTTGCTTTAACTAAGAACTATCTAGGGATGATAATAGTACCCACTAACCTGCCCAAACCAGCCCGCGAAAGTCTGCCCGCTGTGGGTAATTTTGTGGGTTGTGGGGGGATTTAGTATTATAAATTGAAACTCGCACTAGATTGCAGGCGGGTGGGTTTGGTATTAGTCAACTATCTTATGGATACCCACTTGAATATTTGCCAAGCCGCAGCCTTTTTCTAAATATTTTTAATTTAATTTAAATTGAAAAACATTTAAATCTAAAAATATATAAAGTAAATCATGTAAAGTGCACACGTGTGTGCAAGTTACAACGTGTCTAAGCCCTAACAAGCTTTAATTTAATACATGGATTATTTCATTATTATAATTTTGTTCTTTGAATTAGTATTTAAAACGTATTATTCTTTAGAAAATATTAATCTTAATTATTATTGTAGGAATCATGTTGAATGGGTGCTAATGATGGTGAATAAAATGAAGATCTTCTCTTGGAGCTTGTGTTGAATGATAATATGAAATGATAATCGTTATTTTTAGATACTAATTTGTGGCTTTTTCTATGGATTTGTGTATTTTATGCTTAAATTTGAGGATTTGTGTTAGATTGATGTTGAAATTTTAATTTTTCATTTACATTGGTTAAATTTAGAATTGAGCATATTATGTGGAATTTTAGGTCATTATTATAAATTTACATATTAAACATTTGTGATTTTAAATGTGGAAACCCGTAAAAAATCTATCAGATACTATTGTGGGTTTGGTAATTGTCAAAATTCACAGTGGGTGGATTTTCTTAAAAAAATTAAAACCCTGCAGCTAATTGCGGGTGTGTTAGGTAATTTAAATTTTGCGCGGGTTTGGATTTGATAATGGCAAACCCGCTATGGGTGGTGTCCATTGCCATCTCTAGGACCATCACATAACAACCCCAAAACCATAATGCAAATCACCATAAACCGCCGCCAATTCAAGTCGGATTTTATGAGAACTGTCACAAGTCTAACCAATCCACAGTTACCAACGTGCTCTTTACGATCACAGCTTCTAAATCTAATGGTCTCCACTCCAAATTACGGCCACTAGCTGTCAACAACACCAAACCTTGAAAGTCAGGTTATTTACATTTTTGCCATTGGTTGTAATTTTAATTTGGGAAAAATGATAAAGATAGAGTATCAAGGTTCATATTGTAAAGTACCAGGATTCATCTTGTCTCCTTGAGTTTGAAGATATCCCATATTTTGATGGTAATCCTGATGATATTTTTTATTGGATTTGCATGATGGATTATTTTCTTCAAACTCTCTCATTAAAAATTGTTATCTCTCATACATCATTTAAGTTGACAAGTGATGCTTTAGATTGGTAGAAATAACTAGAAGACTCAAGGATTCAACAAGTGCAAGATGAAATTAAAAAATGATTTGATATAAAACAATTGATGGAATACCATTTTGTTCATTTTGATGATGTCGAACAATCTTTTTTAACAACTGTGAAAGTAGATGATGATGAGATTGTTGATCTATTTAAAATTTTTAAGGAAGAGATATAATCTACTCTTAGTTTGAGTATTGAACCGAATAGTATGATCAAGTTTGTGTAGCAAAATCACAATAAAGAGATCAACCCAACAATGATAGACATGATTATCTCTATCCACATCAAATACAAGACGGTTATTCTTGAAGAAGATTTGGCTGCAAAGATAAATTTTATTGGTGAGAACATTGAGCAAGATTTGGCAAAAGACTTGAGAGGCTCGGAAGTTATTCATTTATATAAGACTTCATTTTCTTAAAGAGTTACCTATAAGCTTAGGAAAAAAAAAATTAAGTATAAGAATTTTGAGGTTCAAGACGATTGATTAAAAAGGTTATAAGTTCAAACTCCAAGATGCATTACTGCTTCACTTCAAGTTACATCCTCTAGGTAAACTTGAGGACGAGTTTTTTTTTTTTCTTAAGAGAAAGAGACTTATGTAGGTCATTATTTTAGAACTTTAGAATTTTGTTATTTTAGATCAGCTTTATTTTTCATTTTTAATTAGAGTCAATTATAATATGTGTTTTAATATTTTATTTCTATTATAAATCTGATTTAGTGTCCTTTTTTAAGTTAATATGGGGAAGTAGGTTTATCTTGTTATAAATATGGAGGTATTGTTATTGTTTTCATTACCTGGTAATTAATAAAAAAAATCTTTTATATAATTCATTTAGAGTTAACTATCAAAATCTCTCTTATAGAGTCGTTTGAATTATAATGTCATCTAATCTCGCTTAAAGCATTGTTAAAATCTTATTGATTTGTTTGAAATAGAATGAGATCTAATCACGCTTTGATTAGAGTGTAACCTAATCATATTGGCTTGGCCTGGTACTAAAATGCTATTTATCAATCTGTTTCCGCTATCCCTCTCTATCATACCATTTAGAAATAAGAAATTTTGTATAAAAATTAAAAAAATATATATTGAAGTTGAAGAAAATTTTTGGTGTTTTTACCTTATAATAGTAGAATGGTCAATTTAGACTTCGGCTAAAGCAATTTTAATAGTCAAATGCAATAAAAAAAAAATCTAAGTAACAAAAAAAAATTACCTAAGCCACAAAAAAAATTAATTAGGATAGATTTAATTAATTAATTTCTAAAATTCTTCTTTATTTGAAACCTTTAAAATTATGTGAATTTTTTGTAATTATTTTCTAGAAGTGGAGTGGGATAACAAGAAGTAGGGGTGGCAATCTGGGTTAGGATTCATTTATTCGATTCAATTCGATGTGAATTAAATGGGTTTGGATTTGATAAAATTGATTCATTTAATAAATAGACGAATTCGATTCGATTCGCTAGTTAAATAAATTGAATATGAGTTTGAGGATATTGATTTGTTTATTTGCTTAGGATTCATTTAATAAATAGGTCATAAACGAATTAAATATGATCTATTCATTTAAAATTTATTTATTGTTTTGTTTAAATTATCTACTTATTTATCCTTTAATATGTATAAAAAATTTTAAAGTTTGAAGGCTACTATAGTAATTATAAATAATAATAAGTTTTTATTTTGTAAGATATTAAATTTGTGATCTTTTTTAATTTTATTTTGCTTAATTTTTATTTATTTATTATATTTTTATAAATAAATTCATATTCAATTTGATTCGTTATGGATTATCAAAAGGGTGGGGCTATTTCGACCCCATTATATGTGTAAACCCACCCTACTTCAAAAAAATATTTACAATAAATACACATTATTTCAAATAAATAAAATCAACAAAAATATTTGTATAATTAATCAATTCTATTAAGGTTGCTTTAATATAAGTTTTATTTAATTATTTTATCTTTATGATATAAAATGACCCAATTATCTAAAGAAATATGTGTTTTTGTATCTAATACTTTAAGTACTTAATTTTGTAACTTATAATCTAACTTTTTAAATGAAGTCTAATAACTTTCAATATTTTACATGTAAATGATATAAATTTAACAGTTTAATAATTGACATGGGTATTGATCCCATAAAGACATTATGTTAGTTTAATTAAAGGTAAATAATTATAGAAATAAAGTAAAATTGACCCCTTTAGAAATAATAAATTTTATATAAAATAAAAAATTGAAGTGAAAGTAAATTTTTAGTGCTTTTACATTTTGATGAAATGATCACAAAAACCACCATTTTTTCAGAAATTACCACACAAACCCCCATTGAGACACATCAGATATTTTATGAAAATATCACCACCATGCACTTAATTGAGGGGAGATGTGTTTAATTTTTTTCTTTCCTTTCTAGAAGATTATATAAATAGTATGCTATTAAATCCGTGACAAGCAAAATAAACGGATGGTTTGAGTGTTTTGAAAATTTTTTAGCAAAAATAAAATTTTCAACAAAAATAAACAATGACTCAGAATATATTGAACATGAAATTTGAAGACACGACACAAATAGGAGATCGAAATCCAAATTGCTATCCTTTCTCAGCATCAGACGTCGACAAATCAAGGAAAAGAAAAACAAAAAATGCAAAAGGTGAGAGTGAAAAGGTGAGATTGACGAAGCTGAGATATAAACTGTTCGAAGCCGCCAAGATGGATTAATTTCCCAAGTCTGACCAGCAGGACTTGTTGGCATTAAATAGGATGGATGTATCGGGCTGAGCTTGAGAGCCTAGTTGGCATTAAATACAAATATATAAATGTGCTTTTAGAATATTGATATGTGAACAAAAAGACTAATAGTATAAATTGTGACATTTGCGCCTTGCTAGAGAAAAAAAAAATCAAATAAGACTATAAAAAAAAATGTTAAATGTAGAGAAAAAGAAGAGAAATAAAAAAGAAATAGATAGAAAGAAAGTGCGTGTGAATAGAAAGAGAAAATAAATTTTTCTTATTTTTTTCTACACCAAATACTATTTTATTATAAAATCACACAGCGTTATATTTCATTTTGTCATCGGTTTGTCGGCCTAATTTCTTTACCATTTTTCTTTTAATAATAATTCATTATTTATCAAAGTAGTCCCATCTCGTTTTCACTTTAAATTTCATACGCAAGTTGCAGCTAAAAAGGTATAAAACCATTAATAATTACAAAATGATTTGATGCATTGGTATATGGACCAATCATCCTCCGGTCCTTCTCTCTTCTTGCTCTCGCTCTTCATTAATGATCAACTGAAGCCTTCATAACAATACCATTCAAAAAAAAAAAAGGAAGAAAGGGTCTTCATCCATTTTTCCTGCAGACTCCAAAATCGTCTTCATCCATTTTTCCTGCAGACTCCAAAATCAACTCCCATCTTCTTGATACTTAAATCATAAATTTTGCCACTAGTTCACCAAATTAATCATTTTCACTCTCGAATTGAAGCAGCCAGCTGGTTGTTTCGGGGGGGAAAAAAATGTTTTTTCATCGTCTTCTTTTTCATTCACTTGCTGCCTTTGCCCTCATAACTCCTGCTTTTGGACAGACCTTGCCGGAAGATGAAGGTATGCTAGCTAGCCAGTGAGAAATTGAGAAAAACAGTTTGTGCAATTACTATAGTTATATTTTTTAACCTCGACGAAAAGAGGGAACTTTTATAAATAAAATAAAAAGTATATATACTTGGTATGAAAGACACAACGAGCTTTACTCGAGAATCTTTAATTCACAGTGATATGTATATCATACTTGTTATTTTACACCTAAAAAATAGTGGTAAGAAGGCTAGCTCCTTTAATAATCTTTATTTGTTTGTATATTTCTTGTATGCGCAGAACTAATTTCCTTAATCGTCACATTTTGGTGCAGTGAAAGCTTTGCGAGACATAGCCAACAGGCTGGGGAAGACGGACTGGAATTTTAGTGTAGATCCATGCAGTGGAAGAGAGGGATGGTTTGTTGACCCGGAAAACAGTGCCGTCGCCTGCAATTGCTCCTACTCCGGCGGCACCGTTTGCCATGTTGTTAGCATGTATTTATGCTTCTTTCTCTCTCACTATCACTGTGTAAAGCTTTTGCGAGTAGTCGTAGTCCACAATAATAATAATAATAATAATAATAATAAAGACCCTCAGATATGCTTTTTACAAAGGTGGGGGTAAATTTTTGAAGCTTTAGAAACAGGCACACGAACACTTTTACATTATAATTTTTCTCATTTTTTAAAAATTAAAGTAAATTATATATTAGCCCTTTTAGGACACACTTTATTTTTATTTATTTATTGTTTATACTTTCATACTCCAAATGTAATGAACCTGATTTGCCAGAGATTTACTTAATTACAACGTGGGTAGAGAGAGATTAGGTCGATGCAGTAAATGCGACTTTATGCTGCTCGTTAGTTGCGGCTTTTGATGTCACCATCACCGTCAGAGAATCATGACTTTTTGAAAATTACATGTATTAGGACAAAAAATTTGTCTAATATTGACATGAGTTGTTCAACTGAGGTGCTGCATGCGGTCCCTGCCGCATCAAATTACCATGTAAGATTGTGCAGTTTGATGGATTCATTTGGTTAGTGTTCTAGATAAAATTTGAGGGATCGAGATTACTTTGTGATCTTGTTTTATTTATGTTCTCATTTATGTTCTCCGGGTTTGATCGAGTAATTTTCATATAATTTTATTTAATTGATTACTTGAATTGATTAATGTTAAAATAAATACTAGATAAAAATTTAATTTGACCTTTGTTCACTCTTCTTCCTTTAAAAAAAAAATTATCTAATTAAAGATTTGGATAAGATGAGAAATCTCATCCATGAAATAGATTAGGATCCTTTCTTTTATTTTTTTCCATTACTTCTCCTTACCTTCATAATCTAGCAAAAAACCAAAAACACATTATGACGTGGTCTTTTCTTATATCTTTTAGTACATTAAAATTTATAGTTCTTTGTCTTTTAATTCCATTTGAATGTTAAAATATACGCAACATGCAAACTAAATAGGAATTATATATATATATAGAGAGAGAGAGAGAGTGTGTGTGTGTATTGATTTGATATAAGATCTTAGACTTTATTAAAATTAACTTCACAAAACTAATAAGCTATATGAGTTAATAACATTAACTCCATTATACTATTAAATCATCTAACTTCGTAGTTTTCCTGAATTTTAATAAATTCAAAATCCTAAATTAGAATATTTCTATATCTATAGCACAAAAAACTTTCACTTAAAAATAAAAAAATCATATATATATGTGTGTTGTTTGTGTTTAGTTAGTACATATTTTTCACTTTCTTAACAAGAGGTTTTACCAATTGGATTGGCCATCAACCATTTTTTCCCCCCAATAACCTTATATCAATTTGAATTAGTTAATTAACTCCAATTTTGTGAAAAAAAAAAATCAGAATTAACTAAATTTTTATTTGTTAGTCGTGGTTCCCTTTTTAAAATTGATTACAATCTACATATGTATGTTAAAAAATAAAATTAACTGAAGGTCTTCTAAAACTAATCTAAAATTCTGCTCCCACTATTTGCTGGAGACAAATCTCCATACACTTGCATTGTAGGAGAAGAAATATTTGAAACCACTAAGCCGAAGCCTTAGTGGCTTAGGATCGCGCTTTAATCTTAATTGGGCTGCTCTCAAAACATTTTGAAATTATAATTCGCCATCTTCAATTTATATTTTGTGATACACCACCCATAAAAAAGAAAAAAATAATAATTATCTGTTTCATTTATTTTTTATTTATTCATTTGTTCTAATACACAGAATCCTGAAGAAACAGAGCCTCCCAGGAGTTCTCCCACCAGAATTGTCCAGGCTCCCTTTTCTCCAAGAAATGTAAGCGCCTTTTATTTACAATTTTGCCCCTCATTATCTCCAAATTTTCCCATTAGACACTTATATATATTCATTTTATTATAATTAACGAACTAATTAAGCGTCTGATACGAACAGTGATCTCACTCGCAACTACCTTAGTGGAACTATCCCGTCAGAATGGGCCTCGCTGCCACTCGTCAATATGTATGTTAATTATCCATTTTCTTTGCTTTATTACAAGTATATAAATGTTTAAACCATTATTTATCAGCTTAAACTCTTAGTTCAAAAAATTTTAAATACGAACCTAGTACCTGGTTGATAAGTAAATGTTACTGAATTGTTAAGTTATATATGCAATGAAGATTTATTTTTAGTGTTATTGTTAAGTCCTTACATATCAACTTAAGCTAATAACAGAAATAATGTCTCCACTTGGATTTCCCAAATACAAATTCCTTCAATTCTTAGCTCAATGCAGGTCTTTCAACTCTTCTCTCCCCCTCCCCCCAACCCAAAAAACAATCACTTTTCTCAAGATTCAAATTTAATAGTAAACTAAATAAACTTATTTGAAAACCACTGTGATAAGTCCTGGGGACAATTCAGGCTTTCTTGTTTGCTGAATGTAAAGTACTTGATGTCCATTTTAAATTTAAATCAAAGCTCGGAAGCTATTTTACATTTAAACTAACCTATATGGGGTTCTTGTTTTAGTTCCCTTCTGGCAAACCGGCTACTGGGTCCAATCCCAAAAAAATTTGCAAATATTTCCACACTTGCCAATTTGTAAGTTTCTATTTTCCAATCTTTTTTTTCCCCTCAATTTTAGAAAATCTTAATCTTGTTTAAGTGATTCTTATTTATGTTCCGTAAAATGTATAGGACCATCCAATCCAATCTGTTATCAGGAGAATTGCCTGAGGAGCTTGGAAGTCTACTCAACCTTGAAAAATTGTAAGACATACGCGATTCATATAAATTTATATGACCCTTTATATTCCAAATCAAAATCCTGAAGAAAAATTTATATCCATTAGATTAATGACTTTGCTCGGTATTGCTCTTTTTACAGTCATATTACCTCAAACAATTTTACTGGGGAGTTGCCTAAGACATTTGCTAAATTGACCAATATGCAGGATTTGTAAGCTTCTGATTTTTCTTACTCTTTCATTGTCTCCTTTCTTGAATTTAGATCCTGTGCTGATCTCAGCTGTGCTGTTTATTGAAACATCTAGCGACACGTGTGTGTTTAAAACAATACGTGGTTATTAATTTATTTATTTTTTCTTTTGTTAACTTAAATGATGCAGTCGGATTAGTGATAACCAATTCATGGGACAGATACCCAGTTTTATCCAGAATTGGACAAAGCTTCACACATTGTGAGAGCTAAATTTGTTTTTTTTTTTTTCGTTTTTTTTTTCAATTATATACTATAAGAAGAATTATGTGTATGGTGACTAATGAAATAAATATTATATGTATCAACAGATTCATCCAGGCAAGTGGTTTGGTTGGGCCAATTCCTTCCGGCATTACTTCTCTGAGAAGCTTAACTGATCTGTATGTATGGTTTTTCTCATTTTGCATTTTCTTTTTAGTTACATCATGTGTAGACTATCACGAATTTAATTGATACTAGGCTTATTGGTTTTGGTTGAATTTCAATATGCAGGAGAATTAGTGACCTTAATGGACCTGAAGCAACTTTACCTGATCTAGGTAATAGGACATTCAAGAACTTGTAAGTACCCAATTCATAAAACATTTCAGCATCTTTTAGCTAGTTGAAAAATCATAATGTTTGGTTATGTCACTGCACAGGATATTGAGGAGTTGCAATCTCACAGGAGAGCTGCCTGACTCTCTTGGGGAAATGACAGAGATGAAAGTCTTGTTAGTATTCGCTTTATTCTCAGATATACAACAGGGAAATACCAGTTTTTTTTTCCTTTTTTTTTTTTCTTATGAACTTTCTTGCAGGGATCTCAGCTTCAACAAACTAAATGGAACAATTCCAGAAAGCTTTGCTGGTCTAGCCGATGTTGATTTCATGTAAGCATTTTACTTTTAATTGAAATTTTCTTCATCCAAGTGCAGGTTGTTTGCAAAACTTCTTTTGTACTTTTGTTTATTATTTTCATTGAATATTCTCTCCATCAAGTGACAGACATAATGCTATTCTGAGTTTACTGTCATTTTTGTTTAGATATTTAACTGGAAACTTGCTAACTGGAAAAGTGCCTGAATGGATGTTCGGAAGAGGGCCGGAAAACATGTAAGCTTCTCTTTTCTGTGCTTCATGGAATTTAAGTTGCACTGTCAAAGATGATGAATCACGTAGGAATTTCTTTTTGCAGAGATCTTTCATATAATAATTTTGCTGATGAAAGCTCTGGTTCAGACTGCCAAAATCGAGCCGTGTAAGAACAATATCAACTTAAACTTATAAGCACCTCCAACAATATAGTACACTATATTCAATATACTGACTAATTAGCTTTATACTTTGTGCCATTCTCTACAGGAACTTATTTGCAAGCTCTTCTAAGGGCAGTAACTAGTAAGTTTTGAATTCACCTTTCACTAACATGCTTAAAGAAATTATTTGGTTTAAAGTTTATTGTGCATTGCCTTGATTTAGTTTTCTTTCATATCTAATCGAATTTAGGCTATGTATTATGTTGTTATAATTCTGACCATTACATTGCATATTTCTAGCACCGGAATCGTTTCATGTTTAAGAAGTCTCACCTGCCCAAAAAGTAAGTCAACGCTCTTTCATAGTTCAATTTATAAGTGAATTATTAAAAGGTGCATAAATCATAATTCTTTATTTCTTCGAGCTTCTAAATTTCAGCAATTTTATTCCTTAAACTTTGACAATTGTAATAATTATTATTGCTATGCTAACTCTGTTTCCCATGTGATTCAAAAACAAAGAAACATTATATTTTTCTCAAATCAAGAATCTTCATGCTTTGAAATAGAAAAACTGAGTACTTTTTTCATTTTTCTCAGTTTCTCATTCTATTTATATTCTTGCTAAATGGTTACTTAACTGTTTTCCCTTTTCTCCCAGCTTACTCCTATGTTCATATAAATTGTGGAGGGAGCCAAGAGACTGTTAATGGAAGTACAACGTTCGAAGAGGACACAGATGAAGCAGCCCCTGCAAGATTTGCTTTCACGAGAACAAATCATTGGGCATTTAGCTCCACCGGTCACTTCCTAGACGATAAAAGCCCTGACACTAATATTCAGAAAAATGAATCTAGATTGTTGATGAATGATTTCCAATTATACACTGAAGCTCGCGTTTCTCCCATTTCCTTGACTTATTATGTATTTTGCCTGGAAAATGGGAACTACTTAGTCAATCTGCATTTTGCAGAGATAAGGTTCACTGATGACAACACTTACAGAAGTTTAGGGAGACGTATATTTGATGTTTACATTCAGGTAATTATTGCAAGTTGTTTTTAGTCTTTGTAGATTTCGGTTTCTGCTAGGATTCAGATAGCTGTTACATAAAACCTTCAGTCTAATAAGCTTGTTAGATGTTGTTGGGTTTAGCCATAATGCATCGACACCTTACTGTCCTGGATTTGGTTTTGGATTTTCACTCAAGCTTCTTTAATTAAAAAACAGATGTATATTGTCCGTTTTCGACTTCAGGCTCGCTATATCTAAAACATTATTACAATATTTCTTGCATGAAAATTTAAGTAGATTGGATGCTATTGTTGCAGGGGAAGCTGGAGCTGAAGGATTTCAATATTGAGGATGAAGCTGGTGGTGTTGCTAAAGCAATTGTAAAACCATTTTCTGCTGTTGTGACCAATGGGACCATGGATATCCGTCTCTATTGGGCAGGGAAAGGGACAACTGAAATTCCTGATAGAGGAGTTTATGGTCCTCTCATATCGGCTATTTCTCTTCATAATCCTGGTAGGTTTTGATACCAACTCGAGGCTTCTTTCATCTTTGATACTTTTCCATTTCGCAAGTCTTTTAGATTTTACAACAATTTTCCTAAAGGTTGTATCTATAGAAATTCCTTGTACTTAAGAATTTTCAATTAGATAACACTTGCATTGGAGAGATCTGTAACATTCTATGTGAAGCAGATTTTGAAGGAAGCAGTGGCATATCAGTAGGCACCGTGCTTGGAATTGTAGCGGCTGCAGCAATTGTGATAGTCCTAGTTGTGGGTATCCTTTGGTGGAAGGGCTGTTTTAGACCAAAATATACATTGGAACGAGGTAGATTATTGAGTAATTAACAAAATTTTCTTACAACGGATAATCCAATTGTTTTTCCTTATCATTTTGTTATACATATTTCTCATCTGACCCAGTAATTTATTCTACAGAGCTGAGGGGTCTAGACTTGCACACTGGTTCTTTTACCTTGAGGCAAATTAAAGCTGCCACAAACCACTTTGATGTTGCTAACAAGATTGGTGAAGGTGGTTTTGGCCCTGTTTACAAGGTATATTATGCAAGACAATTACTGTCTTCACTTTAACAGCATGTGACTTATGAACGAAAAACCAAGGGGAACAAATGTTCACATTTCTAAAATATGCAGGGCCTTTTGGCAGATGGCACTGTAATTGCTGTCAAGCAGCTTTCTGCCAAATCAAAGCAAGGAAATAGAGAGTTCCTTAATGAGATTGGCATGATTTCTGCTTTGCAACACCCTAATCTTGTAAAGCTTTATGGATGTTGCATTGAAGGAAATCAATTGTTATTGATATACGAGTACTTGGAAAACAACAGCCTTGCTCGAGCTTTGTTTGGTAAATTTCAACTATACATCATCAATTACACATAAATAAACATGTGTACATGTGTGGGTTATTAGATTCTAAATATTAATTTTGTTTTTCAAATGATTTGAAGGTCCTGAAGAGCATCGGTTGAAGTTGGATTGGCCAACAAGACATAATATTTGCATCGGTATAGCTAGAGGTTTAGCTTATCTCCACGAAGAATCAAGGTTAAAGATTGTCCACAGAGACATCAAAGCAACCAATGTGCTTCTTGACAAGGACTTGAACCCTAAAATATCCGATTTTGGGTTAGCTAAGCTTGATGAAGAAGATAACACTCACATAAGCACACGAGTAGCAGGAACTTTGTGAGTTGTTGCAA
Organism: Murraya paniculata; assembly: GCA_030449075.1. Classification (NCBI taxonomy): domain Eukaryota; kingdom Viridiplantae; phylum Streptophyta; class Magnoliopsida; order Sapindales; family Rutaceae; genus Murraya; species Murraya paniculata. Next base: position 299,592 of record JAEVFN010000066.1, read on the forward strand.
AGTGCAAACTAATTTCTCATCAAAGTTTTCCATTTTTCTTCTAATACAATATCGATGTAATATTCAAGTTCATGATCTTGCAGTGGATATATGGCACCGGAATACGCGATGCGGGGTCACTTAACAGATAAAGCAGATGTCTATAGTTTCGGAATTGTTGCCTTGGAAATTGTCAGCGGGAGAGGGAACATTATTTGCAAGACAAAGGAGGAGAAATTGTATCTTCTAGATTGGGTAACTTTTAAGCTCCTACAATTTCTTGTTTTCAACTGTTTGTTCTTCAATTAACCACTAACCAAATATATGTTATTTCTACCTATTTTTAATTAGGCTCTTTTACTACAAGAACAAGGCAACTTAATGGAGCTAGTTGATCCAAATTTGGGATCAAATTTTGACAAAGAACAAGTGAGTGTGATGATCAATGTAGCTCTGCTGTGCGCTGATGTTTCTCCGACAAACAGGCCTTTGATGTCTTCGGTAGTAAGCATGCTCGAAGGCAGGATTGGTGTTCCAGATTTAGTTCCAGATACAAGTGTCTCAAACAAAGATGAAACCAAGTCAGAAGCAATGAGGAAATATTACCAATTCAGCATGGAAAACACTGCAAGTACACAAAGTATGTCGATAGATGGGCCACCCACGGCATCTTCCGCATCTGGAGTTGATCTCTATCCACTCAATATGGATTCGGAACGATTATTGCATTAACATAGATTAGGAGAATATGCTAATTAAAATGTTTTGTATTTTTTTTCCTTCTCATTCTGTTTTCTTTTCATTTTTCTAAACATAATTGTTGAGAGATAAATGTTTTAAGGCAACAAACTGAGGCTCTATTTGGTATCGTGTCCATAGCCCCTTGTGAAATGGAATCTCCAACTAGAAATAGAAGCTTACAGTGTTTGGTAAATTTGACAAGAACACCTTGTTGTGAAGGCAAGCATTGAGAGCATCAACTTTAACACTGTTAACACAAAGGAACACAAGATAAGTCGTTGAGGACTTACTCTTGGGTAATGCTTGTCAGACTGCTTATTTTATTCTGACTATGAGGCTGAGAAAAGACGGCCACCCTTCTGTCAACGCTCATGGCAGAGGCAGCACCCTTGACAACTGCAACTCCCAAATCAAGGCTAAGTCGATAAACAAGTACCCACAATCCAGGCATCGCATTCAAAATATACTTTGAGCGCACACACACACACACACACACATACAGACATACATACATCAATGAAATCTCATCATCTGAGACTTAGTATTGATCAAAATTTCACTGATGCAAAATATAGAAGATGACCTCATTAACCTACTTAGCAAGCTAGCTAGGTCATGGAATCTGAACCAATGTTTGATAGTCCAGCGGCCTGCTATAGTATTTGTGACTTGATTTCAGCTCTCTCAAGTCCGCCCTACAATCTCTAATTTCACAGACCTTCATATGCTTGTGCTTGTCTTGTCAACCCAAGCCTCTAACTTTTCTTCTTCTCTTTCCTTCAGCATGCATAATTTTCAGCCATTTTTCATAGCTAAAAATAAAATGCATCCGGCATAACAATGCAATGCAATGCAATGAACACTGAATTATCATAAGAAGGTGCTCAAGCAACCACCTTCCCCTCCCCCTCCCCCCCAGAAGAATACCTTTAATGCTAAAAAACGACCTCAGTAGCTGAATTTATTTATGATGGGAAACCAATACAAACTGAACTCAAATATCGATCTAAACTTCAAATTTCCAACTTGAAAGCCGCAGAAACCGATCAAGACTTGCTAGTGGGGGTTCCAATAAGAACCGTCCAATACTTAAGTTAGATATTTAGTACAAATGGATATTTAATTGGTAAAGAAACCACATATAATAACATAATGCATAGTGCTCTTAAATAATATTAGAAAAAGTTAAGAACAAGTTGACTCTGTTAGATAACAACTGGGATTATGAGAGACTCCAAATAAATTCAAACATAACAAAGAAAGAACATACCAAAGCAATTCATACTTTATGACATCAAGATGAAACAGAGCATGTGTATGGCCGAGTAGAATTGACAATGGATCTTGCTTATGATAAAATTTATCTATTAAAGCAATTGATATGCCAATTGCAACAAATAACCAATGAAATTCAACCCATCCCATCGGGCTACAAGTTTAAAACAAACCTCCAAAGAGGTTCAGGACTTACATTAACTATCCACTTTCTCATTAACATTCATCACCATGCCCTGTAGCTTCTTGAAATGGAAATGAAGGAAGTATGGAATTGTATGGAGGCACCTGGCACCACATTTCTCTCTGCCATCATGTGAAGAAGTTCCACCACTTTTTACATATCATTATTTTGCAAGAAACTACGCATAAGTGTATCAAATGTGGTTGCATTTGGAGCACATCCCTTTTTATTCATATCTAGTATCAGATACACTTGCCTAATTGCCTTTTCTAATTGGCCTTCTTGGCAAAGACCAGTGATCAAAGAGGTACATGTTACAACATCTGGCAACAAGCCATAATGAGTCAAGATCTGTGAAATAACTCCCAAGCAGATTCCAATCTCCTAGTTTTACATAATCCATCAATAAGGCAACTAACAATTTCAATGTCAAATTTAAACTATCAGTTTTCCAAATTATCAAACAATTCCCATGCCTCAGAAAGACAACCATACTTCCAGAGACCATCCATAACCGGAACATATGTCCTTGAATATGGTATAATGTTACTGTGTTTCATGGCCATGATAAAACAGTTTGCATACATCTCCAACCTTACGTGCCTTAAAAAGGCCAGTTAACAAGGAGGTATAAGTAACAGCAGCAGAGCTAATTCCTTTAGAGACCATTTCAGTGTACAGAATTATCGACTTTCTCCTTACATTGATCAAAATAATGTAGCTAATAACATCAGGTCTACATCCCTTGTCATTAAAGCAAACAGTTTCTTGGCATCATCAAATCTACCAAACGAGCAAAACCCATCCTTTGTATCATCAGTGCTAACATTTCACTTGCTTTTGACAACTAAAATTGACCATTTTTCATTTTTCTAAAAGGAGATTCTTCATTAACAGATTCTTCATTAACAACCCAGAAAAGCACTTACATTGGCTGGAATTTCTTCCAACCAAATAAAACAACTATGATTGCTAATAGTATGTTTAGCTAATCTACGCACTTCAAGATTACGAAATCTAGGAATAAAATCAATTCTAAACTGATTCACATCCTTAATTTGTGACTGAATGTCAGAGATCACCCAACAAATTTCTTTCTTGCTGCGGCTCCTCTCTCTTAATAAGTTAAACAACATTCAAGGCATCAGACTCGATCAATAATAGGAATTTGCACCCCAATTGTCACTGCTTCTGCCTCCGCAAGTTCAACATCTTGTCATCTCCCACAAAAGCTTGTAGTTATAACAGCTACCACAATGATTTCTGCTTATGCATTTCGAACAATAGCCCCCAAACCAGAAGTTTTGCTCAGTATATCATCAGTAGCTGCAACTACAACATTCAACCTTAACCAGTGATCAGTTGCCGGATTCCAGGTTGTCCTTACTCAACATCTGGCCCAAAACGCTCTCAATGCCAGGTCATAGCATCTCCCTTCTAAAGGAACTAATCATTGCTTCAGCACTTACCACCACACGGTGGGGATTAATTTTACAATTTTCAAAATAGAGTTGATTCCCTGCATGCCATACTGACCATGAGACCATCACAAGAGACTCCACTTCCTCAAGAAAACTCCAGAGATCAGGCTGTTGCATTCTTCATTAATTCAGCTGCTATTGACAACTTCCTGCTTGAAAACAATTCTCCGAAAATGCTCTGAGAGTCATCACATAAAATGTATCACAACAATACATAGCAATATGACTAAGGCAAATGAGGAAACTCGCTCATACAAAATCACGTGCTTATGATAATCACCCCAAAAATTTTTTTGATGATATTATGAATAAGACATCACCCTAGGGGTTAATTCCATTTTCCTCTCTTAAGTACAAACTACAAGTTCATGTAATTTTGCGGGTGAAAACAGAATCTGTTTGGCAAAAAGATTAATTTAAGTCATAAGCAAAATCTAACAATTTTACTGAAAAACTCTTTATTGAAAAACTCAACCTTTATAACAAAATTTACTAATTTCTTAAAAACTCAACCTTTGCCACAATTTACTAACTTTTAATTTTCAAAAGGTCTAGGGTATGCTGGAAACATACTTCATGTAAAACGCACCAATCGGTAGCTAGTTGATCACAACCTCTCAAGTTTAATCTCCCCAATAACTGTCGCAACTCAACTCAATTCATTGGCTACAAACAAATATGAAGAAAAAGACTGATGCCTGTAAGTTATACGTGTGCAAATGGAGGTACACAATACACCTTCGTGGCTAATTGACTAGCTACTTTCACAGAAGTTCTTGTATCCTCCAAAAAAAATTTCTTTCCAAGGTCAACCCTATAGTGAGGGTAAAAAACCACAGTAGCACCTGAGCCCTTCTTACCAATATCATGCTTCGCCACTCCAAGCATATAATGTATGTCTCCTTTCAGTCCTTAATTTTTTCTTACAGTTTATTTGAACTTTTAAAAATGCATCCAGGAACAAAAGTTATAGAGGCTGACAGAGCCTCGGAAGATCCAAATCTTCGCCATTCTCAGATGTCTTAAGATCAGTTTTGCGGAAAACCTACAGCAAAACTTATTAAATCAGGATATATTGTTCTACATGTTAGATAACTGAGAGCTACAACTTAATTTTCAATGAATAAAATAGCAGATTTCACCAACAGCTATACAAAACCATATGTCAGTTTTTCCTCAAGTGAATTAAGAATTTGACCAATATCAACTTAGCTTGAATGACAAGGTCGAAATGTTGTTTGCAAATTATATTTCCATGATGATTACTCTTTATTGTGAAAAATGGTGAATTGTCGACAAGTCCAGGCCCTGTTACTATTGACCGTAGAGTTATCCCTCCTGCGAGAACTCATTTCTATAGAGTTCTAAGTCTTTGGATAAAATTGTCAGTCAAACTTTTAGTCCAAATTTCTGGAATCTGACGCATTCTTTAGCATAAATTTTGTAATCGATTAGTCATAAGTTAACCTAAGTATTTGAATAAAATTTTTAAAAAAGGTACTCTAATCAAGACTAGGTATGTGCACGCAAACCACCTTAGCAGATTGAAAACCAGCAATGTAAAAAATGAATAGGTAGTGGCATTTAGCAAATCAACAATATGCGCCAAAACATTCATTGGAATTCAAAACTTGAGCAAATAAATTTGGACGTAACAAAATCATGTGCAACATACTTACCATCTCCAAAAAATTTCTATGTAGCCCTTTGTAAACAACTAATAACCTGATTAAATTTTGCCTTGAGAATTGAATTCAACTCTAATGCAAAATAAAGTAAAATAGACATATTTTAGTTTAGCAAATCAACAATATGCGCCAAAACATTCATTGGAATTCAAAACTTGAGCAAATAAATTTGGACGTAACAAAATCATGTGCAACATACTTACCATCTCCAAAAAATTTCTATGTAGCCCTTTGTAAACAACTAATAACCTGATTAAATTTTGCCTTGAGAATTGAATTCAACTCTAATGCAAAATAAAGTAAAATAGACATATTTTCTTTCTCAGCCGGTAAAAACCATATTCAACTAGTAGGAAACAGAACAAAAGAACCACACTTTGCAAGAATTAAGTTGAGACGATAGGATATAAGGTAAATAATAAAAATGGACAAATGGACTTTAGATTGAACTGGGTCCGCAATGATTACAGTCACACAGACTCTACTCTGTCATCAGAATTGTTTCAGCTGGTATTAGCCGCTAAATTCAAACATAACCCAAAAAAGGAACAAGCACACCAATTCATAGTTTACAATAGATAATCTATGTAAATTCAATCATGCCATCAAGTAAAAAGTTTGAAACAAGCCTCAAAAGCAGTTCACCACGTACATCGGCCACAATCTCATTAATATTAATCACCTGCATGCCTTGTAGCTTTTTGAATTGGAAATGAAGGAAATAGATCAAGAAACTTACGATATTTTTCATCCTTTGCAAGTAAGTCTACAACTACAGAACATACGGATGCATCTGGCATCACATTTCTCTCTTTCATATTGTGAAGAAGCTCAACAACTTTTTGCTTGTCGTTATTCTCCAAGAAAGCGCGCATAAGTGTACCAAAGGTGACTGCATTAGGAGCACAACCCATTCTATCCATAACCAGCAACATACCATTTGCCTTTTCTAGTTGTCCTTCTCCGCAAAGCCCACTGATCATGATGGTATATGTTACAACATCTGGAACCAGCCGATGATGAGGCAGTTTGTGAAATAACTCCAATGCAGTTTCCAACCTCCTTGCTTTACACAATCCGTCAATAAGGCAGTTAAAGATTTCAATGACAAATTTAAACTTGCAATTTTCTAAATTATGAAATAGTTCCAATGCCTCTGAAAGATAACCATTCTTACAGAGACCATCAATATGTGCAACATATGTCCTTGAATCGGGTATAATCTTATTAAATTTCATCCCATCAAACAGTTTACGAGCATCTCCAACCCTACCTGCCTGAAAGAGGCCGGCTAACAAGGTGTTATAAGTAACAACATTAGGTCTAATCCCTTTTGAAACCATTTCTGAGTACAGACTCATTGCTTCATCTACGTTCCCTCTTTTGCAGTAGGCATTGATCAAAATAGTGTAGCTAACAACGTTGGGTCTACAGCCCTTATCCATCATTGAAACAAAGAGGTTCCTTGCATCATCAATTCTACCTACCAAACAAAACCCGTCCAACAACGTGTTATAAGTGACTATATCAGGATCCACATTCCTTTGAATCATTAGTTCTAACATTTCACTTGCTTTGTCTACCTTTCCGTTCTTGCAAAAATAATCTATCATCACGCTAAGTGTCACCACATCAGGCCGGATGCCTTCATCTATCATCTCAATAAACAGAGCTTTGGCATCATCCCAATCACCAACACAACAAAAGCCATGAACTAAACAGTTGTAAACAACCACATCTGGATTAATCCCTTTACTCTTCATTTCCAAAAACAGATCTTTAGCCCTGTCTACGTAACCGTCTTTACAAAGACCATCAATGATACAAGCATAAGTAAAAGTACTAGGCTTACAAAATACAGCTAACTTATTAATCCCATTGACCATCTCTTCATGCAACTTAAGAGCAAGAGTTGTATTGCCTGTCTGACACAACCCTTTAATCAATGTGCCATATGTAATCGCAGTAGGAGTACAGCCAAAAGCAACCATCTTCTTAAAGTGCTTAATGGCTTCCAAAATCCTTCCCTCCGTACAAAAACCCTTAAGTAAAGCAGTAAAAGTCACAGCATCTGGAAAAAAACCCCTCCTCAAGATGCTCCCAAACACCACAAAACCATCAGAAATCCTACTCGTGTTGCAAAAGCAATTAATCAAAATGTTTAAACTAATCAAATCAGGCATCAACCCAGCTGGATTAAGCCTCTTGTGAAGTGAAACAACGGTATCATAATGGTTTTTCTTAACAAGTGCAGAGAACAATATACAGAATGACGACAAATGAGGAATGGGTTTCATACGAATCGTGTGATCAAAGAAATCAAGAGCTTCATTCAAAGTGAAGTCACCTGATTTGCAATTCTCGTGGAGGAATTTGAATCTAGCGAGTGCGGTTTCGTTTTGTGGCTTCCTGAACAGAGCAGAGAGTTCATTTCTCGTATTGGTGGCGGTTGTCGTGAGACAACGCGAGTGACAGAAGAACGACGAATAGCAAGTACGACGGCCAATTCCGGTAAGCATTGTATAAACTGTAGGCGTCGCGCTAACAATCCTAAGCTGGTGTCAGGATTATATAATTTTCCGGCTTTAAATAGTCGAGTCCACTGTCCTAATTTATTTTAATTAAAAATAACAATTAAATTTTTAAAAAAATTAATTTTTTATCTTGATTAAACAATCATAGGGATCGACATCGAAACGTCCGACTGCCAACTCGACTCTACACATGATGTAACAAAATTAACTGTAACTATCCATTATAATTCAAGATTATTTATTACATGCAACGCGAGCACGCACCGGCAACTCCACTCCGCATAGCAAACAACAGAAGAAGAGAAAGCTCGGGCTAGCCCCAAATTATAAAAAAAAAAATGTTTCATTGAATTGTAAAAGAAGATTATAAGAGACATATGGCATTAAAGCGTTGGCTGGCATTAGAATTACTCTAAAAAATGATTAAAAATAACTTAGTAATTGTAAAAGAAACATGTATTATTTATATCAGAGAAATCACATGATCTAAAAATTTAAGTTGATAAAAAAAAAATTACTAATAATATTTAAGATAAGTTTTAATATCTATTTGGTATGATTTACCTAATGGTCATAAGTGAAAATTTTTAAAGATTAAATGAGTTATTTCGCCTCTACTAACAAAAGTTTAAAATTTAAAATTTTAGGAGTAGAAATTAAAAAATTTTCTTAAAATATTAATTTTTTTTAAATTTTAAATAATTTACTTATTAAAATATTTTTATAATTTTTAATAAAAACTCTCGTTAATAATTAAACAATTAAATTTTTCTTAATAAAAACTTTACTTAATAAAAATTTTATTAACAGTAACTTTATTTAAATAAACGCTATTTGAAAACGAAGTCTTGATCATTCTCTCAAGTGAAATGTGGGTTAAGTAGATTAACTTAGTTAGCTCTCGAGTTCTGAAACTGTACTTGAGAAATTGTTTAAACCCAAAAATTTTAGCCAAACGGTTAGAAAAAAGGGCAAAATTACGTGTTCCACAATTCCCCATTTGTATCAAGTGCAGAGTAAATAATTCGGGCCTCAATGACCCGAAAGTCTGAATCCAAGATCCGCAAGTGTTCCCATTTCTCCATTGGCAGTCAGAAGTCAAAAGCTCTTCACTTCTTTAAACGAAAAAAAAAAAATGTCAACTGCACTCTACACCATCAAATCACCTCCAGTTCCTGGCCTGCGGTCCCCACATACACTCCAAAAAACCCCCAAATTCAAGTTTCCCATTTTCAGAAACCCTAACATCTTCAATTCCACTTCCAAATGCAGCAGCGGTAAAATGTTGTTGCTTCACAGAGCCAACGCGGCTCCTTCCTTGCAAGTCGCAGTGTCGGAGGCCATGAACCTGATCCAATCGTCTCAGCCCACGTGGCAGTCCGCTCTGCTCAGCAACGTCGTCATCTTCGTCTTAGGCTCTCCGATTTTGGTCTCCGGTTTGTCTCCCGCCGGAATCGCCGCCGCCTTCTTGCTAGGCACGCTCACGTGGCGAGCGTTCGGCCCCTCGGGCTTCCTCCTCGTCGCCACTTACTTCATCATCGTAAGTCGAATCAAAATCTTCTTGCTTTGCTATTGTACTACTCAAAGCTAGTGTGTTATTGATTCATTAGTTTTAACACGTCTCTCTCAGGGTACAGCGGCAACGAAAGTGAAAATGGCTCAAAAGGAAGCTCAAGGAGTAGCTGAGAAGAGGAAAGGAAGGCGTGGACCCGGCAGTGTGATTGGTTCCAGTGCTGCTGGTTGTGTCTGTGCTTTTCTTTCGATTTTCAGAGTAGGGGGGTTTGCGTTTTATCGGCTTTGGCAACTCGGGTTTGTTGCCAGTTTCTGTACTAAGTTGAGTGATACTGTCTCAAGCGAGATAGGCAAAGCATATGGCAAAACGACGTACGTAATGTAGCTTAAGATTTTTTTTTTTTTTAATGCAACTATTCTTGATATGTTTTCTTGCATAACGACCTAATATAAAAGTTTAATGGAACAAAATTGGTGAGCGTGAGCAGGTACCTAGTAACAACGTTTAAAGTGGTTCCTCGGGGGACGGAAGGGGCTGTCAGTGCTGAGGGAACATTTGCTGGAATTCTTGCTTCAATTCTTCTTGCTTCGGTTGGTTGTCTTATGGGTCAGGTATTTCTAATTATTGCCTCTTTCTATTTGTTTTCAGATTTCACTCATTACTAATTTACTCATGCCATTTACTTCAATGTTTAGTTACTTTTTCTTATATGCTTTCATTTGTCTCTTCACAAGCACATTAAATAAGCTGTTTTCTTTACCCCTGTAGAAACTAGAATAAATCCTTTCTTGAAATTCTCTTGGTATTTGATCATATTCATCTTATAAAATATATCAATGGGTTGGTAATTTCCTATAAAAGTATTAAGCCAGTGGGCTGGCTAGTTGATGAAGAATAAGCCTTCTACCACAGAAAATATTAAGTTTGCAAATCCAACTTGTAAACATAAAAATACGCAAACCTTTGAATTTTGACTGGAGGGATGAAATTATAAGCTTCTTATAAGGGCATCACAATTCGCTTTGCTGCATCTTGGATGTCAGTGTAGTGCATTCTTGTATTGATGTGTCTGGACTGGGTTAACTGCTGCAGAGCGTACAAGTCAAGAGTATAAATGTCGTTATTACTGGAATAGTTTTTGCTAAGAAATGCCCTTTTTCCCTGATTAAAACAGATAAATGCACCTGAGGCAGTTATATGCGTAATTGCTTCCCAGATTGCTAATCTTGGCGAGAGCATAATAGGCGCTGCACTCCAAGAAAAACAAGGATTTAAATGGGTAAGCAACCATTTCAGATTTTCAATGACTGTTCTTTATCTTGCATCTCTATTGGTCTGTATTATCATCTATCACATGTATGTTTAGATTAGTTCCCATTTCATAAGTTTGTTTGGATTAGGCTGTGACTGTTTGGTTGACCACGTGTCTAAATTACCATTGCCTTGGCTGGATTTTAGGTTTCTTGAGCAAGCTGGTTGGTTAGTTTTGTAGTTATTTTCATTTTTGCTGTGTTTTGTGAATCTAAGGTAGACCCAGTTCATCCGTGCTATCCAGTGCATGCAAACTTATTTTCTGGTGATTTTGCCAGCCTGCTGAGTGAAGTTTGATGTTGGAGATACTAGAATGTGGAGTTAGGATCAATCTAGAGAAAGGAAAAAATTCTGAATTCTCCTATTTTTCTGGCATGTGTGGAACTATTTATGGGACTTTTTCCTCCTTAAAAAAAAAAAAGGAGATATACAACTAGAGTTAGCAGACTCTGGGTGGGGTGTGTGTGGCTGATTGACCACCTGTTTTCTGCAGCTAAATAATGATGCTGTGAACATTATCAACATATCCATGGGCAGCATTTTGGCGGTCCTGATGCAGCAAATTGTTCTCCAAAACTTGCGTACGTGAATTCATGAAGATATTAGGTGCCAGATTTCCACCTGTCATGTCTCATTTATGCTACGTGATGATATAGGTTATGTACATCTTACACCAATGATTGATACTCTCTAAATGAGGTGGAGTTACACAAATTTCTCGCTTTCTGTTCTGGCCCTGGTACTATTTAGTTATTTTTTTGGCAACACACACACTTTTGGCTACATTTCCCAGGTTTATCAACAGAAGTTTACCTTGGTGGACTTTTAGATGTATAATGGCAAAATTTTCACCACTTTCCTCCAATGACTAATAGACTTTTCCTAAGTATTTCAATTAGTGATTGGAAATAATCACTCGTATGATTTGTGAAAACAATTATTTTTCCCATTCACTGAGCATTTGTTGTAATTCAACTACATGTTTAATGGCTGCCTTGAACTAATTAATAGAGAATACTTGTGGTAGAGAATTGCATTCTATTTATTATTCATCAGAGAGACTTCATGTTTCACAAAATCTGTTACTTACTAAATACAAAAATAAAATTTTTATGTTGAAATATTACAATTGAAACTGAATATAATTAGGCATTTTTCAAATGATTGGATGAGGTTTAAGAATATGTAGAACTTTTATTGTTTGCGAAGTTAATCCCACAAAGGATAAGGCTTCTTTAATTATTACATAAAAATTCAGTGATTACACTTGCTTGGTGTATTTACAAGAAGCTTTGAAATAAATATTAACTCTATTTTATTTAAACACATTATTGGATATCTAGTTCCATACATTAAAAGGTTGGAATACTAAAACTCCAATCATATCATATAAAGAAACATGGACGCAATAATAATTGGGATTGTGAGCTGATATGATAATTCGAGTATGTTTGTTTACTTAAACGTCTTATTGAAGGAGTTATTTGCTTTAACATTTTAATGGGTATATAATAATCTCAATCAAATATACAAGCAAATTGAGTATGGAATTGTGCAGCTTGAAACTTACATGAATTTAGAAGGGTTCTTAGATTCAAATTTGATCATCGATCAAGATGACCGACAGAAACTAGTGAAGTGAAGAGAATGAAGTTAACATGAAGAAATAATCTCCAATTATGGAGTCGAAGCACCAAACTGAGAAAAGGATTAGCAATTGCCGCACTAAAGTTTTTGGTAGAATGTTCAAATTACAGTGACATTTGGATGAATGTTACATTTCTATTTTTTGTGCATTCTAACATATTATTCATTGAATGTGATGATTATGCTAGGACTATCCATAGCGTTTCACTTCAAACGTATTCATTTTAAACGTGATTGGTTATGTTATTGGGTAGTAGTTCTAATGATGGATTTGTGTTCATGTTACATGTAATCACTTGTTATAGTTCCAATAGTTCCATCTTTTCTCATGATTTTTACAAAATAAGAATATAGAAGTTCCAGGAGCTTTCAATTATATGTATATTTATATACTTAATTTTTATGTTAGATGTTTCAAGTTTTGTTTTCAACTCTTGTATTGGAATTTTTAGGCATCCTATGACATATTTTAACTTTTATGCTAGAGATTTCAAATCCACGCTACAATTTGCATAATAGGCAATTCATATCTAAACAGGCCAGTTTTAGTGAGTATTTAAGAGCTCATTGATTACGGTATGCTTCAACTCATCTTCAAGGAGCCTCACTTGAGGGTATCCGCACGCGCTCATTCATTGTACTGATTGTATACTTCAGAGAGTGTTTTAGTGTGTTTTGAATGTGTTCTAATTATCTTGTAACAGGTGATTATCATCTCTAATGTATGCTTAAGATCCCAATGCTAAGTGTTAATTTTATAATAGTTTTTCATATTCTAGACTTATAATTATTGACTAATTTCTTTGTAACAAATTCTTTCTATGTTTTTCATTATTTTAACTTCGCTCTTCCTTTCTTTTGTTTTTACTGAAAAATTTTCACACAGACACATATGTGCGTGCGCGCACACACAAAATAAGACAAAATAAAATATAAACTAAATAATCATGATTAAAGTATTAATAATGTGCAATTTATGACAATAAATAATAATAAAGCATTGAATAGAGTAACTATTGACACATTCTCAACCAGTGCATCAAATTTTTCACCTGCCATCTCTTACCCCTTGGCAACATGACTTAAATCAGCCTATGAGATTCAATCTTAAAAACCCAGAAGAAGCCAGTTTTGATGATTGTTATAAGCACCTTGTTTTCAACGCCCAGCCCCAGGATCCTCTCTTTTATAACCAACAAACTTCACTGAACTATAGTCACAAGCAACTCAACAATTCATCAATCTGTTGTACGTCCTTTAGCCGCACCTGAAAAGCAAACAATGTCTTCTTCTTCTTCAGCTTCTTCTTCAACTTCCTTGCATGAAGTTATCCTCACTAGCTGCCCCGAAGGCCCAATCACCGCCTACAACCCTTCCTCAGGTGCAATACTAGCTCATTTTTCTGGCAGCCGGTCACCACGCCGGGGCCTTGCTTTTGCTGGAAAGCCCTTCATTGCTGCGTCTCATATTTCCCCCACCACAGGTTCAGGATCAGTTCATTTATACAATTGGTGGTCATCAACTCCATTGCATAATATTCCTGTTCCTGAACCCGTTGCTCCTTTAGCAACTACTGCTGATGGCTCTTATTTATTCACTGGTGGCCTGTCGGGAAATGTTTATGCCATTTCAGTCCCTAAAGGAGACATTCTCAGATCATTTTCTGCTCATGAAAAACCTGTTTCTTGCCTCAAAATCAGTCCAGATGGATCACTTCTGATATCGGGAGGTGATGATGGTGTGATTGCCACTGTCCCGATTTTCCAGCTTGTTGATGAGCAGCACAAAGGTGACAAGAATCCTGATGACTTGATGCTGCAAAAATTTGTTGCTCATAATGATTCAGTGACAGCAATTACCTGCTGCATGGGATCATGCAACTCTATTATAATCTCATGCTCCATGGACTGCACATGCAAGGTTTGGAGATTGTTGAATGGAACTCATCTAAGTACTGTGATGTTTCCTTGTGCAATTATGGGGTTGGCATTGGATCCAACAGAGACAGATTTCTTCGCTGCAGGTTCTGACGGATTGATCTACAAAGGATTGTTAAAGTATCAAAGCAGACAACAGATGCACAAAGGCCAAGAATTGGTAACATTGGATAACAAACATGATGGGGTGGTGGTATCAGTGATGATGATGAATGAAGGCAAGAATTTGGCATCAGCTGCAGAAGATGGGAGTGTTTATATCTGGGAAATCGAGAACCGGCAAGTGGTTATGATTCTTAAGAATGAACTAGCTGGAAGCATCAGCGAGATGGTGATTGCTACTGGAATTGGTGGCAGCCGCGGGTGCGGTGTTTCGAAGACGGGGAAAGCTGGTAATCATTCGGGTGGTGGGGTTTTTGAGATGTATGGGGAGAAGCTGTTGGACCTGTCTATAAAGAACACCGTAGAGTTGGAGAACGTGATGAACGTGGCTGAAAAAGATAGGAGCAAAGCAATTGACATGCTTGAGTCTGCAATCGCTATGTATGAGAGGCTGTTGGAGCTTATTCTCAAGGAAGCCATGGCCATGGCAGGCACCTCTGCTAGCAATCCCAATGAAAAAGAGAATGATGGCATGTAAACTTCTATTGAAAAATAATAATAATAATAAATAAATAAAGCGAATGCAAAATCCATTTCTAAAAGTCGGCCCAATCTAAATGGTGAGCCCAACGAAAGCCCATCCAGGCCAGATTACGTAGTGTGTTTAACAAACTAGTAGTTTGCACATTGGCTGCGTTTTGGTGCTCGGCATTATTTGGATTAGACTATAATGTATTATATTAGTTCAATATAATAATTTTTTTTAGAGGATATCACAATTAGTTATGAGTAAATTTTAATTTAATTTACTCTCTATTTGAAATGATAATCTTCAAATTATCCTCTAAAAAATGTAAGAATTTTAATTTACCTCCATGAAGGTAAACTAATATTTTTATAATTTCAGAGAGTAAATTAAGGATTGTCGTTTTTAATTATAGACAAATTAAAATTTACTCATTAGTTAATCTCTTATGGTGAAACTAAGAGGTCAATTATCCAAGTCTACGGGAATACATTTAATCTAGGTGTAGAGCGATGGAATGCAACAAACCCATTAAAACTCATTTGTTATTATAAGGTTAAAGCATCTGAAATTTTTTTCTTTTTCTCAACATACGATTGAAAAATGAATAATATTTAACACTAATTTCAAAGTTAGAAAAATATACATATTTACCGTTAACAAATTATATATTATTACGTCATTGAGAACTTCAGTGAATTTTTAAACAAAAATGAGGAAATGGTTGTTACAGCAGTATCTATTTGATATATTCGGTTAATTTAATTAACATACTAAATGGTTGCTGCATAAATGTTTTTTTTTTTCAATGATGTACCGCCTCCATTTTTTTTTTTCACTTTTTAGCCTAAACTACAATTTTATAATTAATATGTATTTAAATTCTTAAAAATTCATATTGTAATAATATCTTTATAGTTTCAAACTCAAGCAGACAAAATTTAAATTAATTTTTTATATCCTATCTATCTTAATATTCAAATTCAAGTGGACAATCAAATAAAGCTGCTTGAAAGTTATTTTATCATGTCCTAAGGTTCACTATTCACCAGGCAGCTACTTCTATACCTAATTTTTAACCTTTTTAGAAACAAAAATTCTTTTTCTTTATTGTAATTAAGTCATTTTCTCCCCCTCCCCTCCCCAACAAATCTAATTAAAAGCATTTGCCCATCTCCCATGAGGGGGAATGACATGCACCAAGTATGATGGTTATGGTCGTAAAACAAAGGCGAAGGATTGAGTATTTACATGGGAGGGACATTCCAGTGGCGTATATGATGTACTAAATTAGAATAAATCATTCGCAAAGATTTGACTATCGGATCCCATGATACATATTAGCGACACGCTTTTGATAAGTAAAAAGTTCAAAGTAATAGAGAAATTATAGAATACCTCTGATGTATCACAACCAATTGATACATGCATGATATATGTAATTTGATTTAATATAAGCACCACTTACATGATCATTTTTTAAAATAATAATGACTTTTCAAAATAAATTATGTCATAACATCATTTACTTGTTATATGGCTGACATTGTATTTCTAATGTATTCTATATTTTCTCCAAAGTAATATGTAAAATTCTCTTCTTTTAGGATAGGATCAACCAAACTGACTGTGAATGTATTTTGTGTCTGTAGATACTTGAGTTTGAATAATAACAAAAGAATATAGATAAATCAGTTATTATTTTGATAACATTTGATATTTTCTAAGAAGATTTCTATTAATTATTTTTGTATAATAATACTTCATTGCTCCTTTGATGTTAAGGCCTAAAAAGAAAATGATTGTTTTATATATGTTGGAAGGGAGCTGCTAAGTTACAGCCGGCGTAACTTACAGCCGCAAAAATTCCGTGTGAACAGTAACCACGTGATGTTACTGTTCACGTGAAAATTTTACTGCCGTAAGTTACGCCGGCTATAACTTAGAAAAATCCATGTTGGAATATATTTTCAATCATCAGTGAGATACAGAGTATCATGACAACCATTGAAAATAAGATATATAAAACTCCGAAGCTATAGGGGAAAGTAAGTAACAACATAGTATGTAAACATAAGTAAACAAAATTATCTCTCCAATTTTCATGTGGAACCTCAAATATGTCATATCACCTTCAACATTAAATCGGCAAAACAATGTTGAGATTTCTATGCATATATATTTTATTTATATTATAAACTTCCCAAGTTTATGATTTTCATATTATATATGGCCTCACCAAATACTAATTTCTAATTAGTTCTCCATGCCCCTGCTATTGCACATTAGGCCAACTAGCTACTATGCTGATCACATTATAAAAATATTTCAATCAAGAATTTTAAAGTGCGAAAAAGTCCCAAAAAGCGTATAAATTATACGATTTAAATACTTTAAATTTTAAACTTTTAAAACCGCAAGATTTTAAAATTTTTTTAAAAATTTTCTCGTATTTTAAGATCTTGAAATAGAAAACTACTAATTAGATGCAATTTTATTCTCACCACAAACACACGGAGGTAACCTTATTCATGACCATTTGAAATATGCACCCTATACTACAGACGATTAATATAACTCCAAGAAGGTGGACTGTAATTACAACAGTCGATTCCGATCACGTAATTAATGTCTGAAAAATTAAACCAAGCATACACGTGTAACATTACACACACTAGCTCATAATGACATAAACGGTAACACATACAAAACTAACAGCATGAATAGTCATATATTGACTGCATCTTACTCATCAATCAACACTGCAATGTCTTGCTCCAAACATGGAAGATTTTGCATGGAGTTTCCTTCGACGTCGTGTGTAAACTCATCAGCTTCTTCAACTCGAGGTGCTGCTGATGCTTCATCATCTCGGTTGTTATTATCTTGTTGTCTAACAATGCAAGCCACGAAGAAAGTAGGAATGCACTGCAAGCTGCGATAAAACAAGCTGAAAATGCATTTTTGCAGATTCCATAGCATTCCGTGCCAAGGAAACGTGATCATGATGAGTAAATTTACAACCCAAAAGAGCGGCGGCGGCAAAATTATCGAAGCAAGTAATGAACAGGTCAAGGGACCTGAGAAACATCCAGCTCTCACAGTGAGTACTGGATGGACCGTGAGAGGGAGTCTGATGGATGTTAAGAGAAATACGAGTAATGAGAAAGCTGCAAGAATATTTATATTCAAGACTGTGGTTTTTAATATGGGATATAGCTCATGATCATCATCGTCATCATCAATCTTGAAATCTCTGGCTAGAAGAATAAGGTTTATTAATGGCGGAAAAACATACCTCAAATCTAAAGAGAAATGCATCTGCTTTTCTTAATGTTTGCTGCAATATTTAGTGTTAGAAGTTGCTATTTACTTACATATAGGGACTGCTAATAGAAGACTGCCTGACCGTCGCCAGATTCGAAACTTCAATTTAGTCCTTCAAAGTTTGATATTATAAATTATTTGATCCTTTAAGTTTTGAAGTTAAATTAATCAATTTAATTAATCTAGCGTTTATCCTGTTATTAACCAATTTAACCCGTTATTTCATGTTCGATTCGGTCATGATAAAAGTTGACGCCCCGGTGTTTAATTTGAGGTTAAAATTGTTAAAACTAAAACTTATAATTGTAAAACTCCATTGAACTTTGAAGATGATTTAGAGGATCAAACTAAGATTTTGTCTTATCGAAGGTGACGGGCACAAAGTTTTTGTGCACGTAACTTTGGAAAAAGAAGAAGATGAAGTCAGTATCAAAATTGGAGGAAGAAGGAAACACCAAATCAAAGGGAAATAATTCAATTCATGAGGAAGTCGTTTTCAACAAAAAAAAGTAAATAGATAAAAATAGTGAAAAAAATTGAAAATACTGATAAAGGAAGTCATCAAAGCATAGTTCCCTTGTCGTATATTATTGCAAGAGTTTACGTCAATGTGGAAAAATTGCGCACATGTTGATTCCAAAGCCCTCTTCACACGCATGCATCATGTTTATAATTGTTAATTGTAAGAGTAACAATAGATATTCTAAATTTTTTATCTCAAATGATGTGTCAGTAATTGAGTGATTGGTAATTTTTTACAAGAACCAAGTGAATTAATTGTATCATTTCACAAACTAATTGATGAATGTCGCATCATTTAAGATAATTTTTTAGGATGAAAAATTTTAGAATGGGTAGCACTATTCTGATTATAATTAGAAATCTACCAAATCTGTAAGATATAATATATATTCCTCCGAAGAATCAGAAGCCCCGCTCTTAAATTGAGAGAACTATTACTTCTACAATCATATACTTAAATTAACCTCAGTCTTAAAAGATGAAGCAAGGAAATTAATGTTAACTAGCATGCCAAGGAGAGGTTCAAAATACAACATAAATGATTTGACATCATACATTCATTTATTCGTTTATGTTGGAAGATAAATTAATGGATTAATTGCCATTCACTTCATGAATTGATGAACGTATATATACGATGACATGACAAATAATTTAGGATCGATTTTATCGTGCAACTTCATTAATGAACGTCATCGGTGACCATGGGCGGACCCAACTAAGGCTTAGGAGGGGCTTCAGTCCCTCCTGGATCATTAATTTTTCTTTTAAAATGTATCATAAGTCCATTCTGAACGAGTTAAATAAAAAACATTTGGACAGTCTTTTATATTACAAAAGACTTATAGTTTAGTGGTAAAAATGTTATTTAATAGTTTTAGAGTCTTGGTTCAAATCTCTATAGCCAAATTATTTTAGTTTTTTAAATATTTTATGAAAATTAATTAGAAAAAAGATATTTTCACGCATGTAAAATAAATAATTTATTATAATTATTATTTAAAATATAAAAGAAAGTAATGAAACTTGAGTTTATAATACTTAAAATATGTTCGAATAAACGTTGAAAATAACCCAAATTAAATAGATTTTTTTGAATTAAGCCCTTCCTAATTTAATTGTTTGGGTCCACCACTGTCGGTAAAGACTTTCCATAAAATAACAAATTAAAGATCAATGGGTGTAATTACACAGAAAAGTTAGCGGCTTTCCATAAAATAACAAATTAAAGATCAATGGGTGTAATTACGCAGAAAAGTTAGATGGAATTTTATAGTCACCTTTTTATCTGGATTGAATTGATTTTTAATCCACTCACACATTTGTCACACATTTTTCTTTGGTTTGCGTTGGATTAGCCCACTTTGAAATAGTTATTTGATGTTAAAAAATAAAATAATTAAGAAAAGGGGAAAACAAAAACACAATGAGAGAATGCAATAAAAAGGGCATGATTTCAATTTCTATTATTTCAGTTCAGCACCAGTAGGCCCAGTCATTCGTGTGGCCTTGCCACGTTTTTTTTTTATAGCTCATAATTGCTTGTCTTTTGATATTTATATGAAATTAATTGGCCAACTTTAATCCATTCTTTCTGCAGTGTTTTCTGTCGCGGCCTCATTTGAGAAAACCTTTAAAGAAAAATAATTGAAAATTGCTCGTTTGAAAAACCCTTAAAAAACCCTTTTTGCAATCTTTAATCCATTCTTTTTGCAGTGTTTTCTGTCTCGGCCTCATTCCTTTAAAAATTATTGAAAATTGCTTATTCTCAATGTTTCTCTAAAAAGTTCTCTAAGAGTAACTCCTTCCTACATTCAACACTAGAGCATAACATGTCGACTAATTAGTCAAAATATTAACCCATTTATAACTAATGTAATAATTATTTTAAATATTTATCTTAATTAATATGACATTCATTAATTAAATGGTCAAATATTGCAGTAAGTATAAAAAAGTTGTCTCTTAATTGATGAAGACCAAATCATCTTCGAATAAAAATCTTAATAAATTAGGAAAACTAGTTTTCAAATTGGACTCCTACCTCATTGCCGTACATATAAGATTTAGGTTTCTTTGGTGTTGTGGTGTTTTCGTATGAGACTTAGTGTCTGTTTAGTATGGCTTATCTAATAGTAATAAATATTTATTTAATCCCATAAGTTCTTATCATAATTTTTTTTTATTGTTTAGTTATCTTTTTAGGAGAGCTTTTGGAACTTAAATAAGTTATTTTACCTCTATTAGTAAAAACTCAATTTTGGATTTTTAAGAATAGAGGTTGAAAAACTTTTTTAAATGTTAAAATATATAAAATATCATCTACTTATTTGACAATCTTATTTTATTCTTTTCATAACATAACGTTAAAAAACTTATCTATCAAAATAATTTCATAAATTGAAAAAAAAAAACTCTCATTGACAATCAAACAATAATTTTTTGGGTAAAAACTCTATCTATAAAAGTTCTATTAATAAAAACTCTACTTAAATAAGTTCCATTTAAAAAGTTATATCAAACGGAGCATTAGATTTCTTTCGAAAATTCTGATTTCATAATTATAAAGTTTATGGATATTTCATAAACATCATTAGTTGCCAAGCAAAACATTATTTGTTATCATTTTTAGAGTTCCTTCTTTTAATAAAGTGAATGTAAAAATAATCAATTGTACTGTCAAAGTCAATTTACATATATTTATTAAACACCTTGGCAGTTTAGTAAATCCGCATGCTATCTCATACAGACCATTTATATACAAAAGGCTATGGACAATTAAGTTACCATGTACATTAACTAATCAAAATAGAGGAGAAAGCAAAATCAAAATACAAGTGATGTGATTCTATTTGGAGACCTAATGTGGACACAATTGATCAGTTCACGATTCACACGGCAAGGGGAAAGAAATGGAGGATTACATAAGGTAATGAAACTTAACTAAATGCTTTTCTCTTGTCCTAACAAAATTGTCATTATCTTGGACAAAGACCGGATGGTGGGGAACATGATTGAGTGGTGCACAAAGATATGATTAGACCTCATGAGCTGACCATACTGTAAACTTAAGTGGAGGTTAAATGTTAACCTATATCATGCAGAATAATTAGGGCCGGCCCTAAAGTACTTAGAGTTAAGCGAAATTGTTTTACGAGACCTCTTTATATTCAACAGTTTCAACACTTAAAGAAATGTAAAAGAGTTTAAAATTCAATTAATTTTTAATTATATCTTGAATATAAATAATCAAAAAGATATTAAGAAATTCTAAAAAAGAAAAATAATTAAGAAGATATCTTTTCTAATTCCTCTAGAACTATTATTTCAAGAAATTATTTTATTTTTTTTACTTCAAAAGTGAGCAAATAAATGTAATAACTTGCTTTAGTAATTATAGAGCTGCAATCATCTCATATAAATAAACGCGCATAAACTAATGTGACACGAAGAGGTTGGTTTTATAAAACCATCACATGTCCACATAATTGAAAAAATAATTGTTATTATTTTTCAGTAATTTACTCATGACACATTAGTACGTACAAAATTATTTATAGTTTATCATTATTGTTTTCTTTATAGAGAAGAGTGAAAGAAATTTTACAATGTTAAAAAATTAAGGTTATTTTAAGTAGATAAAAAATTTAATTTTTTATCAGAAAAACTACTGATGAATTAACTGATAGACAATACTATTAATTATAATTCTTTAACGTTAAGGCTATTAGATATAGAATTTGTATAAAAATTTTTAATTATAGAATAATTATTAATTAAAGAGAGACCTAAAAAATAGGCTTCTTACTATAAGTGGCTTAAAAAATCTATTAATTTGAGTATATCAAGGAAATTCGAAAAGAAAAAACGGGTCCTTCTACTATATATATGTAGGATCACAAACATGACCTTCCTAACATATGTTGCCCTAAGCGACCGCCTAGTTCGCTTATGCTTAACGCTGCCATGATGCAAATTAAATGTTAACCTATATCATGCAAACTATATAGACAAGAGGCTATAGAATATATACACTTAACATTTTTCTGTCACAACAAAAATAACTTAAAACTTACAGTATCTTAATAATAAACAGAGCTGAAGCTTTATTTTATACTACTCCCTTGTCTAAATTTCCAATGTATGCAAGCATCTCATCTCATTTTATGTACAAACATCAATTGTGACAAAAAATTTAGGAGATGAATCAACAAAAAGGGAAAAAAAAGTAACATTTTCAATTATCAAATCATCTTCTATTTTTTCATCTTTCATTTCTTGCAATTAAATGCATTTTTCACTTGTATTTAATGTTGAAACAGACCAAAAGTGGGTAGTTATAAGCCAACCCATGGACCTGGCTCTATCTAAGTGGTGACAGCCCCTTGCTCTCAAGCATTAATTCTAACTGTACATGGGCTTTGTCATCACAGTCTATCTACTTATAAGATTCAAATTGAAATTTTGAGAGACCTAAATGTATGGCTAGTATTAGTATACCCTACAAATTATGGAACCATATAATAGCATAATCCAAGTTGTTTTGATCGGTTAGAGATAGGGTCCGTTTAGAATTGTTTTTGAGAAGTTCAAAAGTGATTAAAAATTTAAAAACTAATTTTAGTATTCGGTAAATTATTTTTAAAAATTACTTTTATGAAAAGCACCACAACAAATTTTGAAAAGTAGAGAATGAGTAGTTTTTAAAAAATTTAATTTTAAAAATCACTATTATAATTAATATAATTTTTATATATCCTCATATGTACTATAAAAAATTCAAAATTATCTTTATTTAATTAGGAATAAAATTATTAAATTTAAAATAATTATCATTAACAATTGTATTGAGATAAAAAAAAATAAAACATTTATTTTAGTTATCAATTATTATATACACAATAAAAAAATATTTTATATACATATTTATAAATGTGTAAATAAATTTTATTCAATATAATGTCTATTTTAGTCATTAGCATTTTTATATTAGTTCAACATTAAGATTTACCGAGCATATACAATTATTTTTAATAGAGATGGCAAAAATCCACACAAAGAAATGGGTCATTGGGGATTTTCCTCATTTGGGGAGGGTACGAGGACGATTTTTTACCCAATTACTTATTCGAAGAAGGGATGAGGATGAGGTGGAATCCCCATCCCTTCCCCATTTCCCTATTTTAATTTTTAATTTTTATTTTATTTTTCTAGAATTATTAGTGAATAAATAATAAATTTTAGATTGTAAAATATTAAATATTGGTGTAAATAACAAATATCAAAATATTTATACAAATAATATGAATATATAGTTAATATAAAATGTTTAATATAATTTAGACTGAACTACAATAATAGCACACAATCCCACAAGCCCATAACTCACAAATCAAACTCTAAATCATTCTCTCACATTCTTACTCATCTTTTCCAAATTATTCGCGCAGTAACTAACACTCAACTTATCTTCATCTCATTATAGCCCTGTAGCACATAGTGCTGTCAGTGGCTGAGTAGCCTCTAGCTCATCGCAACGTCAACTAGCAGCCACACATGCGGTTTTGTTGCACCTAGTCGATGATCAACAGGTATCATTACTCATGGACAACAATCACGTCAATATTGTATAAAAATCACATTATTTGAATTTTGTTTTGAAAATCATTATTTGAGTATTATATATACAAAAAGTTTGAAGTAATAGATGAAATAAGATCCATTCATGATCATTTTCATATTAATTTATATATTTTTAGGTTAATATAATTAAATTAAGTTCGAAAACTAAAAGGATATTAGTTATTTGGGAATTGATGACACTCAGGGATCCCTTATTATTATTTAGGGAGGGGAGGAGAATCCTCTCAAGTAATTCGAACGGAGACGAGGAGGGGATGTGAACATATGCAGAACATCAAGAATGGGTATAGGGATGTTGGTCCCCTCTCATCCCCTCCCCATTGTTATCCCTAAGTTTTTAAAACCCACAGTAATTTTTAAAATAAATTTTACTAAATATTTAACTCATTCTCTTTACAACTGCTTATTTCTGTAGTATAGCTAAAAATGATTATTTAAAAAGCTACAACATTACCAAATTGACCATAGTATAAGATCATCTTTTCACTTGGACACATAGGGCTTGTTTGTTAAATGTAATTTAAAATTTTATTAATTTCAGACCTTTTTAAATTTATTTTTTTGTAAGTTATGTATGAATTTTAGACATTTGCAACTAAATAAAAAAAATAAGCTTTTGTATCTTTTTATCTGAGTGAAAAAAAGGTATGAATGTGAGGTAAGTATTATATCCAAAAAAATATCTCCATTTTATATACTTATTTCCTGAATTAAAAAACCTTTATTCATTTTGACTTATAATAAGATAAATGTCAAGTTCTCATGTTTAAGATTTTATTTATTTATTTATAAAAGTAAATAAGATGCCACCTATATTCAAATATTAGAAGAACAAAAATAAACATATCGTTCAAATATTTGTATTCAGACCCATTCGGACTTTAGATAAATTCAAACATATTCAAAATTTGGAAACAAAAATGGTACCTTAATTTATCTTAACTATAACATTAAATTGCTAAATATTACAATTAAATCCATATAAATTGGCCAAAAACTTAAATGAATTATAGAAAGGAGTAAAATAATATTTTCTTTTTCTTGTGTCAATTAGAGGTTATGGTAATGGGACACGCTGCTAGTAGGAATCAACAAGTTTGATGTGTCCAGCTACGACTCTATGTGAGTAGTTACTATTAAATCAAACATGTTTCAAATGCCACAAAACGTTTTAAATTTATTTATTGGATAGCCAAGGCTGTGGCATCTAAGGTTGCGTTTGTTTTTTTATCTGCAATCTGAATAGGTTTGAATTTAGCTGAAATTTGAATAGGTCTAAATGAAAATATCTGAATGACATGTTTGTTTTTTCTTTTTCAACATCTGAACATGAAAGTCTAAAAGTTAGTAGTTTGACATAAATATCCTTTTAAATGGTACATATATTTATTCTTCACAATTTATAGTTTTCACAAGTTGATTAGTTTAATAGCATTAAAAAAAACATTTTCATTGTTGATCTTAATTTAATTTTGTAATAAAAAAATGTAATTATAACATCAACCTTTATTATAAAGTCAATATTGTTGCTTTAATTTTGATTAATCACAATTGACATAATTTGATTTGTTCAATATTTTAATTTAGTTAATGTTACCATGTGAATAAAAATTTTAAGCAATTAAAGAAAAAAATAACTTCAAGGATAATGCAAAAAATTAGGTTTATACATAATATTAGAAATACATGAATTATTAAGGGTATTTTTGAGATTTAAAATTAAAATTTTTCATTTAAATTTCAGACTTCATATAAAAGTAGATTTTTTCTACTTTTTCGATTCAGATAAAATTTTCTGATAATAAGTGATAAGTTAAAAAAAAAAACAACCTATAATAAGTAAATGTCTGAAAAAAAGTTAAATTCAGACTTCAGACTAAAAAATAAACAGCACCTAAGTGTTCAATACACTGAGCTTTATTGGCAATAATTGATTTTCAATTGAGATGATAAATCATCGTCCTTGCATCATGAAATATATAAATTAATATTCAATAAATTAGCAAACTCTACTATATAACAATTTTTTACGGTCACAGTCACGACTAGGGTTAATAATTAGCTAAATTAATAATTTTAAAAAATTAATAAGATAATACTTTTTTTAATCTTTTTATAAGTCTATGGTCTCGTTCATATTGTAAATTGATAATTTGTCAAAATTACATATATAATTGTTATGGTATTTACTATATAAAATATGACTCTATTGTTATTTTTTTTTCTTTTACCTTGAAATGTAAATATTGTTGGATCTCATTTGTAACTTTGCTTATTATTTTTAGAAGTTATAGGATTGAATTCTCAAATTGCAAGAATTTTGAATTTTTTCGGTTTATTTAATCTATCTTTAGTGGATTAATTCATTTTTAATTGATTGTATTGATAAAATACAATAATTTTTTTGTTGATTAAATGTATTTTTAATAAATTTTATGTCATGTCGACATCATTAATTTATAGAAATTTTAATGTATTTTTAAATTTTTTCTTAAATAATAATAATAATAATAATAATAATAATAATAATACGTTCAACGAGATGGGCCCTTCAAGAGCCTACCAACCAAGTATCAACTCCACTTGATTTACAAAAGAAAAAAAAATTATATATATATATTGCAAATATTTTTTTTAATATCTAATCTTTTTGGTAGATATATTTAAAAATTGGCAAATTCCTTTTTCCACACGACTCTAGTCGTTTCTTGACAGCTTTTCATTTCGTTCAATGCAATATAATAATAAGAGTGATATGATAAATGGTGCCCACCACAACGCTGTCGTTTTTATGTTGGCCTTGACTCTCCTTTTCCGTACCGCCGCATAAAAATTCCATAACGACAATGACTTTATCATCACCGAGATTTGGTGCCTCACCGCCACTGAGATTCTGACGCGTATCATTATCATGTTTGTCAGTCTATGGCGCCGCGATTACAGTGAGAGACGAAGATGTTTTTATACTGAGAATAAATAAGACAATCACGGGCTGTCACTAGCATGGGTGCGTCACCGGCCCGCCATTTAGTCCACAATGTTCCATTTTCTTTCGCCTATTCATAGATTTTGTAGGGAACAACATCGACACGTAGTAAAATCAGGTGGCCGAAATGACTAAAGTTCATGTTCTTTTGAATCGGTTGGATTGAATAGTTATCAACTCACACAATTTATTTTTATTATTTTATATTTTCATCGGATCAAAACATTTAGGCTAGGCCACATAATTTATGTATAATTTTATAATTTTATCATATCTATTTATCAAATACTTTAACAACTTAATTTTGATAATTAAACTGTCAAAAAACTCAAAGAAATTACGAAAGTTTATTATATAATTTGTTGTCCGAAATTATAAAATGAACGAACATCTTAACTCATGTCCAAACATTGACAAAGAATTTAAGATATAAATTAACAAAAAAGGTGTCAAAAAGAGGGTGGGGGGGAATTATCCTACTGTTTTCTCCTGGTGCCAATGAGAAACATAATGGTTATTAATATTGCTCATGGTATTACGAATCAACAGTTTTGATAATCAAATGTCATAAAATGCTTTAATCATTTTTTTTAATAAAACGACGGTGAAATTGTCACTTCAGTTACTATAATCATAATATTTTAATACATCAAACATAAATTGACCTTTAATAAAATGACCTCAATAGTTAAACTTTCTTTTTATCAGAAATTAGTATGAATCAAACTCAAATGCATATAATAATAATAATAATAATAATAATAATAATAATAATAGTAGTAGTAGTAGTGCATAAAAAAATTAAAAGAAATGTTAAAAGAAAGAACAAGAAAAGGGCAAAAAATTGTTAAAGAATATTTAATGCAATCTTTGTGCTAGTGGCAAGTTCCCTTCAAGTAGGAGGATTTGGTCATTTGGTCTGGTAGTTTCGTCACTAAAACGAAAAAGAACAAAATGACGTTCCATTTTCCAAACAAGCTCTAATCGTTGCTTGGTGACAGCTTTCATTCATTTCATGCTATGCAATGCAATGATCCCCTCACCGCCCTGTCGTTTTATTATGTTGGTCCCGAACTGCCGCGTAAAAAAAAAATATTGCACAACGGCAATAGCCTTATCATCACCTGCGGTTTGGTACCTCACCGCCACTAAGATTCTGACACGTGTAATATCTGATGCATACATACCAAGTTTGTCATTTCGTGCGCCGTGATTACAGTGATGACTCTTGATGATAAATTTGAGAATTTTGAAAAAATATAAAGGCAATCATGGGCTGTCCGTCGCTAGTCACGAGCATGGAAGCCTCACCGGCCGGTCATTTGGTTATTTCATTTAGTCTACATTGTTTAAAAGATTTTGTATACAACAACCAGCACACGTAGTAAAATTGTGGGGACCAAATGACCAATGTGGTCAAAAGACTCAAAACTTTCAACTACGCCCATGTTCTTTTCTAGTTGTGTGATTACCTTTTATTCTTATGAAATTACATAAATACCCTTGTAGGAAAATTAGGCATTCGGAAGGGATTTTTTTTTTTTGGAGGGGGGTTTTAATAATATATAGACTTTTATAACTTGTACTATAAGAATTAAATTGTAACATCTAATAATAATAATAATAATAATAATAATAATAATAATAATAATATAGGAATAGTCTGGCATTAAAGAAAGTTTTGTGTAAGGCAAGCATACCACGATATGCACATTTGACAAAGACTTAAAAAATTTCTATTATTAAAAAATTGAAATTGTAACATCTATTAACAATGTATCAATAGTTTGGTAAAAGAGGTCTTGTACAAGACAAGCATATCACAATATGCGCATATGATGATAGAGACTTTAAAATTCGTATTTTGGACATATCAACAATAAGATTATTGGTTATTAAAATGACACAAATAAATGAAAAGAAAATTAAATGCAATAATAGAGATATGAAATCACCCTTGTAATTATTTTTGTATATTCCTCTTCCCTTGTAATTATTGCTATATATTCCTCTTCTTTACTTGGTAATTAGGTTCTACGTGATATTATTTGTTCATAATCATTAGACCTAATCAACACTCAAACACTTCTATACTTAGATTAAATTCAATTTCACTCAAGATATTTAAGATTTTCCTTAAAAATAAATAAATAAATAAATAAAGAGGGTCAATAATTCTCCATATATTTACCTTACACAACACCTACCTTTTTTATGCTAACTTTCTGCCTTATTAGCTTCTAAAATTAAATGGAATTAAAATCCTTACATATGATTTTCTTATAAGTTTTTTTGAGCTTAGAATTGCAAAAAAAGATTGAACCTAAAGCAAAGATTTCCTTCCTATTGTGGCAACACCTAAGTAAATTATAAGGGAAACTAATATTCTTAAATATAGGTTAAGTTTATTTATTTTTGGTGATTTCGTTTCCGCATTAATTAATAATCAACATATTTATTTTCCTAAATTAGATTTATAACCATTAACCAACAGCTAAAGCAAATATGGAGAACTGGTTATGCAAGAAGAAACAAAGAAGGTTAAAGTTGTCATTTCTCAAAAATCACCGTGCTATAAAAAAATAAAAATTTATGTATAAAACTCAACCAGACAACAGCTTTTAACTTGAACGAAGCGCCACCTGTGCTCTTCGTCTTCTCTCATTCACTCTCTCTGCAACAAAAACAACTCCGGGGCTTCAATATTTATTACTTTCTTTAGTACACGCGTCACTCGTCGCCTTTGTTTTTCAAAGCAGTCACAATTTTCTATTGCTTTCCCACTAACCAAACACCACCCGCATTCTTCAATCTTCATCAAATAACCAACTTTGTTTTTTGTTTTTTATTCTTTTTGTTATTATTTCTACTTTCTTTAACCAACCCAGGATTCAGAATATCATCTTTTTGATCTTTATCAGTCGGTTTTGGCCTTTTTTGGGGACTATATCATAAATCATCATCATGGCCGTTGATTCTCCTGACCGGAGAGAAGTAGTCATCAACGTGGACGGCAACAAACCAAACAACAACGGCAGCAGCAGCAGCAGTATCAGCAGTAGCAACAGCAAGATTTGGAGAGAGTCAAGTTATGATTTTTGGAAAGACAGAGAAAAGAAGGATAATAATGTAAAGGGTGGCCGTGGTGCTGGTAGCGAAGAGGGTTTTGATTTCATGCAACGCGGTCCATCAATGGAGGATCCACCCTCCATGCTGATTGGTCAGTTCTTGCACAAGCAAAAGGCCTCAGGTGAGATCTCTCTTGATATGGACTTAGAGATGGATGAGCTTCAACATAAACCTAGTAATAAAAATAATAATGATGATAGTAGTAGTGGTATTAATATCAATAATAATACTAAATCTACACAGGGTTTACCGACAGTGTCTGAGTCACCAACTGCAGTTAATAGAGTGTCTTTTGAATCTTTAAAAAAGAGGCATTCAAATTCTACTAATAATAGTTATAAGGACTCCCCACAAAAGGACTCTGAAGGAGAGGTTGTGAAGTGTACTTCAAACAAGTCTTTTGATAGGAATGTCTCATTTAATAAGAAGTCTACTTTGTTGATGACAAAGACTAAGTCAAGGTTGATGGACCCGCCACCGGAGAGGATGGAGCCAAAATCAGGGAGAGTTGTGGGGAGATCAGGGCAGTTGAAAAGTGGGTTTATTGGGAAGAATGTTGATGATGAAGAGGAAGATCCGTTGTTGGAGGAGGACTTGCCTGAGGAGTACAAAAAGGAAAAGATTAGTATATGGATTCTGCTTGAATGGTTTAGTTTGATTTTGATTATAGGAGCATTGGTTTGTAGTTTGACTATTAATTATTTTAAGAAAAAGCAGTTGTGGAAACTTGATTTGTGGAAATGGGAGCTTATGGTGTTGGTTTTGATATGTGGTAGGTTGGTTTCCAGTTGGATAGTTAGGATAATTGTGTTCTGCATCGAGAGAAATTTTCTTCTGCGAAAACGGGTTTTGTATTTTGTTTACGGAGTCAGGAAGGCAGTTCAGAATTGTCTTTGGTTAGGGCTTGTGTTGATAGCTTGGCATTCCCTGTTTGATGAGCGAGTAGAGAGGGAAACAAATAGTAAAGTTCTTAAGTATGTGACTAAGATCTTGATTTGTCTTTGGGTGGGTGTGATGTTGTGGTTAGTAAAGACCCTATTGGTGAAAGTTCTTGCATCTTCTTTTCATGTGAGCACATATTTTGACAGAATTCAAGAGGCATTGTTCAATCAATACTTGATTGAAACACTTTCTGGCCCCCCCTTGATCGAAATACACAAGGCAGAAGAAGAACAGGAGAGAATTGTGAGTGAGGTTCAAAAGCTTCAAAATGCTGGTGTTACTATCCCCCCTGGCCTTAAATCTTCTGTCTTATCCTCACCACAAAGTGCAAAGGTGATAGGAAGTGGAAGGCTTCAGAAAACTCCCCGGGGAGGAAAAAGTCCAAAGCTTTCTCGTGCTTTGTCCAGCAAAGATGATGATGGGATAACAATTGATCACTTGCATAAGTTGAACCCCAAGAATGTCTCTGCTTGGAACATGAAGAGACTCATGAACATAATCCGACATGGTTCTCTTACCACATTAGATGAGCAGATACAAGATTCAACTCATGAAGATGAGTCTGCACCCCATATTAAAACTGAGTATGAGGCAAAAGCTGCAGCCAGAAAAATATTCCAGAATGTGGCTAAGCCAGGGTCCAAGTATGTCCTTACTTCTATTACATTTGCAATACAGTATTACTTGTGTAAATTTGGTGCTCATTTCCTTTTATTTTTTTTTTCTCAACCTGATTAAAATTTCAATTTACATGAGGAATTTATTCTTTAAACAAGTGTAGTAATCAAGGATATCTATGCCTTTTCCAAACTCTCATTTCTAGTTTCTTACTGTTTATAAGTATCAGTGCAGTATAAAGTAAAACATATGCAAATCTTATTGTAGGCATGAATCAAGGAGCTGACCTTTTGTATTTCTTTTAAGATGTCTTCTTTTCATGAGTGGTAGAAGCCCGGGCCTCACAATTATAGGGGATGCCATTAATTGAATGATTGATTTTCCTGCATTTCTCCATCTAATGTCACCATTGTTTTCTTAGGTTCATCTACCTTGAGGACCTTATGCGTTTCCTGAATGAAGATGAGGCTTCGAAGACCATGAGTCTCTTTGAAGAAGCATCTGAAAGCAAGAAAATTAGCAAGTCGGCCTTGAAGAATTGGGTGGTAAGAATTTGGCAACGTATGGCTTTTCGTATGCATGTGTACATTACTAAATCCTTGTTTCTGCCCATTTGTTGTTTATTAGCAGAAAATTTCAAGCATCAGAAAGCAAAAAAGTTGGCTTGTATGCTTTAAGAAATTTGCAACTATAAAGTAGTTTAATTAAGCAATAAATGCTCATATCAAATTCATCATGTGGTTACTTCATGATGGGTTTTAATTTGTTCAACTTTATTGTGGAGCCATTCCTAGGATGCTGATCTTTTTGGGTGGCTACTGTTGTTAGACTGGTCTTCATTTGAATTTTACAGGACACAGTTTTTTGGTTGTTTAAATAGTATATATTTTCATTGCATTGAAATTTAAGTTTGTTTCTGCTGTTTCTTGACAATATCGTTTTATCTATTTCAATCAATTCAATCTATATGAAGCCTCCTTATGCATACATAAGACAAATTATACTTTTGTGATTTTCATGACATATTTTACTGCATGATTGCCAGTATATGTCATCTAATTGTTTAAGAGTTCTATGTCTTCAGTAAATACAGTCCACAGTTTTTATGCAATCAAAAGATAATGCGACGTATTTTGTGTTAGGTTAATGTTTTCAGAGAACGGAGGGCTCTTGCCTTCACATTGAACGATACTAAAACTGCAGTCAACAAGCTTCATCGATTTGTGAACATTTTGATTGGCATTGTTATTGTGATTATTTGGCTCCTCATATTAGGAATTGCCACCACCAAATTTCTCCTCTTTGTAAGCTCTCAGCTTGTTGTTGTAGCATTCATATTTGGTAACACTTGTAAGACAGTGTTTGAGGCTATCATCTTTCTGTTCGTGATGCATCCATTTGATGTGGGTGATCGGTGTGAAATTGATGGAGTTCAGGTACATTTGGAGAAGCCATTTTCAATGTTTTATTTTTTTAGAAAAATAATGTTTAAATTCCATTGCAAGGAGTGTTTGGCTTTTGAAAATACTATGCAGGTCTAAGTTGTGTTTTATCAAATTGCAGATGGTAGTGGAAGAGATGAACATCCTGAGTTCTGTTTTCCTTAGATATGATAACCAGAAGATCATCTTCCCAAATAGTGTTCTTGCTACCAAGGCTATCGGTAATTATTATCGCAGCCCTGACATGGGAGATGCAGTTGAGTTCTGTGTCCACATATCTACTCCAGCTGAGAAGATTGCTCAGATGAAGCAGAGACTATTAAGGTAAATACTGAGAAATTTTAGTACATGTAATTAAATTTTTGCTTGCACTTTCAACACTCTTTATGTTTGAAACAGAGTGGTGTGGTTGAAAATCTGTTTCTGCTGTTTCAATTATGTGTGATGAAAATTTCTGATTTTATGTATTAATTTATGTTACTGCTATTGCAGTTTTATTGATAACAAGAAAGATCACTGGTGCGCAAATCCGATGTTCATTTTCAAGGATGTGGAAGAATTGAATAGGGTGAGGTTTGCAGTATGGCTATCACACAAAATGAACCACCAAGACATGGGTGAAAGGTGGGCAAGGAGAGCCTTGTTGGTCGAAGAGATGACTAAGATTTTCAGGGAGCTTGATATCCAGTACCGCTTGTGGCCTATTGACATCAATGTCCGCGCCATGCCTGGCCCTCCACTGGCGTCTGACCGCCTTTCTTCAAATTGAACGGCGCCCTCCAGCTAAGTGACGATACAATCTAAATATGAACCAAACAATCGTCTTTATACAGTCCTAAGATCGCCAGCAAGACTACTTAAGAGCTTAGCGTATAAATGACAAACTATTTAATGAACTTTTGTAGATTAGGCTAGAGTGAAATCAGAATTTTCTTCTTACAGTTGATTGTTTTATTATGTTCATTGTTACTGATCTCCCTCGTAATTTATATGATTTACATTGCGCTGCCTGTGCAATTTTCTAGAATTTAGCATGATCATAGTAGAATTTTGAATTTAATTTTCAGAAATAGCATCCTTAGATTTCCCAGTTCGTGTTCTATTCATAGTCCCAAGAGGATCAGTGAGTTCCATGGGTGTTTTTGGCCATTTTCTCCAATGGAATTGGTAAATTATTTAGCATGTGAGGGGAGCAACTAACTAATTCGCATAAAAGGAAGGTGTGCATGTGCTTTTGCGGTCACAATAGCAATTGGAATGCGTATTTTTTAACCGAAAATTTAATCTTTAGGACAAATGAAAGTGTCTTGTGACAACACTACGTTTCTTTTTGAGTCATGTTGAAGAACTATTGCGCCAAATCTTACATTAAGATTGATTAAGAAAGATTGTCCATACGGATGATGAAAACATGCCAAATTATACAACAGTTAATAAATCACTGTCATGCCACTTGAAATTTTAAACTTGCCTGGTCAACTGAGCTTTTATTGGAAGTTCCTTTAAGTTCGTTTGATACTGTGAAAAAAAAAATTATAGCTAAAAGATAAAAAATAATAATATGTGATTAAATATAATTCTTAAATACTAATTTTGATATAAAAAAATAATACAAATATAATAAATATTTCATCATACAAATATGAGTTGCGAGATACACATTAGTGTCACAACTTTTAAGTTACATTTACCCAACCACAAAACCAAACATGGCCTGGAGAATAAAACTTGCGTCCAAATTTTGGTTGTTGCATTTAATAGCACAATACAACAAAGCTCAAACTATTTAACGCATTAAATTCTTGCTTATTGTTCATGGTTCTAAATTTAAACAGAAAAATGTCAACAGATTCTGTATTGTCAAAACGTTGAATAACTCTCCCAGTTCATGAATTCTTACAATTGTGGTAGTTGTTTCAGAATACTAAAAGTATTAAGAAGAGCTAGTACTCACAATAAGCAAATCAAATGGAAAGAAATAATAAAAGAATTAAGAAGAGTTAGTACTCACAACAAGCAAATCAAATGAAATGAAATGTAATACAGAAAATCCCCAATGCATGCAATGAGTAACAACATGAAATGCAAAAGAATAGAGGCATTAGAACATTGTTCTCACCATTTGGGATACCCTTACCATTTATTTGCATATATCGAAATACCCTTGCTTCCAATTCTAAAGAACAGAGAAATACATGAATTCGGTCAAGGTATTTTGTCAATTAGAATGGTTCAACCACACAAATACTAATTTTGTTTAACTTGGACTATTGACTAACTACAGCTAACAGTGTAATTATAACTTCCACAACTAAGGCAAAGAAGCAGCTCTCCAAATATACTTCTTATTTATGCTTTCATCTCCAAAGCCCATATTGTGTCAAGAGCTGGCACAAGGGAAAGCGCCGGTCCAAATCCCACACAGATAGATCATTGAATTTTAGTTTTAGCAAACCAGAGGAGATAATTGAGTAAAAGCAAACCTGAAAAGGTGATGCTGAAGACTTGAGGCATCCAATAAAGGTTTACAGCAATCGCCTTTTTGTGGCAGCGCGATTAAGCTGAGAATGGTGGAATATATCAGGTACAAAAGCACTATCATATTGGTTCTGAGGATTTTTTGGCCAGTAGATCCCAGAGGCTGTAGGAGGGGAAGGGATTTGTGGCACCGCCCAGGAGGTCTCTGGAACCTGACCCAAGCACTCGTCATCATCTAGTTCTTCCTCAGCAGATCTTAAGATAGATGAGCTGTCAGAGTCTCCACGCTTGCCACTATCAGCCTTAAAGAATCCAAAACAAAAAGGAAGCAAAAAGTATGAATTGTACAAACGGTATAATATTGAAACAAAATGGCAATATGCCAGTTATAAAGGAATAACATACCCAAACTTAATGCTACCGACTGATTTACTTCGTTTACCACCAAATCTAATAAATTTACTACTGCCTGTATCATTGGGGTCACATTGGTCAACTTCAAATTCAAAACTAGATATATTCTCATCATTTACATGATGGAACGACTAGAAAAAAGCCAATGGAACAAAGAAATGTCAAGAAATGCAGTTCTTATGGATAAATAGATGTAAGCACATGTGTTAGCATGAATGTGAAAGGAAGAAACTGAAGAAGGTTCACACACAATTCAAGAAACATAAAATTCATTGTGTGTGTCAGCAGTCATGCCTTGCCCTGTATTTCATATTGGTCATTTAAGAAATCATACCGGTAGCTTTTTTAACAAAATCTTCAGTTACAAAGGCAAGCAAGTTTCCTTCTGGATAAATTAGATGTTTAATATATCAGTCAAAGCAGATAAATTCGCAGTCTCACTTCTTAAATATTACAGGCACTCAAAAATGTGAGGTCTACCCATTAAGTACTGGTTCTCAGAAAAAGCTTACACCTGAACAGAGCAAAACAAATACTTTCCAATTATTCTTTGCAAGGGCAAAAAACAAGGTCTCTCAACTCTTGAATTCTGAATACTATATTTGGCTTTTAGAAGCACAAAAGCCAACCAATTAAGTTAGAGATAAAATTAGTGACCTTTCCCAAAAGACTAGGTTAGAGATAAGATTAGTGAACTTCCCAAAAGACTACAGGGTAGACTATGTCACTACTGACCCAGATGTTGGCTCCATCACTAACCAACAGGGAATGTCAACATTGAGCTATGAGCCAACTGAAGTTCTTCTTGAGATTCTATCAATTTTATAGGCAATGATTCCACAATGAGGTCTACATGCATGATCATGCATGCATGAACATGCAGGAGGGAGAGAATAAAGGTTATCTAAGTGATATTTGACTGTTAACAGCAATTGCATATATGAAGCAACAAACATAAGCAAAGATACAACCAAAATAATCTCAAAAGATAGCGCCCCCGAACCAGTACATACAAAATCAAATATGATTTTCCATTCTAAGTACGCATTACCTTAGAAGACCCATTATCCATGAAGCCATAATTCTG
Source organism: Murraya paniculata (assembly GCA_030449075.1). Taxonomy (NCBI): domain Eukaryota; kingdom Viridiplantae; phylum Streptophyta; class Magnoliopsida; order Sapindales; family Rutaceae; genus Murraya; species Murraya paniculata. The sequence continues at coordinate 337,098 of JAEVFN010000066.1, forward strand.
ATTGAGCTCAGGAAGTGCTAGAAAATCATCCATATGCCATGACGGAGTGCTTCCAGCTGCAGACCCCCCAGCAAATGAGACTTTGTTCACTGCAAAGTCGCCAACTCCACCAGCATTTGCAGGTAAAACTTCTTTGCATTCAGTGGCCACTGGCATCAGGGTGTCCCTTCTGGACAGAGAATGGGATTTCGTGTCCGAAATGTTTTCCCCAGATAGTGACTTAATAGAGGAAGATGAAGCACCAGGATCAGCTGGTTCAAGACTTACTTTTACTCCAGTAAGCAAAAATCTCTGATGAGCAGACACATAGCTATTTGCTGTGTGTATGGCAACATCACATTTCCTGCAGAGTAAGGCTCTATCCTGTAGACAAAAGAAAAAGCCAGATGTTTCCTGCAAAGGATCATTGCATTCTCAGTAGTTAATCTAAATGAAGATCAAGAAATCCAAAACCAGCAAATTCAAGAAGGTTAATTAATCATTTTGGAAAGTATCCATCTATACCACAACTAAGATATATCTATAGATTTTTAGAATACAACAAAAATATCTTTTTACAACAGATTGGAAATCTCTTCCCAAGTAAAGCAAAAATCTTAATTCTGTTGGCACTACATCTCCACATTATTTACAAACTTGCTCAATCCTCAGAGAACTTCTCTTTTGCTTACAAAAAGACAAGAGGTTTTCCTTTTTCCTAGTTAAAAACAAAAGATACAATTTCTCCCTTATCCAGAGCCAGTTTATTAAATTCAAACTATCATTGGAATGTCCTTCTTTCCCCAAAAAAATAAAATAAAATAAAATAAAATACGTTGGTGTCACAGTCCATATCCAAATTACAAGTAGAGATCTTCAGGATATATCCGAAGCTTTTCAACATATATTATTTCCCCAACCTTAATTTCAAACTCCTTGCGTTCATTCTACGACAACCATTTTGCAAGATTGTATGCATACCCATCAAAAATTTCCACCACCAAATCTCAATACCAAACCGTACACTGCTATAAATGCACGCATCACAATAGATTATAAGAAATAATAACCATAACTTAGCTCAGCACCGGATCCAAATTGGCTAGAAACATATCTTCCATAAACATTTGACAGAACACATAATATCCAAAATATAAACTTTACAATAAATTCCACAACTTCCTAGCAACTGATAAACACTGACTCATTTACACAAACACGTATCAAAGCAAATATCAAACAACCCCCCTATAATATAGCCGAATTACATCCGGGGCCCTTCCCTAAAATTTCTGACAAATCACGTGGATTAATTTTGTATTTTAAGGCATAATTAAGGAGAGATCAGCACGTTGCATCCAATTAATTTGCATTCAACAATTAAAAAGAAAAAAAAGATTTACCAAACCTGACAGATGTCACACTTGGGCATTTGTGTCGAAGAAGAGGAGAGAGGGACTCTCTGGTGCTTGCTCGCTAGCTTATTGGCGGCGTGAACTTTGTCGTCGCACTCCCAGCACAGCGCCGCCTCGTCGGCGCAGCACAGCACCTTCGCCTCCGCCGCCTCGCATACGTTGCACTGTATCCTCATCTCTCTCTCTGTGTAAACCACGATATCAGAAAAGATACGAAACTACGTCGTTTTTTTATTTTCCGAAAAAGATTTTGGTGAAACAGTTAGTGAGGTGGAGAGAGAGAGAGACGTAATAAACTAATAATAATAAAATAAAACGGGGGTTGGGGGAAGTGGGATATTTTTTTGAGGCTGAGAAGGCGTTGAACGCGTGGCGTTTTGTAGTTTGTGTCTTATAAACAGGAGACCGACTCTGTTCTGTCGAGCTGTGTTTGCCTGAAAGAAAAAATATCGCGCGAATAGATTCAGAGACTCCCCACTCACACCCACGCGGTTTCGATGGCGCGTGTCTCACGATATCCCACGTGGAGCTGATTCTGATTCTCGAAACGACGACGGCCAATGCTAACGCTATCTCTTTTGACTTTTTGATCTCTTTTACGCAGAAGTGATAAGAAGATTCTGATTCTACAAACGAGACGACTGTGCCTCTCAACGGTCTCCCTTTTAACTGAATAAATGAACGGTCTTTTCATTTATTAAAATATTAATAAAGTAATTATCTTTCAATAAATTAAATTTAAATAAAAAATAACATATTATTATTTTACGACTTAATATGTTTTGGTATATCATTTTACCACTTAAAATTTTGATAATTATGTTTTCCTACTTAATATTTTAGTTTTTATCATTTTACCACAAAATAGTTAAAGTTAATAGAATTTCTATATAAATTATAATAAAAATTTATTTTACTGTATAAGTGTAATTTTATATTAAAAAATATAAAATTAATTATATACAAAAAAATAATATTTTTATCAATGATTATTTTATATATCTTAAAATAATTTTATTGAAAAAATTTTGAATATTTTACCTTGTAAAATTATTAAAACACTAAATATACTAAAATTTTTAAAATATTTTTATGACATCAGTAATTGATTAATGGAGTTGACATTTTGGTGGTAAAATAATAAAAAATAAAAAATCAATTGGTACAAAACTTTGGTTGTACAATGATATGCAGAAAATATCATATGGTAAAATGACAATATCAAAAATAAAAAAGAAATATTGTTTTGGGCTGATTTTGATTTAGCCCAAAACAGCATGAAAGCTCCTTTTTCGCAAATGATTATGATAATGATTGAGACTAAATTGCCTAGAGGTTGTTTTTTGAGGACAACGATAACTTAGGCGAACATGAAATTAAAGAAAACTCTCGTTAGAGGTAATGTCGACAATGGCTAGGCGAACATGAAATTAAAGAAAACTCTCGTTAGAGGTAATGTCGACAATGACTAGTGATGGCACTTACAGTCAAGTCAATTGGAAGTTGAAGAAAATAATGAGTTTTAGATAAACCCTTAAATAAGAAGAAAATTGAATGTTTATATGAGTGAAAGAACTTGTCATCTTTTGCAAGACTAATATGATATTATAAAGTGGAGTGTCCCTTGAGAGCATATATGTGTCTTTTTGGACACATGACGAACTATCATTGGTTATTTTCCTCCTTAGATATGAAATTAGGAGTAGTTTGGCTTTCTTTATTAAGATTCTTAATCTTTCTAAGGCTAGACAACTGTCCTTTAAGAGTATCCTTGCTAGCGGTGTGTCCTTAATCCTGATTGATTTATTCCAAATGAGCTAATTGAGTTGATAGGCATTTGATTTCATTGATGATGAGGTAGACAACTGTGTTGTGGTCCCTATTTCTCATATTTGATTCATGTGACCTGTAATGATATATTTTGGAGATAACAGGGGTGGGGACCAAGTTGCGACGCTGAGTATGGCCTCGTTGGTGAAGCAATCACTTCTTTTGTAGTCCGTAGCCGACATGTGGCAGTTCTAGTGTGTTGTGAGAGACATTCTATACAGTTTCAAGACGTTGAAGTGGCTGGAATCGATTTTTTGGGATCTTTCTGTTATGTCCTTGTTCTTTCAATTCTTTCTTCTTTTTCTAGGATTTTTCCATTATTCAAGAGTCATATGAAATATTTTTACACGTGTCATATCCTAGGCATTTCTTAGTCAAATTTTACCACCACCATGCATTTCACTAAAAAGTGAGGATATACAACCAATTAGTAACAAATAATAGAAAGGGCGGACCTAATGAAGTCTCGTAAGCTTCCTTTAGATTTTGAAATTGTTTTAAAAATGATCCGTTTTTAATTTATAAGTTGTTTCGTTCTGTTTTTTGTTAACCTTTGAGTAAAAACATCATCGGATATGTGGGGTTTAACAAGTCTTGTAGAGCTGATAGGATGCTCTTGAGACGCTATGAGGATGTTAGTAGAGGAACTCAAAAGAGAAGCTTCGATGTGCTAAAATACAATCAGGTACCAAAAATACGAACAAAGCAGATAGACACGTAAAAGAATTGTCCTTTTAGGGCACCTATGCTATGAAAGAGAAATTTCCTCCTCAGATTTAAGTGTGGGGCAATTGCGCCAAACAAGGCTAAGTAACACAAAAAATTTAAAATTTATGCGGTTTTGGTTTTTAATCTGCGTTCGCAGAAGGGTCTCATCAACTCAGCAACTATGCAAAATAAAACATTATAAGTGATGCTTTACATAAACAAACAAGTGATAAAGAAAATGAAAAGATCGTCTTTGCGCTTCTTTTTTCTCTGAATCCTTTAAAAGGAGCATCATCTAGCTTATTCATGGATGATGATAAGGAGACTGGCGGTGTTTTTAGTATTAAAACAGCGGCTTTTCTTATTTGTAGATGACTAGATGGGGACCCAAGTAGTGGTTTTCACCATATATTCCATTTTTACAACTTCGTCACACGATAGCTCATGGCCCAACTTTACATCCTTGGTGCCCAACAAAATAAAATCACAATTAATGGTTTAAATAGAAGAAAGTTGAAAATTTTATGTGTAAAAGTCAAGATGTATTTACAAGCTTTCCATTTCACATTTACAGATTAGCAGTCACCGGTGCTAAAAAATTTTCAATAACTCCTACACTAATACCGGTGCTCAAAAAATTTCAATTACTCCTACACTAATTTACCCATCAACAGTCTCCGCACATATGATCTAATATACCAAATTTGGAGGCAAGAAAACTTTCAAAGCCGGTGCCTTGGATGATATTTCTATGGCATCCCCATTTTGGATAGAGAAGAAAACATGAGAACCATCAATGTACACGAAACCCTCTTTACAGAACCACGTAGCTTCCATGGACTGATCTGATTTAACCAATCCATGCATTAAGCTAGAAGTGGCAGCTGCTGGTGAAATGGGCTCTCTTACCATATACTGGAGATCGTGAGACAAAACGGGCATTACGAATCCACCTGCCGAGAGCATTGCAGCCGATGATCCAGCAGCAGTTGAGACCCTAAGACCACTTGATCGGCAGTTCACTAACGGTGAACATGGCATGCCATCACTTTTAATTCTGCCAACATGCTCAATGAGGTTAATAATATGTAAAATTCAACATACAGTGCATAAGTGGGCAGTGCAACTAATTTTCTATGGAGCAATTCCTTACTTGAATGAGAACCGGGAAACTGTGGCGGGACAAGGGTGTGCAATCAAAATGTCATTAAGAGCAAAAGTTGGCAGAGATTTTGAATTCACACGTAGCAATATCCTTGATAAATTTGATGGAACTGTTTTCCCCTCTAGGATGTTATCAAGGAGCTGAGAAAATAAAAAGAAAATGTCAGCCAGTTAAGCAAGTCTATCTTTCAGAAACCAAGTGTTTTCTCGCATTTAACATAATATGACATAAGCTCTGCAACTCAAATCCAAACAAAGTAAAGGTCCCAAACAAGATATAAGATAAAGTACACTAGTCTAGGTTCGAAGAAAAGAAATGTAAATGCTTTCCAAGAAAAAACGTTGATGCAAATATTGAGCTTAGTTCCTTCCTCCCACCTAAGGAGGCCTTTTACTATCGTAAAATTGGCCGTAAAAAAGCAGATTATATCTAAACAATTTACAAAAACCATCAAACACAACACAAATTTCCATTCAGTATTTCAATTTTATGGTCTTACTTGCTCGAAGTTATTCACAGTAGCTGCACATAGATGGCCCTTGCTTCTGGACGCATCAAACTCATTACTAAGCATATCCACCTACATGATTACATCCAGAAAAACTTGTTGCATTGACACATAAATTGGTACATTGAAAACAAATAAAAAGCCAAATTTGATAGAGAACTAACCTCCTCAACGCGGGTGGGGTCAGAATTCACTCCTAATACTGGAATTGAATCATCAATCAAGTGACCAGCTTGCAAAAGAGTGCCATCGCCACCAACAGTGACAACTAGGTCCACGTTGCGGATTGGTTTTGATAAGTTGTTACGGAATATTGGTTCCCATTCAACAGGTTTCTTTGAAAGAATATCCTGACAAAAGTTTATGGCATCCTTGTGAACCTTACATCTATTTTCCAGATGCTGCAAAATCTGTGCCATCTCCAAGGAAAATGGAGTTAAGAGAAATAAATCAACAGTTTTAATCATACAGTAGGATGAAGGGAGATGAGTTTTGTTATTAGAACAGAATTGTATGCCTTGACCAATACAATGCTATCACAAAAAGATTTCAATTGCAGTCTCAAAAATATTACCTTACAACAGAAAACATTTCATAGTTATAGCTAATAAAGTCGTATACAATGAACAGTACATACATGAGAAAGTTCAAATAATTGATTGGAAAGCTTTCAGGATACAGATAAATAATGGAATTATAAGGGTGATTGAAGCTAGGGGCATGTCAAAAATAGTACTTTTCTGACTTCAGAAAGCTCATCTTTATTTCTAGGCTGCATTTGGTGTCGCAGACTTGCGGTTCTGCTGCGAAATGGAAGCTCTAGCTATGAAATAAAGCTAATAATAGTTTTAACTTTTTAGTAATAATTTTGACAAAAGATAGGTAAGATGGTGGGTTAAAAATCATCTTTAACTTCCAAAATAAGTTGCAAGTAACATTTTAGAACAGTACTAGACATCAAATAACCAAAGGGAGCCTTAGTGTTGGCTCTACCAAAATTGAAGATGAAACCAAACTGCAATTTCTTTGAAGCCCTATAAAAGGAAAATCTCAAGTACTATTTTTTCAGTGAACCTGCGGAAAGATTAGTGCAAATTAAAATGTCCACGTACGAAATTTTGCTTTTAGTGAACGAGATTTTCGAATTCATATGCTAAAAAGGCTCTCAAAATGTTTACTCTCATAGTCTTTCAGTCATGCATTGTCCCCAGCAACCAAACTATTGCATAAATAAAGCATTAACAACAAACGCATTATCAACTTTGGCATTTTATCAAACAACTCCAATGCTTTGACGAAGACGTAAGAGCCAATCACCCGTTCAGTGCATACAAAGAACATGACAAGAAAGTAATTGCTTTTATACTCAAAATTCAAAAATAGAAACAACCCACGGAGGAATGGAGCTTGCATTTGAGGATTCATGCAAGAACGATGCTTAATAAAAAAACGAAATTTAAAAAAAACACTAAATTAAAAAAAAAAAAGAAAAAGAAAGGCGTTTGAATAAATATACGTACCAGAGGATTGGTGATATGAGAAATGCCGTTTGATCGGCGAACCGTGTAGACGTCGAATGGTTTTAGCAGCAACAGCAATTTCCTCCTGGCCATGCTCTGTGAAGTCTCTCTCTCTCTCTCTTTCTGTGCGTATATTGGACACAGTGGTGTTGCCGCGTTGGGCTTTAGATTGCGGGCTTGGGCCGGATATATTACTATGCTCTCCATAATAAAAACATTATTTTTTTTTTGAATTTTAATGTATTTGTTTTTCCTCTATTCTTTCCAAAATGATATCCTGATCAAACAATATTGATGTTTGATTAATTATATACTACACAAAAAATAGGGATGACAGAAATTCCCACAGAAACGGAGACTCTTGGTGATTTTTTCTATTCGGAGAGAGTAAGTGGATAATTTTTTACCTAATTTTTTATTTGAAGAAGGGACGGGGATGAGTTAGAACTCTATTCCCTCTACATTTTTCCATTTCCTCATTTTTATTTTTAATTATAATTCTTTTAGAATTATTAATAAATAAATAACAGAATTTAAATGATAAACTATTAAATATTAGTATAAATAACAAATATCAAAATATTTATACAAATATACTATAAAAACTTCAATGTCTAATTAACTAATAGTAGTCTTGAATTACTATTCAACCAAACCTTATTTCAAAAACCTTGGTCCAAAACTGTTTTAAATTATGAGTTACATTGCTTATATTATTTTTATTGTTTTATATTTGAAACTTAATACTATTTCTCAATTTGCCACATTCAAACAACAGAAGGAACATGAGATATAAGAATAAATTATTAAAAATATTAATTTCAGTATCTATACCCATTTCATTTATTTTATTATTGATATAAAAGTAATTTTTTTTCTTTTTATTATAGAATTATGAAGATTGACCAAGATAATTATTCTGATGATTTGTATTTTAAAGTGTGATTTTTATAATGGATTAATGTTAATATATGATATATTGTCAAATCTTATTTTTAAATTTTTTTTTTTATTTTAGTATGATTAAATTAAGTTCAGAAATTAAAAACATATTGTTTATTTAAGGATCGAGGACCCTTCGGAGATCCCTTGTTATTATTCGGAGAGGGTACAGAGACAGATGCAGAATATCAAATATGGGTACAAGGATGTCGATCCCCTCCCCTCCTCTCCCCATTGCCATCCCTAACAAAAAGTGGGGTGAATTTTATTATTTTGTAAAGAAAAAAATTATCTGTTTATTATCTTATTTTTTTTAAGTTTCAAACCCAACAAGATAAATTATCTTTCAGTCCTCAAACACGAATAAATGCAGCATAACTGTTTTCATTTTATTAAAGTAATTATCATGTTAAAAGATTTTTTTTTTGAAATACACACTTCTAAATGTGATTTTTTTTTTTTTATCGTTTAGTTCATTGGAGCTCTTTTCCTTTTTTTTTTTTTTTTAAATGTCTTTTATCTTTTTCGTTTATTAAAATGCTGAGAACTGGGTTGCACAGAAGCCTTAAATCAAAATTTCAATCTCCCTTTATCTTTAAGATTCTAATTCAGGCTGCCAATAAAGAAAGTGGCTGGAATGCGACATGGTCTTTTAACTTGACAAAAAAAAAAAAAAGGGAAACACTAATGGCTTCCTCACTAAAATTAAAAAAAAAAAGAATAATTTCACAATTGAATATAATCTTTGCCATTCATTCACGCCTATCCTCTTGTGTATAGAGAATACTCTATTTATAATGTGACTTAAAAAATCTAAATTTTAGATAACAACTACTTCAAATAATCTTTTATTGATTAATTTAAAACCTTATCAAAAGTCAACACTTATTTAATTCTCAAATTCAAATTGTACTTTTATATTCTTCCTATTTTAATGGGCGTAGACAAAATTTTTTGGGCTTAAATAAGATTTCCTAGTTGGTTTACTTAACACACTTAAGTTTCTAAGACTCGAATAGCTGGGCTCCTTTAAGTTAACTTATTTAAGCTTTCAGTGGTCATTTTTTATAATAATTAAATACATATTTAATATAACTTATCTAATAATTATAAATATTTATTTAATTTTATAAATATTTATTTTTTTTACTGAAATTTTTTAAGATTAAATAAATTATTTTCTCTTTGTTAGTAAAAACTTAAATTTTAATTTTTTAAAAATATAAATTAAAATTTTTTTAATATTAAAATATATAAAATACCATCTACTTATTTATTAATTTTAATTTATTTATTAAAATAATTTTTTAAATTTTTAATAAAAATCTTTATTGACAACTAAAGTACCAAACGTTTTCAGGTGAAAAGGCAAAAACTATAGTTGAGGATATAAGCCTATTTGCTTGTTCAAAGCCTCCAACAGCTACGACGCCCTCCAGCAGCTAGAGTTTAGCTCTTCAGTTGCCGTACTTTCCGTCAGTTGTGCTCTCGGATAGCCGTGCTTTCAACTGCCCGACCTGTTTATCTTATCTAAGCTCCGGTTGCTAATCTCTTGTTTTTTCACTTATTTATGATCCTACTGCAGACTAATGATCCTATTACAAGGTTCGCGGCACCAACATTTCTTGTGTGACTTTTCACACTTGTTGTAACAACAATAACCATCATCTTCTTGAAATTGGGTACCAAATTTGAAACCTAACCGAAGCTAATTTGATGAGGTCCAATCGCTACTGCTTCGCATATTTGTCAACCTAACCCACTTCTCCAAACCAAAAACCTAACCCCTTTCACAATCGGACCCAAACTTGGGTTAGCCCAAAATGGTCCAAATTTCCGCAGTAACACCAATAATGCAATTTCTTTTTGTTTTTTAGTTGGGATCAAAGTCAATTCATTTCCCATAAATAAATAAATTAAACACCTTCTCATTTTAAAATAAATTAAATTAATTAATAGAAAAACTTGATTAAACATAACATTGACCCACCGAACCAAACCCGTTTCGCCGACCAATCAGAACCAATCTGGGTCTATTCTGTTATCCATATTCGGCAGATCTATCCAAATTATCTTCTCAGAATCTTTCGGATCCGATCTCTCCCTCTCTCCCCGGTTTATCTTCTTAACGACCCAACCCTAAACTTACCGGATCCTCCGATTGGTCTCTCTGCAATTAGCTCTTCCGTCACGATTCTCTGTAAGAACCACTTGAAACTCTCACCAATTATTCTCAACTTTACCCTTATTTCGTTCGGTTTTTGCTGAATTTTACTTTGAACCGTCGTTTTATTTAGCCTTTTTTGTATATATAAATATTGTTGAATTTCAGGTTTATTCATTGTGATTGTGATTTTATATAAATGAACTATCATTTTATTTTATTTGTTGATGGTCTTTGATGGTGGATTTTGAGAGTATGTGTTTGATTTTGATATACTGCTATTTGTGAAACTCTGCCTATAAATTGTGTGAGTTTTGTTTGTTTTTTTTTGGTGAATTTTGAGATGATCCAAATGTTTTGATCTTGACTTGTTTGTTTGTTTAAATGAATGTTTCAGAGTTCAGTTCAGCAGAAATTTTGCTTTTGTAGCGTTGAGGTTTGTGATTTTGTTGTAATTTCTCTGGGAAAGTTTTGAACATTGATGCAGGTTGACATTGGATTATCATTTCTGTTACAGTTTCTGATTTATTTAATTTATTTATTTTAATGGGACAGTGATTGATATAACCTTGTGATGATCAATTGCAGGTGTGCACACTAGAATTGGTCTGAGTGGGACCCACCATTTTTATTGATGCATATCTGTAGTTTCATGATCATAGAAAAACTGAAATCAGAGATATTGGTGTTATTGAAATTATCTGTTCATATTGTATATTCCTCATGAGGGTTGCGGCTTAAATAATCCTTTGGTTACATTTGTGTAAAGCAACATTCAGTAAATAAATTCTGCAATGTGGACACCAAATGTCGCAATCATCCTTGAATTTTGGATTGATTATAGTATTTACTAATTTTTTAGTTGTTATTGTTTCTTGATGATTTTCAAACTGAAATTTATCTGCATTTTTAAAAAAAGATTATGCCGTGAAAGTTTTTTAAGCCCTTATTTTCACCGAAGATTGACTTATTTTAATTTTGATCCGATCCCTTGTACAGATTTTGGATTATCTCAAGTCTATGCAATGGAAGTGTCGAATGATTTAGTTACCAAGAAATCGAAGCGGTTAACATCTGTTGTGTGGAATCACTTTGAAAGGGTTAGAAAGGCTGATGGTTGCTATGCTGTTTGTGTTCACTGTAATAAGAAACTTAGTGGTTCAAGTAATAGTGGGACTACACATCTGAGGAATCACTTAATGCGGTGTCTGAAAAGATCTAATTTTGATGTGTCTCAACTAGTTTCTGCAAAAAGAAGGAAGAAAGATAGTAATGAAACCCTCACAAATATCAGCTACGATGAAGCCCCAAGAAAAGATGAGTATATTAAACCAGTTATTAAGTATGAACCTGATCAGAGAAAAGATGAAGTCATTAGCCTTGCGCATAGTAGGTTTGATCAAGAGCGAAGCCAGCTTGATCTTGCTCGCATGATAATATTACATGGTTACCCATTGTCCATGGTGGAGCATGTTGGATTCAAAGTATTTGTCAAGAATCTTCAGCCAATGTTTGAGTTTGCGCCAAACACTGCTATTGAGCTTACGTGTATGGAGATTTATGGGAAGGAGAAACGGAGAGTTTATGATTTGTTAAGTAAATTGCATGGAAGAATTAATCTAGCTGTGGAAATGTGGTCGTCAACAGAAAATGCTGAGTACTTGTCTTTGACAGCTCACTATATTGATGAGGATTGGAGATTACAGAAGAAGATCTTGAATTTTGTCACACTTGACTCTTCTCACACAGAAGACTTACTTTCAGAAGTGATTATGAGGTGTCTGACAGAGTGGGATATTGACTGTAAGTTGTTTGCCTTGACATTTGATGATTGTTCCATTGATGATGATATCGTCCACAAAATTAAAGAACGTATATCTCAGAATAGGCCTCATTCAAGTAATGGCCAATTGTTTGATGTCTACTCTGCTGCGCATGTTCTGAAATCGATTGTTCAGGATGCCTTGGAAGCACTCCGTGATGTGACTGAGAAGATTCGAGGAAGTATTAGATATGTTAAAAGTTCACAGTTAACGCGAGGAAAGTTCAATGAGATTGCCCAGCAAGTTGATATCAACAGTCAGAAGAGTCTAGTTCTTGATTGTCCAGCTAGATGGAACTCAACATATTTCATGCTAGACACAGCCTTAGAGTACAGAAATGCATTTAGTGCCTTACAAGACCTTGACTCTGAGTACTCATCAGCTTTAAATGAAACAGAGTGGGATTGGGCAAGTTCCATTACTGGCTATTTGCAACTTTTTGTTGAAATCACCAATGTCTTCTCTGGGAACAAATGTCCAACTGCAAATGTATATTTTCCTGAGATTTGTGACGTACATATCCAATTAATTAACTGGTGTAAGAGCCCGGATGAATTTCTAAGTTCATTGGCTTTAAAGATGAAAAGTAAGTTCGAAAAATATTGGAGCAAATGCAGTTTGGCTTTGGCAATGGCAGCCATCTTAGATCCCCGATTCAAGATGAAGTTGGTGGAGTATTACTACTTCCAGATTTATGGTAGTACTGCCCTGGAGCGAATCAAGGAAGTTTCTGATGGTATTAAGGAACTTTTCAATGCATATGCTCTTTGCTCAACCATGGTGGATCAAGGTTCTGCTTTGCCAGGAAGTAGCTTACCAAGTGCTAGTAATGATAGTAGAGATAAACTAAAGGGCTTCGACAAATTTCTCCATGAGACTTCTCAAAGTCAAAATGCAGCTTCAGACTTGGACAAGTATTTAGAGGAACCAATCTTTCCTCGTAATTGTGAGTTCAACATATTAAATTGGTGGAAAGTACACACACCGAGGTACCCTATATTGTCCATGATGGCACGTGATGTTCTGGGAACTCCCATGTCAACTGTTGTTCCAGATTCAGCATTTAGCACTGGAGGTAGATTGCTTGATAGCTGTCAAAGTTCACTGAATCCTGATACTCGACAGGCCTTGATATGTGCACGAGACTGGTTGCGGATTGAATCTACCGACGGTATGAGTGTATTCTTTGAATTTTCTTTACTGGGATACAGTTTAATCGTTAATTTATCATTAACTATATCCTTTCATAATTGTTTTGTCAGAGCTTAATCCTTCCTTGAATCACTATTCTCTACCCCTTTACATTGAAGCAAATTAAGCTGTGAATGGTGAGAATTTGTTGGTTTTTTCATTTATTCTTCTCCTCGTCCCTCCATCTTCCATAATATTCTACCTGAGATGCTTTTCTTTATGGACCAATCTAATTATGTTTTGTTTAATGGACGTGCAAGGTTTATGGATCTGCCATCAGTTCGTAAGATGGTGTCCAATGCATTTCCAACACTTAGGCTTCACTCTCAGAATCTGCTGTAGATTCAATTTAGTTTGTTAGATGTAGGCAAGAGTTGCTGACTGCTTAAAGTTCGTCTAGAAGGAACTTAATATTTACATCTCGTTATTAAATGCTTATATTTCATACTCAAATTGAAGCTAGCTCAGCTGATATTGAAGGTTCTTGTGCTGTCGTGATGTGCTTCTCTTGATAGTTTCCTACTTAGATTCAAATGATTTCTAATATCAATGCTTGCCCCGTAGGCTGCTGGTAAGATAGACAGATGAGACATTTTACAAGTTAATGGAGATGCTTTGAGATCAAACTTTCCTTTGCTACTCTTTCTATGTACTTAAAACTTTTTGTTAAATAACAGTAATAAATGCTTTTGTCAATCCTATATTAGATGGATTCATCAAAATTATGGTGCCCTTGATAAATTAACGCTATTGTGACTTCCTCCACGGCGGTCCAATACTTAATCGAACAGAGCAATCCAGCAACGGCTGCAAAGCCACAGAAACGATCTAATGAAGTTAGTACTGTATTATTTTGCCCCCTCATTCAAGATTATTGGAGTGAATATTTAATTAAAAAAATTTTATTACTGTACTCATATTTGTCTCTCACTCCATGTTCCAATACTTGGTTGAACAGAAGCGATGGATTCCTACAAAAGGTGACAACAGATAGGACACTCAAAAACGACTTCGTTTCGTGTAGATATAGCGGCGGAGTGGGTATTGTGCGGGAATGTAAATATCTATATCCATATCCATTTGATAGTGGATATTCGGGTGACTTGCTCTTATTCATTGTGGGTTTGAATGGGTACAGGTCGAAAATTTCTTATTAAAAAATATAGATATTTATCCCTTTTCTAATCCCCTTTATCCCTATAATGTTATATTGAAAAAAATGAACAGATCACAATAATATATTAACATGAGAACGACAAATTGATGTGGAGAAATACCACTTGAAAAATAAGACCACAAACATATACCAACAAGGAAATTTTCAATATTTATATGGAGAAATATCCAATGATATGTTAATAATTGATGCCTGAGGATTAATGAACGATGTCAAAAATTTCAGTTGATTTTTTCACCCTCAAATTATAGGAATATCAATTGTAAATATAGCTGGACTTTGAAATATTGACTTTTGGTATTCCTTTGGGTTTCAAAAAATTCCACAATTAAAGACTAAAAACTGCTGACATTTAGTTGTTTTTGTTTTAGCCTTTTAGGGTTTTGATATTTAGATTTAGCTGTAAAACCCATATGGCTATGCTCTACCCATCCACTCAACAAATATAAATAATTATATCCAAACCCGATCTTTTTTATAAAAAAAAAAAAAAAAAAAAATTAGACTCGACACTTGATCCTAACATAACTGTCCATGTGCCTGTAGGAAATTTTTACCATCTCTAGTTTTAAGTGCGTTTTTCTTACCTTTGTCACAGTTGAGCTGGCTTGACAATTTCCAACTCAAAATCTTCTTTGCATTCTTTGCAAGTTAATTCGCAAATTTCAATCTACTTATTGCTTAGCCTACTCTTTGCAAGTTGATGGAACTGGTCACTAAAATGGCACTGATGTTTGTTCTCTGAAAGTCATATTGTTGTAAGCTTCCATTTTCATTCGCTAAACCATGATATCTCGCAACTCCAAATTCACAACAAAACCATCTAAAACTTGCGAACTTCCTCCATGAAAAATGCAAATAAAGTAATTTTTCACTTTGGATGGATCCATTCATTTAATTGATTACATATCTTTTTTTGAGACCCCTTCCTTCTTTGTTATCTTTAAATATTTTGTTCAAACCTATTATAAGGAAAAGTCATTATAAGACAATTGTTTACTTTATAATAGATTGGTGGATTCAAGTAGGTTGATGCCTACCTTTGTTACTTTAAAACATTTTGATTAGTTACTTGTGCAATATGCGTAGGATTATAGATCTTTTTGTTGCTTTTGATGTTTGAGGAGGGGATTTCATCCCGATGTTGTAACTTTTAATATTAATTAGGGGTTTTTCTATGGAGAAAATGATTTTTGAAGCCAGTGAGCTGTATAACAAAATGTTCGTTTTTGGTTGTAGGCCTTTTATGGTTAGTATGGGTTAAGATGGTCAATGGGACCGAGAAGTTTGGGAGTAATGTTCATTGGTGGGGTGCATATCAGTTAGTTGGATGTTGTTATACACGATAATCATTGAATGTCTTTGTAAACAAGGTTCTATATACAAGGCCTAAGACCTTGTTGTGGAAATGAAGAACAAAAAAATTAATCCAATGTGGTTATCAATTACAATTGTTTAGTTCAAGGACTCTTTTGTCATGGTGACAAGAATACAGTAGAACTTTAATAAAGTAATACTTATTAAATTGATAACTCGATAAAGATTGTTATGTGTTTTTTTTTTTTTTTACCTAAGAAACAACAAGGATTGGTGGACTACATAGCTATAAAAACAAAGATAAAAAGTCTCATTGTAAACAAAACATAGAAAAACTAGATAGATAAAAAATAATCCAAAACCTAAGAATAACGCAACTTGTTAAGAATGCATTTCCTTTTAGGATATAGCTTCCTAATTAAGCACAATTAAAAAGAAAGAGATATCTTTGAATTTAATAGTAATAGAAGTCCAGAAGGAAGCCCAAAACTTTACTTTGTCTCACAGATGCAAAGGATCTTCTCTAATAGATTCTCTGGTTCCTTTCATTCCACAAGAACTAAAAATTAATCAAGATAGCATAGTCCCAAAGAACCTTGCTTTTCCTTTCCTTTTTAAGCAATAAAATCTTTCCAATAAGAGGGAATAACAAGAGGCAAGATTTGATTAGCTTAGATTAAAGGTATTAAATAACTTATACCACAAAAAGTAAGCAGCAATGCAGTGTAGAAACAAACGATCAACATTCTCTTATGCGTTTTGACATAATACACACCAATTTCAAAAGGTTGCCATATTAGGTTTTCTTTTTTAAACCATGTCATTGGTGTTGATTTTTCTCTGAGCAACAGACTAAACATCTTCACCTTGGTAAGGATTTTAGCTTTCTAAATTAGATGAGAAGGAATTAGAGTTATCTATGAGATTAAGAAAGTAAAATTTAGTTGAGAAACATCTTGATTTATCTAAAATCCAAACTCTCTGATTCTTTCTCAAATCATTAAGAGAAACTCCATGTATAGTCCTAAGCATCTCAACATTATTGAGTTTCTCTATCATTGAAGTTTCCAAGGAACTTAAAATCCCAACTACACTTCAATATAGAATAACATGGCTAAACTTAGCTTAATATGTCTAATATTGCAAAGCAAACAACAAAGAAAAATGATATCGTTTCATTGATAATACTTGAGTTGAAATGCTGAATACAAAGGTTGCTTACATTTGTATACAAATACGGTAAGCAATCAGATAAGATCAGCTCATTAAATTTCTATCCTAAAATTTACCCCCCTGCTACACCCATCTAGCCATCAATCATTACATAAGATTCTCTCCAATGCACATGCTAAGGCCGCTCTATATAGCTGTTTTGCCATGTTATTGTTGCCACTACATTTGTTGACTTATTTGCTTCGTAGATGTTGCAGATTGCTTGGCATGTTGATTGTACTACCAGGTGTGCTGCTTGGTTAGCATGTGGTGACTTTTCACAGTAACCATTTGACTTGTGGTTAATATGCACTTGTTGATACTCTATCTTGATCACGTCCCTAGTTAGCATCTAAGTTATAATTTCAGTGCCATTTGACTTGTGGAATGTGTAGTTCAAGCTATTTGTCTTGTTCAGATACCTCAATACTCTTTTGCATGCAGTTTACTAAGAATGCCAATTCGAGCCTTATGAGAACTGCATATTGTAGGTTTACAATTAAGCTTCTGTGAAGTGTTGGATTTTTAAATAATGTCCTAAAATCTTTTGACAGCTTCTTAATTGTATTCATTAGTGTTTTAATTCCTTTGTAATCACTTATGTTAGCCTTCTTAAACAAGTTCTTTATGTACTTTAATTAATTGAGTAGCAAGAAATTTCTAGTCCTTGTTACTTCAATCCTAAGAGAAAAGCTTATTTCCCAAGTCTTTCGATGCAAATGTTTTACTTAACTTATCAATAACATCTTCAACAGTTTTTCCTTTGTTGCCTATGATTATGATGTCATCAACATAGATCAATAATAGTATCAAATCAATTTGTTTCTTTTCAAAGAACTGTGACTTGTCACTTTTTACACCCTATGCTTTTAGAGGTCTTTTAAGTGTGCTAAACCAGGCTCTTAGAACCTGTCTTTATCAATTTACAGATATGATTTGAATTCTTCTTGTCTTCAAAACCTTCTGGTTGTTCATGTAAATTGTCTCTATCATATCACCATTTAAGAATGAATTGTTTATTTCCATATGCCTTAGAGTCCAATCTCTATATCATTGATAAGTTGAGTACAATTTCGATTGTTGCAGCTTTCACCACAAGACTAAAAGTCTTTTTAAAATCAAGACCAAATGTTTAAAAGAAACATTTAGCTACCAACCTTGCTTTGTTTGGGTTAATGGTTATTTCTGGATTTTGCTTGACCTTATATATCCATTTGTTTCCTACAAGTTTCATGTTTCATTTAAAAAAAATTAAGGTCTAAGTTTGGTTACTTTGTAAAGCATCAAACTTAGCTCGCGTGGCTTGTTTCTAATTTGAATTTGCCACGGTTTTTGTAACAATGTTTAGTGTTTCAGTGAGGCTTCCTGTGACAGCTTCGTACACATTTTGGTTTAAAGATCCCAGTTTTGGATCTTCTCACTATTGGATATGTAAATAAGGAAGGTTGAATTTGGGTTTGAGTATAAGGTGCTAGTTATGATGAGTGGTCTTAGCTTTATGGTTCTATTGGTGAGGTAATTATAGAAAGTCTTTGTGTATCATGTTGTTAATGTATGCCTACGTTAGGACTTTGATTTTAAGTAATGTCTTTAGTATCTAGAGAGCTAGGTGATTGTTCAATGTCTGTTGCCTGATCAACTTCTATATTTTCCTACGTTGAATATGCTATCACTTAGAATTTACCAAGTAATGACTATAACTCATTTGTGTTAGCTATCAAATATGATTTGAAGTCCAAATCATTTCAAAAGGAAATGACATTTCATTAAACTCCACATTGGCTACTATATACACTTATCTTGAATAATACACAAATAACATTTGAGTGATGGACTTGTGCCTAGTAGTACACACTTGAAAGTATGGAAATCAAGATTATGCTTATTGTATAGTCTCAAGTACAGAAAGCACCACAACCACACACCTTAAGCAAGGAATAATCTAATTTGATGGAGGAAAGAATATTAAATGGTGTTTTGTTTTGAATTATTAGTGATGTGAGTCTTTTTGTGATGTAGGTGGCATTATTAAAGGCAACCTACCTGAATTTTAAAGGTATTTGTGCTTGTACAAGTAAGGAGAGTCTAGTTTCAAATAAATGTCTATGTGATACAGATTAGGAATCGTTATCATATTTGGATTAGTTTCCTTATTAACTAAGGTTTAATACTTATATTTTCCTTTTCGGTTTAGAATTCTTATTTTCCTTTTACTACATGATTTAGGATAATTACTATTAATATAAATAACCTCTCTTGTAGCATTTGAAGGTAGATTTTGAGTTTAATAATATTTTTAGTTTTCAAATCTCTGTGTAAGTATTTAAATTTAGTTGATTCTCGGTATTCTGTGGAATCAATGAGTTTTAAGCCCTAAATTCGTGGCATTCTTTGAAATAATGTAAATTTAGTTTGTTATTTTATTTCGGTATTATCTAGAATCAACGGAGTATTTTGAATTATAACTTCTGCTGCATCACTATGCTTCTTTTGCACTTTTTGCTTTTGTGCATATGTATACGAGCAAAAATATCTTAAGGTAATCCCCTATCTTTTTAGATATGGTTCAAATAGTTTGAACTCTCCACTTATGTCGCATTGTAGTGACTAAATGTTACATTCTAACTGCTTTTCTATTTGTATTTTGAAATTGACAAAGGTTTGAAAAGCTTATAGTTTTGCCATCAATGGAAAGATCTATGTGTGGTTGGTTTTATCATCAACGAAAGAGATGTAATGTCTACATCCATGTCATGAAAGAATTGGTGCTGGTCTGCAAAGATAAGTGTGTATCAACTTTAAAGTTCTTTTTTTTTTTTTTTGGTTTTGATTGCTGAGCTTTTGAATATTTATTCTACTTGATTTGCATGTTAACAAGCTATACAAAATTATGCAATTTCATCTTTACTAATTTTCAATTGATTACAAGATGACGAGATGTTTTTGAGTACATTTATAAGTCTAAGACGCCGAGGGTTTAAACTCTTTTCTATGCTCAATACATCTTTACTTGAATAAACATTTGTGGAATTAAAATATTTAAAACTTTAAATTTAAAGATTCATGACTTGTTGACTCTGGATCTAAAGGATTGTAGAAAAATGATAAAATAAACTCTAGATTTTTTACATTATCATCCGACTTTTGATTTGAAAAAGCATAACATAAAGTAGTAAAAGAATGCTTGTCTTAATTCAGTTGATCAGTCAAGCACACAAGCTAATATAAACCTCCTCTAGCTACTCTTTTTACTAGAACCTTTCCTAGCCTCTTGTCTTTTATAATGTTCACTAACCATAATCATCAAACAAGATGTTATATTGTTGTCATGTAAGAGTTTAGCAATGCTGATGAGATTCCTAGTAATGTGAGGCACAACAAGAATATTTTTCAAGCATACACGTGTATATGTATCAGATGAGGGAAATAAAGAATGAACAAAATAAGTTATTTTGAGCTTCTTACAATTACCAATTGCAGGCTTGTAATTTCCTTGATATTTTGAGTTGATGTCTATGTTGGAAAGATCGTTGATTGTTGTGCAAATTTTGTTGTACTTGCAAGCGTATGAATCTATTGCAGTATAGATTTGTGGTGACAAGTGTCGATCACACGAGGAGGTAGATTTAATCATGTGTAAGGTTAATCTTCCAAGCATACTTGTGTATATGTGGATTGGTAGGATATATTTTTAAGCAAGATTTAAATTAAAAAGATAGCGGGAACAAATTAAAGATAAAACAATATAAAATAAGCACTTGAGTCTGTGGATTAACACTCAAAATTTCACCATGGGCTTAATATTCATTTTTAAATTCCAATTAATCTATGAAGGGGGGTATTTCCACTCCTCATAAGTTTATCTCTAATAAATAGGGCATCAAGTGCTTATTGTGCCAGGAAAAAATTATTTTATGTTAAATGGGTCTCAAGTACATACTGTGCCAGGTGATAATAATTCTACAGTCGACATTGTGGCAAGACTGTCTACTAAATAACTCTGACTTATTCTCTATCAACACTGAGTCAATATGGACCACTAATACTAGAGGGAATGTTTTTCTCTATCTAATAAAGTGTAAAGTGCTCATCGTGCCAAGTAGTAATAATTTTGCACTACGGAGTTGGTATACCAGTGTAAAATCTAGACAAAATTATTACTATCTGTCAACGATGGGTCAAAACAACCTAAATAAATTAGAGAAAGAGAAAGTAAACTTACCAAATTAAGTCCAAGAATCATGTTGAGGCGTCACCTTCAACCCAAGCTTGAAAATAAATTAACTATTCATTTTTTAACTAGGGGCAAAATAAAAATTTTATTAAAATACGTAGAAAATACAGTATAGAGAGGGAATTACAAAAATCAAAGCTAAAAAATGAATTCAGGAATGTTAAATTAGGGGGGATAGCCCATTTATTTATAGATACAATGAATAAATCATGGCCATCGGATAAAAACAATTTAGAGCTCAGGATTGCACCTCGTGGCAAGCTTTGATTGGATGGAACACATCATCAGGGCTGTCATTTCGTGTATGTGCATGTAGCGTATAAACATTTTTCGGTACACTAATATGCTGTCATTTCATCAGTCAATGCTAAGTCAATCTTTTGGTCTAATAATGTATCACCACGTTATCAGTCAATACCACGTCATCTGGTTAATGCCAACAATTTGAGTGTTTAATTAACTTATTTGTGGTTTATTTATTTTTATTTCACTTTTTGTGTTTTTGTGCATTTATGGTACTTGAGTGTGTTTTATTTATAGTTTGTAACAACGTGGCAAGGTTAATATCATAACTTCTCCTCTCTCTTTATTTTTATTTTTATTTTTTTAATTTGAACATGTTATTTGCATGCATGGTCGAAAGTCATAGTTACCTGATTTAAGACCGATAGATCTTGAACTGAAAAAAATACTTCGTACACAAAGACACACAACATTAAAAGTTGAAACTGAAGGTAAAACTGAAATGGATTTGCAACAACAAGCACAAGCGCCACATGAGAGGCCATTTAAGGACTACTTTAGTCCCTTAGCCAAAAGATTTACAAAGGATAGAATTGTATTCCACGTGATCATATGATTGATGGCTTTACTTTCAGGGAACCAAGCATTGTTGGGCTAATTTCTAGCTTTGGTAATTAAAAATTGCTCTTTAGTCTCTTTTTCCAGCTATTGTGGTTAAAGCCTTTCTTGTGCCTAATCCAACATTCAGTTGCACTGTGTTTCTTTTTAAAATAGATATGGCATGACCCTTTTGATTCATTTTCATCATCATTAGTGGCAACAAGTTTATCTTTGCCCTTATTTTATTGGCCTTTGTTTTGATTGCCACCAGGTTGTGAGTGAAAAGGAGTGTTAGCTGGTCTGATGTTGCTTTGCCAGTTCCTTCTTTGACCTTTTCATCTGGGCATAATGAGCTTCAGGCCCAACATTGACATGGTTATGTTCAACACTATTTTCTTGAATTAGTAGTATGCTATACACTTTACAAGGTAGTGTGCTGCCTAGTTTTAAAGTGATAACAGTTATAACAGAATCATATTCTAGACCTAACCAGTCACACACACTTAACAAAGTCATCATCAAACATTTGGTTTCTTGCTTCTCTAAGAGCATTTAGAATAACTCTAATTCTAAAGTAGTATTCATGGACGCTCAATAATCCTTTTTTGGTGATTTATATCTAGTTACTTAGGTGAAGGATCGAAGGTCTAATTCTAGCCATTAACTAACTAGAAAGAGTTACCCAAACCTCATGAGAGGTGTTATAATCTATACTTAATAACTACATTAAGCATATTTTCACTCAAGGAAGAGAGTAACCAACTTAACAAGATGTGATCATTCTTCTCCCACACTTGAGAGGTATTTAATAATTGGCTTTTATAGAACGAAATGATAATAGATAGAAGCAGATAGTGTTCTAGGCCAGGTAGTTTAATTGTCACCTGGGATTCTAATTTAGCCCCTCATACTATCCACTAGATCCGCAAGTTCATTTGCTATTATGCTAGAAATGACCTGAGACCTACATATCATATAGTTTGACTGGTTTATCTTGATTATGTAATAAATTAGTCTGTATTGTTGGTGATGATTTAAAGGTCGATTTGCTTATTTTTATTTGTTGGATTGATTTGCAAAGTGGTTTGATTCAAACCATTAATGGATTAATTTGCAAGGTGGTCTGATTCAATCTATTAGGTAGATTTTGATCACCTGTATCAGCTTGATTGTTACCGTTGCTAGCCATAGCTTAATAGATCAATGCTCTGATACCTAATTTAAATTATTAAATTTTGCTTAATATGGCAAATATCATGAAGTAAACAACAAAGAAAATGATATTGTTTCATTGATAATACTTGAATTGGAATGATGAATACAAAGGATTTTTATATATGCATACAAATAGGGCAAGCTATCAAATAAGATCAGCTCATTAGATGCCAAAATGTTTATCTTAAAAATCATCAGCCTCTATTGTTACAAATCCAATTATCAATTATCACCCAAGATTTTCTCCAATGCATATGCTGAGGCTACTCTGTATAGCTGTTTTGCCATGTCATTGTCGCCACTTCATCTGCTGACTCGTTTGCTTCACAAATGATGCATTTTACTTGGCATGTTGACTATATTACTAGGTATGCTTCTTGGTTAGCATATGTTGACTCTTTATAGATATTGTTATCGACAAACTATGCCAGTTATAAACACTCTTGACCTCAAGAAAGCCTATATAATTGAGGGAAAAGATAATAGAAAGCAGCCTCCCTTATCCAACAATCCTCCAAAAATCTAACTTTCTATCCATTACCAACCATCAACTTAATAGTGGGTAAAAAATATGTTCTTCCTTCTGAAATAAACACCCCAAGACATCTACTACTCCCTTAACTACATTTGCTACATCCCAACCATTTTTATTCAATTCATACTTGCTTTTTATAACACAGTGCTAATTTAAATTTATACTATTCCACAAAATAAATTTATAATATCAAACTGAAACTTTCTATCTCTCATTTATCATAAGCTTTTAATGCCTTAGAAAGATGACTAGCTTTATACAAGTCACCAAACAGAATGCTGCATTTTAATATAGTTTCTTGTAGCATTTTGTTGGATGAGATTTGCATGGCAAAATAAATGATGCAAATATGCAAGCAACAATTTGTTTTAATGGCCAATTTTCAGTATGGTCTTAATGGACAAAAATGATTGTGCCCCAGATGCAAATACGTTTAATACTGTCACGAAATATATATACATGCTCAAAGAAGTAATCATATTTATTTAATATGTTTGGTACATTAACACTTTAGGCCATTTTTTGGGCCACTAGGCATTGAATTTATCTATATATAACAATAAGTTTTATTTGTGATATTGACGTAATATTGAATATTGTGTACAATAAATATGAAGCAAATAGGACCAAGCAACAAGGGGCTGAAAAGGTTTATAAGGCCACAATTGTTGAAAAACAAAAGAAATTAATGAACAAGGAGAAGCATCAATTTGGGATGATGCATGAGGACACAATTTTAGATGTTGGTAAAGTAGCATTGTAAAAAAGCATTAATAGCCAAAAAAAATAGAAAGAGGATAAGCATGAACAATTTATTTTATCCCATTGTCATGTGAGTGCATTCACTAAGGTTGTTTCCTCATTCTCACCTGAGTAACATGCTGCAATTAAAGAAATTAACTTTGGAAACATCCTAGACTTAAGATGTGATTGGTTGAGACAAGAGTTTTGTGAAACACTTGTCCGACAACGTGACACAAAGAGGCCTTGTATAGGTTTGCATGGCAATTCCATTACCTTTAGTATCATAATGGGGATCAAAGATGGAAGTGAACCCATAGACATACAAGAAGAAGTGGGAGATATTACTAAACTGTACGCTAAGTATAGAACTGGCTGAAAAGCATCAAAATACCTACAGTTAATGATAGACTAATAGGTAGTAAGAGCTAAGATGATTTTAAGATCCTCTTTTCTCTGTTTCTTTTAAGAATTATATTATGTGCCATAAATGCCACTTATATCAATATGATGTATCTCCATGCTCCAAAAGATGTACAGTCAATTAAGAAAAAGAATTGGGCTACATGGTGTTTCAACTTTTTGTGGGAGGATATAGTGAAGTATAAAGAACAGTAACTGAAGTCGGTTAGTGGCTGTCTTGTGTTCATAGAGGTATGTTTAAGAAATCTTAGAGGTAATAACTATTTTACCAAATTTTGATAGATTGTAATGAAAAATAATATGACATAAATATTGATTTCGTTATAAACAGTTGTTCTACTTCAGTGCTATTTTGTATGATCATTGTTTTAACGATAGAACAGTATCCCTTGTTAGTGGATGAACCAAGGAAGAGATTTGCTGAATCTTGAATTGGCAGAAAAAGTATGGGGACATCACAAGTAGTGATTTTTTTATTATTCTCAATCTTGTCCATGCATGTATATAATTTTAGAAACCAAATTGCATATGTTTCCAATGTCAGTATATATCATTGTTGTTCTTATTTATTTTAGGTTTTAATGCATGAATCAAGTTTTTCTGAACTCCAAAGCCATTTCCCTCATTTTGAACATACCCAAGATGTTGAACAGAAAATGGATTCAATCAATGTGAGAATGGAAATAATTGGGAAGTCTTTGAAGGAATTGAGGTCAAAGTGCTTGGTTGGTGCACCATCAAAACAACCATCTGATTCATCACTATCGCCGACCTTCAAAAGTCCAAAACCTACATTTGCTCTTGAAAAAATCCCAACTAACCACTAATGGAAAAAAACACAAAATGATTATGGTCAATGATGAGGACTCTATGGAGCACAAATTGAACCTCGATAAACTGAGAGCCTGGACTGGGACAAGTAAAGCAGCAGGTAAAACTTATAAGGATCCCTCCTACTCTGTTGGAGGTTTTGTCCCCGTTCCACATCTTGGTCTCCGAGATGAGGTAGAGTTTTTAAATCTCATTTTGTAAATATTATTTCCATAATAATTCACTAATGAATGAACTTACACATAAATTTATTTTATATAGAATACAGACGAACTAGTTGACCTAGGTAAGAATCTCAGACATCTACTAATGTTAGTATCAATTTTCGCCTTATGATCAAATGTCATGGGGAGCAAATCCCATGTCCAAAGCTGGTTCGTTTCAAGTTAACAATACGGTTACTCTTGGTCAATTGAAGCTCACTCAATATGCTTTTGACTAAGATGCTAAGAGAAAGCATGTGTGGAATTATGTAATAAATTATGTGCAGATGGTTTTTATGAAGTGTGACTCAAAATTTTTACATATTACTTTTAATGAAATCATTGTCTCCAGTTATGGTGAACTTGTAAATCGGCATTCTTTTTTTAGCCTTTTGCTTGGTGCATATTTATGTGGGGAGGTATGATGTATCAAAATTTGGTCATGGCACAATATATGTTTGTTCTATATTATATCTCTCAATCAATTTCATCACGTTTAGGTAATTTCCATTAAGATGTATCACCTGACCTTCAGTGAGCAGGTGGTGGAGAAAAATACTCTAACTAACTGGTATTTACCAACTAGATATTCTGTGAGTATCTTTGGTAATTTGCTTATGTTTATGTCTTTTTTCTGCGTAGCAATTAATTCTAACGGTCAGAGCCAAAGTGGATTGTTTCGTAAAGACAACTAGAATTAAAAAGAACTATATGCAAGACTTGTATAGGTGTCTAAAGGTTACTTTCTTAACACTTTAAGTATTATAATTAATAATGGTGTGATCAGTTTAACATATTCACAATTGTTATGATAGATTTATATTCTAATAAATGATGAATCATCTCATTGGTTTCTACTGATCGTGAATCTGAGAGATAAAAATGTTGAGATATAGAATCCTCTTCCAGATCCTTACAGTAATAGAAGACCGCACAATCAAACATTGTGCATTGTATCTCACTCATGTTATTTTAACTAATGTATTTTATATTATTACTGATGTATATTGTGTTATACTTACATTTATAATCGGTAATATTTTTTGATATTTTCGACAATTGCATTCTCTAAATTCAATTCTCCAAACCCAAATGCCAACTAATATGGAACACATGAAGTTCCCTAACCTTGCAATCAACAGTGACATCGAAGCAAAAGAATGGACATGATTGTGGAGCTTATGTGATAAATTTTATAGAGTGTCCAGAATTGGTACCAAGGAAGTCATCGACTTTGGTACAATCTTGCTAAATTTGTTTAATGGCCGGACTTATTTCTTAGACTTCCTTAATTATACAAAAGTAATTATTATTATTATTATTATTTTTGAAGATGCATGGATAGGCTAACCATTTAGCTCCTTGATTTCCCATTGAATCAAAATCGAGATACACTGCTCGAACAAGCCAATGTCTAGCTCACGAACCATGTTGCAATGGTAAACCCTACATCCTGTCAAGTGAAAAAATTCATCTCAGCAACAAAGCGGAAAAAGTCGGAAGAAGGTTGACAAGAAAGCAGACACTTAGATGTTGAACAAAATTTGGGAATTATTTTTTTCGATATGCATATTGGTGCATATGGCTGTATTATTGATGATGTGAAAATAAAGAGAAGTAATATGCATTCTGTGCATCTCGATGATCATATATTGATATTCGATTGAGATTGAAATTGATTACATGGTTATGCATTGTTGATTGAGACATTAGTCAATGGTGATAATTGTAACTGGTTATCTAGGTTTGCACATGATAATTGCAAATTGAAATGGTACTATATATTCAAACCTAGTCATCTATAGGAAACAAATTGTTTAATGAGGGCACCAATAGAAAACATTTGGAAATTAATCACTTGAAGAAGCGAGCAATATAGGATTGAAACCACCAAAAGCACTAGAATTTTGGGTACTTGACAGAGCCAATGCACTAAAATTGTCACCTTTGACACTAAAAATAGAGATAGTGAAAGTTATTTCTAAATATGCGAACAAGCAACATCCTACTTATAACGTTTATTATTGTAAACATGAAACATAGGATAACGAACTTGGGACAGGTAAATTGCGTGTTGTCATTGCCCAACCTGACAACATTTTCACACTTTTTAGAGCTTTCTTCTGTACATTTGGCTTTGCAGATAACACCTTTCATCTTTACAATAATTGGATTTCATAGCTTTGGTCCTGGTCGCATCTTTTTATTTGAGAGCCTGTCTCTTTGAGGTTCTTGTTCAAAATTTAACATTAACCGATTAATCTGAACCAATGCCTCTTTATAGGTTTCCAGGTTTTGCCATATTATAGCACATTTTATTGTAAGCTGTGAAACCTTAATGTCAATTTCTAATAGTGTAACAATACAAGTACTGTGATCCCTGGTCTTTTTTGTCCATTTACGTAGAACCATATTCACAGGAACCTTTTCAAATTATTCCACTTTCAAGACATTAAACATGTGTGTACACGTAAGCCTAACAGAATCCATTATTTGACAAGAGCATTTTATACTATTTTCCTTGAGGTCATGGACCACATTCCACTGCAATCTTGGTGTCCCAAATTCAGTGACTGTGTTGAAATGAGTAGCAGGGTTTTTTTGCATTTTTTACCTTGATGACTGTGCCTCCCTAAAGCATCTCATCTCTAACCTTTGCAAAATCTCTTAATGGAAAGACTTCTGCAGCATGCTTCTCAAGGCTGTGTAAGTGTGTTCTCAAGACAAGAGTTATTTCAGTTGCATGAATATTGTGGAGAGTGCGATTCTATTTGTCAAACAAAGTCATATAACTTTAACTTTTGTTGGGGAAACCGGCTAAGATACGCATTCATACTCTCACATCGTTGAGTACTTTGCATACCAACAAAGAATTTTCCTTTCAAGTAAGCTAAGGCCTAGTAGCACCACTTCGATTACATTTTCTAAACTCATGCATTCTGTTGAAGCTTAATTTACTAACTACAACTTACCACTGTAGTTCAAATTCATTTTCTCTTATGGGTGTCAATATCAAATCACGAAATTTTCTCGTAGAGACTTCAATTTCCACATTGGCGTGTGCATTCTTCTCGAGATGCCAATAGTAAAGACGATGGATACACCCCATAAACATTGTTTTTATTTCCTTTGATATTACCCTATCACCATCAATAATTACGAATATAGGCTTCCTTTTCACCATAGTGGACAAGAATGCTTACAGCAGCCACGTGTACGAGTCAACTGCCTCATCAACAAGCAAAGAAAATCCGAAGACTGTAGTTGTATAATGATAGTTTGTGCCCACAAGTATAACGAGGGGTTTCTGATATGCATTAGTATTGTACATTACATAGAATACTAAAACATCACCAAGACATTGGTAGTCATAACATGCCACACAATTTGTCCAAAATAAATTATTTAGTCTATTTTCGTCATCAAGTGTATACTTGAAGCAAAGCCTAAGGTTATGTTCGGCATTTACAGCAAAGTATGCTATAGCTGTGTTGGAGTTAGAATCTCCAATCTCAGCACAAGTGAAAGCAGCTAGCATGTTTTGCATATCTTTATGAGTAAACCTTAGGTTTTATGACTCCTCTACATTATCAGCCATGTAATTCATGAATTGATATGTCTTCATACCAACATGTCTTAATGCTTTAGCTTGTGCAAAGTCCGCATTAGCAACTTTCTGATGTGAACAAATGAGATAAACTTCCTTGGCCGAAGCCAAAGAATGGTTGTGTTCAGGCCTAAATTCGTTAATGATGTATTTACTAATAGATTCATCATAATTCAAATGATGCTAGACAACCAGTACGTGTCATTGGTCATGGTTCTCACACCCTACTGCAGTTCTGAGAATATTTTTCATCTCTAAGCCCTTTGAAATGACAAACCCACCAACGAATTGTGATTTATCTAGACTTTTTTCACATCGCATTTCACCTTTCCGAACACCAAAACCAACCATTCTGGCATAATTGTTATACCACAATTCTACATTGTTTACTGAGTTGAAATGACTACCAAGTACGTTTAAGTCCGATAAAACCTCATTCTTTCCTGACTAAGTAGATGGATCATACGATGATGACAATTCATTGGAATTTGAAGGAGTGGATGTTTGTAGGGTGCTATTATTGTACGAGGTATTCATATTCAACACCTGTACAACAATAATGCAATATAAGTTATTAATATGAGTTAACATACTTCACATCCGTATTAGTCATAAGTTAATAACATAATATATGGATTATGGGTTAACACAATTCACACCTATATTGTTAATAATTTAATATGATAAAAAATATTATGGGTTAACATACTCCACATCCATAAAAAAATAATAATAAATTGACTGTATTATTTACAACACATACTTTACTTGGACAAAAACTAGACTTATGCAAACTAAGCATTTAAGATGAAAAATACCTCTAAAAACTGAACATGTTGAAAAATCTAACATACTATTTGTTGTTGAATGGGTGAGTGTTGTTGAGAAAATGTCTAGTAGGTGAGCTATTATATAATCTCTCATTAACTAAGGGAAGGTGGGTTTTGTTTTTCTGACATTGAATGCAAACCTAACCCAATAGCACAATGTGGGAAGTTTTATTAGCGGTTAACTACTTCATTTTCCATTAAATCAACTAGCTAACCAATTAAATGGAAAAGGGTTCTGGATTGGTAGTGGTTTACTACTTAGTTCTTTGTAAGATCAGCCAGCTAACTGGTTCACATTGAAAGTTTCTAGACTTCATGTGGTTAGTTGCTTATTACTTTGTAAAATCAATGGTCAACCGGTTAACATTTTAGACTTTCTGGACATTTTATGGTTAACCGCTTACTTCTTTGTAAAATCAGCTAGCTAACCAGTTCATATTTCAAACTTTCTGGATTTTATGCGGTTAACTGCTTATTTCTTATAAAATCAACCAATTAACTGGTTCACATTTCAAGCTTTTTGGACTTCACCTAGTTAACCGCTATTTGTTTTGTAAAATCAACTGGATAATTGATAATTTGAACTAGTTCTCTGCTCTTGTAACAGTTAACTGCTTACTTTAGTTAGCTAACCAATTTCTTGACTTAAGAAACTGTTCCTTCAACCGTTCTCTCTCTCAACAAATCATCAATTTGTTATGTTTTTCTTGCTTTTCTAACATATCTTAAGCATTATTCATCACTCTTAACTTTAATTTTTCATAAGAAACACACGATTTCAGCCCTCTTATAAGAATTTACTTTCGAATCATATGGGATTATGTTTGTTGTGATACTAACTAATTATATCTAAAAGATGAACCGAAGAAAGTAGTACAAATTCTTTTAATGCAAATGGACTGGTTTAGTTCGGTGAAATTGGTAAATATACATTACTAATAATTATATTAATGTCCTAGGCTTTTTACCTTATATGAAAGGTAAATTAGTAAATACACATTTCGATTCATTAGTAGTTATTGAAGGGAAAAAAATCATCCATGTAAAAAAATTACATATAAAAAAAATTACATGAAAAATGCAATAATCAAGGTAAAAAATGCAACAACTGATGTTAAAGGTGCAACAGCTGAGATTAAACATGAGAACAATGCAAACATACAATAGGTCACAGGAAACATGTGACGTAGACTAGGAATCATTATCATATTTGAATTAGTTTCTTATTAACTATGGTTTAGGACTTTTATTTTTCTTTTCAGTTTAGAATTTTTGTTTTCCTTTTTATTACATGATTTAGGATAATTACTACTAATATATATAGCCTCTCTTGTAGCCTTTGAAGGCAGATTTTGAGTTCAATAATATTTTTAGTTTTCAAATTTCTGTGTGAGTATTTGAGTTTAATTAATTCTATGTATTCTGTGAAATCAACGAGTCTTAACCCCTAAATTCGCAGCATTCTTTCAATCAACGTGAATTTAATTTCTTCTTTTATTCCAGTATTTTCTAGAATCAATAAAATATTTTGAACAATAACTTCTGTTACATTAGCTTGTATCAGAGCTAAACCTACGATCATGATAATATTCCTAGAGATGAAGCCCTAGCTAACATGACAATCCTACATGACATCTAAAATTGATATGTTAGCTGCACAAATAGCATAGTTGACAGAATTACTTGTTAAATGCCATTGTACTCCAGAACACGAAGACAAATTAAGTGAAAACTTTGATAACCTTTTCTCTAGGCGTCGACATAAAGAGGAGTCTAGTGATGATAGAAGATGGGAATCTAAGTTAAAAATTGACATTCCTGAGTTCCAAGGAAATGGTCAACTAGAAGAATTATTAGATTGGATTAATGTCATTGAAGAAGTTTTTAAATATAAAGAAGTTTTCCTTATCCATTGGATTATTCTATAAAGACCAAAGTTGGTGTGATGTTATGGCTATGGATGCTTGTCAGCTATTAATGGGCAGATACTGACAGTATGATAGAAACATAACATATGATGGGAAAAGCAATACTTACAGCTTTATGTTTAACAACACTAAGATCGTTCTTGTACCTAATGCTCACTCTGAAACAAGATTTGGGTAATTATTTATCAAGTAAGAAGTAGTTTACAAATGTTATAACAAGGACGAAGAGGGTTTATATTTTATTGGGAAAGGAGAGTCACAGTAATTCGAAGATTCCTGAAGCTGTGACATCTATATTGGAGGAATTTCAAGATTTGTTCCCTAACGAACTATCACATGGTTTACCACCTCTTAGGGACATATAACATCATATTGATTTAGTTCCAAGTTCAACTTTACTAAATCGGCCTTATTATCGTATGAGTCCTACAGAACATGAGGAATTGAGGCGCCAAGTGGAAGAGTTACTAGAAAAGAGATTTATTCGTGAAAGTTTCCGGCAGCTCTCACTTTATTAACCTCAAAGAAAGATGGGTCTTGGAGAATGTGCGTGCACAGTTGAGCTATCAATAAAATTACAATTCACTATCATTTTCCAATCCCTCAATTAGATGACTTGTTAGATCAGCTCAGCCAAAAAATAGTTCTTACCAAACTTGATTTGAAGAGTGGCTGCCATCATATTCGAATATGACCTGGAAATGAATGGAAAACAACTTTTAAAACTTGCAAAGGGTTATATGAGTGGTTAGTGATGCCATTTGGCTTATCCAATACTCCAAGCACTTTCATGCGAGTTATGAATCAAGTTTTTTTATTGGAAAGTTTGTGGTTGTCTACTTTGATGATATACTTATATATAGTGCCAGCCATGAGTTACATCTACAATATTTGAGAGCGGTACTTTTAGCCTTAAGAGTAGCAAGTTTATGCACAGCAGTGAACAAGTATATTTTCTTGACAGAGAAAGTATTATTTTTGAGATATGTGGTGTCAAATGATGGTATATCTGTTGATCAATCAAAAGTGGATGCTATTCGAGATTGGCCATAACCAACTACTTTATCTACCATTAGAAGTTCTCATGGATTGGCATATTTTTACAGGCTATTCATTCCTCATTTTAGTATTATTATGGTGCCAATCACGGACTGAATCAAAGGAGGACATTCTCTTGGACAGAAGAAGTGATTAAGGCATTTGAGACAATCAAAGAGAAGTTAATTATTGCTCCAGTACTTGCCTACCAAAATTTTCGCTCACTTTTGAGGTATATTATGATGCATCCAAAGTAGGCATTAGAGCTGTTTTTAGCCAGCGGAGTAAACCTATAGCTTATTTCATTGAGAAGTTAAACGAAGCAAAAGAACATTATAGTACTTATGACAAGGAGTTTTATACAGTGGTCCAGGCATTAAAGCATTGGCGTTATTGTCTGATTCATAAAGACTTTATTTTATACACTGACCATGTCACATTAAACCATCTCAATAGTCAAGATAAGTTTTCTCACTGACATGCCGTGTGGATAGCATTCCTTCAACAGTTCACTATTGTGGTAAAGCATACTTCTGGTGAATCCAACAGAGTAGCAGATGCATTTACTTGACGATCTTTCTTGTTGACACAGATGCATAATCAAGTCCTTAGATTCAACACATTTCAAGAGTTATATGCTACTGACCCTTTCTTTACTCATTTATTAGAAGACATTTTTGTAGGGTTTCGCGCAGATTATCATTTACATAACAGATTCTTTTTCAAAGGAAATCAGTTATGTGTTCCTGACTCAAGTTTGAGACTGAAGTTATTGCAGAGTTATATAACGAAGAGTTTATGGGTCGTGATCAAACTCTAACTCTAGTAGCCAATACTTATTTTTTACTTATTATGAGGTGTAATGTCTATCACTATTTTGTCAGGTTTCTAAGGGCATCGCAACTAATGCTGGATTATATATGCCGCTGTCAATTCCAACACAATCTTGGGCTGACAATAGCATAGGTTTTATTTTAGGATTACCCCACACTCAGAGGGGTATGGATTCCATATTTGTTGTTACAGATCAGTTCTAAAAAATGGCTCACTTTATTGCGTGTAAGAAGACTACATATGCCTTGACTGTTGCTCATTTATTCTTCAAAGAAGTCTATAGATTGCATGGTTTACCGAGGTCTATAGTATCTGATTGAGATACACGATTTCTTAGCCATTTTTGGAAGACATTATGCAAGTTGACTAACACTCACCTGAATTTCAGAAGTGCTTATTACCCACAAACGAATAGTCAAACTGAAGTTGTCAACCGCTCTTTAGGAAACCATCTACTTAGTCTAGTTGGCGATAATATGAAAACGTGGGATCTAAAGTTATATCAAGTCGAGTTTGCTTACAACCGTGTAGTTAAGCGCAATACTGGTTTAAGCTCTTTTCAAGTGAATTACTAATATAATCCAAGAGCTCCCATCGACTTAGCTCTAGTTTCGGATTTAGTTCGCCAAAACAGCAAGGTAGAAGACCTTGTAAAGCAGCTTTAAAAGATTCTTAGAGCTACACAAGAGTCTTTGAAGAAGACTACCGTATGTTATAAAATTGAGGCAGACAAAAGGTGTCGAGCTTAGAATTTCAGGTGGGACATCTTGTTTAGGCTGTTCTAACCAAAGATAGATTCTTCGTTGGCGAGTATAAGAGGCTTTCCACTAGGAAAATTAGACCTTTGGAGTTTATAAAGAAAATCAATCCTAATGCATATAAACTAAAGCTTTCTTGTCATATCCGCACTACAGATGTATTTAATGTCAAACATCTTATTCCTTACAGAGGTGATCATGATGATGATGCTGTTATAGACAATCCGAATTCGAGGGTAAATTTTCTCTAGCCAGGGGAGAATGATGCAAACTAGGAATCATTATCATATTTGGATTAGTTTCCTTCCTTGTTAACTATATTTATGACTTTTATTTTCCTTTTTACTACATGATTTAGGATAATTACTACGAATATAAATAGCCTCTCTTGTAGCCTTTGAAGACAGATTTTGAGTTCAATAATATTTATCAGTTTTCGTATATCTATGTGAATAGTTGAGTTTAGTTAATTCTCTGTATTCTGCGGAATTAACGAGTCTTAACCCCTGAATTCACTTGAATTCAATGTATTCTTTGAATCAACGCGAATTTAGTTTGTTCTTTTATTCTAGTATTCTCTAGAATCAATAGAATATTTTAAACGATAACTTCTGCTACATCAACATGCAACAACTAAGGTCAAACATGGAACACAGACGTCAAACATGAAACGCGCGAGAAAATTTTCATCTTTTGGCTTTATTCAAGACATGCAACAATTCAAGTTAAACAACAACATGTGATGTAAATATTCAACATGAAATTTACACGAAAAAAACCACATGAAACATGCAATAATTGAGGTCAAAGATGCAACAACTATGGTTAAATATAAGAACCACATAAGCATGCAACAGGTCATGGGAATATGCAACAACTGATGTCAAATATAAAACGGACAGAAAAATTTTCTTTTTTTGTCTTTATTCAAAACATGTAACAATTCAAGTCAAACATGCAACATGTAATGTAAGCATGCAACATAAAATTTACATGCAAAGAAATCACATGAAACATGCAGCAACTAAGGTCAGAGATGCAGCAGTTGAGGTTAAATATGAGTACAACATAAACATGCAATAGATCACATGAAAGATGCAACAGTTGAGTTCAAACTTGCAACACAGATGTCAAACAAAAATGGGAGAGAAAATCTTCATTTTCTAACTTTATTCAATACACGCAACAATTCAATTGAAACATATAACATGTGATGTAAACATGTAACATGAAATTTACATATAAAAAGGTCACATGAAAAATGCAATAACGGAAGTCAAGCATGTAATAGCTGAAGTTAAATATGAGTATGATGTAAACATACAACAAGACAAATGATATATGTGACAGAAAATGTTGAACATACAACATGGATGTCAAACGTGAAATGGGAAGGAAAAATTTTTTTTGGGAGTATTTAGAATAATAAACTTGAGACAAATAACAATGTACATGAAAATTTTGATGTTAAATATGTGACATCACATATAAAAATGAAACAAATATTTGTCTTTTATTATATACAAATTTTTAGTTTGTCCTCTTAATTGTGATAAGATTATATCTTTCTTTCATTTTCTATTTATTTAATTTTTTTACTATTAATATTAATTTTTTCATAATTTCTTAATTAATATATTATTTTAATTTATTTTTAAAATTTTTTTTAAAAAAAAGTGCAACCAGTTAAGAAATTGGTTGGCAATTGCACCAATCTTTGACTGCCAAATGACAATCAAAGAATGAGAGCCCAGCACCATACTGGCATTATTGCCACACCCTAAACCGACGAGAATCAGTAATGGAAAGCGAGCTCGGCACCGGCATTGTAGCCACACCCTAAACCTACAAGAATCAATAATGAGTTTTGACAATAACTTTTACTTATCACGAGGCTTGACTAAATTATAAACATAAACACATCCGTCAATACTCAAGTTATTGATTGTGTAGTAAAGACTTTTTTTCTAAAAGTAAAATGAAATCGCATCTCATAGTTAAGATTTATCATATTTCATAAATATTTATTCGTAAAGTGTGGGATAGTTCTAAACATAATAGTAGACTTATGAACCATCTAATTTAATTAGATGTATGAATTCAGACTATCAGAAAATTAAGTGCAGACTCTTCATATATATATAAATATAAATATAAATATATATATATATATATATATATATATATATATATATATATATATATAGAAATGCCTGAAAAGCATTGTCGGCATTTCTCTCTGTCTTTCTTTAATGTAATCACCATCATGACATGCGCATGCACATGGAAAGATTATGAATATGTGGGATTATGAATCTATTTGTGTGGCATTGAATCTGCTCAACATATGGGGCCTCAATGTTGTATTTTGAGGAAACTGCTGAACCACTTAACTTATAATTACCATTCAAGATTAATTTAGTCTCGTATCTGTCTGTTAATTAATTCTTCCACGTGCACGACTAATGCATAACAAGAGCATAGTTGGGCGTTAAATTCTTAATTAGTCGAATAATTCATACACGACCATATTATTGCTCATGATGTTGCTCGCTGTAAACACAATACTTACTTGTAAAATGATGTTTTTAATTTGTAGAATTATAAAATCATCGACAGTCTTGCTTGTTTCTTGGGTATAGTTCAGATGTTCTGAATGTATTTCAAGTTCATAATCACTTGCATTCAATTAACTACATATATGAGATATCACTTATAATTTGATGGGTCAGATTTATCATTTCCATCAAACACAACAATAACAGCTTGAGAGTAATAAATTTGTTTGTACAAATTTTTCTAAATTTACCTAAAAGTACTTTGGCTAGACAAAAATGATTGCCGTGCTATGATAATGTAGCCATGCATCACTACAACGTTTATAGATGATGAAGATATTGAGACTACTTTTGTCAAATCAAAATAATTCTTATTGGGTATGATAATGTTTGCTGACCGTGATAAAAAATTAATTTAT
Organism: Murraya paniculata; assembly: GCA_030449075.1. NCBI lineage: Eukaryota > Viridiplantae > Streptophyta > Magnoliopsida > Sapindales > Rutaceae > Murraya > Murraya paniculata. The sequence continues at coordinate 375,046 of JAEVFN010000066.1, forward strand.
TTTTCATGTGTGTGTGTGTGTGTGTGTGTGTGTGTATAAGGAAATGGAGCATGACAGGCTAGCTAGGTTAAAAGGTGAAGAAAGTGAAGATGAGATTCGTTTCAGGGTTTGATTTTCTTTTCTTACAAATTGGAAAATCGATTTTTATTTTTTATTTTCAATGAATCAAACCTTTTCCAAAAGAACTTATTTTTTGGGAACCGCCTTCTAATAATTTAGTGATAAATCACTAAAGTTTACATTTATATACAGAAGGGATCCATCAAACTATTCTAGGCCAGATATCTGGATTGTGCCATTTTATAAGGTTACAATAGATTTTTTATTCTAAATTAAAAAAAAAAAAAAACCTATAACCTAATTAAGAAAAAAAAAAGGACCTCAAAATGCTCACTAATTTCACGACTACCGTAAAAATGAGGAAAAGGAATAATATATCGACTCTTGCAAATGTCCTCAGAAATCACATTAATTAGTTTCTAATTTCATTTGTACATTTTTAACTCAAATAACGGAAGAAAATATAATTTCATTATTATTGCTCGTAAAACATTTATATCTCATAATTTTATTCTCAAGAGAGCTTGAAGCTTTAGACACTCGTTGTAAGGATGTTTTTTCAATAGATATTTTCGGTAAAATAGAATAAATTACTTTGTAGATATATAGGACATGTTTTTAACATTATTCCCTGTACTTGGTTTTGAAAATACAACAATATTTGGTAAATAATTATTTTTATTTGTCTTTCATTTTTTTTTTAATTTCTGAGTCAATAGTTACTAATTATCCACTCATTTTAGAAGTTGCGAATCAAAAGCCACAGTAGATCAATACATCATTCCTTAAGATTTCGGTTTGTAAGAAATTCATTATAGCTTTGTCAATAATTGGATGATAAATCTTAAAGTAATAATATAACTACAAATTCTTATATAAATTTATTTTGTACAAACTAATGTAGCATGATTAAATTGATCGAATTAAATATCTCTTGGTCCACATGATTTGTTTTTATTATTTTATATTCTTTCAACTAATGAATTAATGTCAAATCAATTTATACAAAATTAATTTATACAAGAATTTATAGATGTATCATCATTTTAAATCTTAATTTCAAATTTAGTGTTGAAATGATAAGTGCGAATAATGGAGAGAGATACATCACCATAAAGACAGTGCAATTAGACACGCATGATAACAACTTACCTAGCAAGTAGCAACAAAGGCTAAACAACCTCAATTTGTTTTATAATTTATTCGCACAACCGAATATCTAATTTTCTGAAAAATAAATCCTAAAAATATAGTCGCAAAACAATAGGAATTCTCAAACCCTCACCTCTTGAGAAGTGTAAATTTGATTAGGGGAGATTGTCAATTTTCCTTCTATTGTAATCAATATATACCATTTGCGCCATGCTGTTTTTAGGGATGACAAAATCCTCGACTGGTTTGGAGCCCCATGGGGTCCCACCCAAAATGAAATGAATTTCCAATAATTTTCGGGGAATGAGGAGGGGAATAAGGAAAAAGTAATTTCCAAATTCTTAATGGGGTGGGGGTTCATATATGAATATTTTTTTAATTTTTGTTCAATAATTTTTTTATCAATTATAATATTGGTTAATAAATAGGTTATAACTAAAAGAAAACCATACATTATAATTCTTATTCAATCTTAAAGTATTATTATGTTTTCTTTTCTTTTCAAGATGTTGCTCTCTTCAAACATTTTTTAGTTTGATATTATTTCAAGATATTGTTTCAACATTTTAGAGATGTTTTTAAATAATTTAAATACTTTATAATATATTAATGATTTTATTTAAAACTCTAATTTTTAATTTACTGAAATCATTTACTCCATACCTATTATCAAACAAATAAATGGGGAATGGGGTGGAAATGCGAAAATCATTCACCACATGAGAATTCTGCATCCTCACCCTATTAAATTTATTGGGGGACGGAGGCGAAATTTTTAATGAGTTGGGAAATGGGGTAGGCCTCTCTACCCCCATCCTAACCCATTGCCATCCCTAGGTTTTTTTTTTTTAGCCAATAACTTCTTGATTGGATAAGTTCACAATATTATCTTTATTTTCAAATATATTTTTATTCATATTTATTATAGATTAAATAAATCACATGAATGGAAATTAAAATAAAAAAATCAAGTATTAAAAATAAGAAATATATGTTTTAATGTGAAAAAAATTAACAATAAAATATTTTTCTTGTATGTTTTTATTTTATAAACATTTGCTTATATACAATAAATATATAAGAAAATTTTTATGAAATGATAAAAAATTATTATAAGAAAACTTGAATGATAAATAAAAATTATTATAAAATAAATAATAAAATATTTTCTTGTAGTTTTTCCATTTAATTTTAAAATATTATAAAATATTTATTATAAACAAACTTCACAAAATAAAAAAGTATTAGAAAAATATTTTATTATTAATTTTTTTGTTCACATCAAAACATATATTTCTTGTTTTCAATACTTAATTTTTTATTTCGTTTCTATTCATATGATTTGTTTAATTTATAATAAATATAAATAAAAATATATTTAAAAATAAGGGTAATATTATAAACTTATGCTGTCAAAGGGGTTATTGACTATTCTAAAAATAGTAGAGGGTAAATAGGATATATTGATTACAATAGGAAAGAAAATTGGCAATCTTCCTTTGATTAGACATTTTAATAAATCGACTATCATTATCTTACCCCTAATATTTTGAAAAATCATTAATCCACTCCAGTTGTTAGTTTCTCCATTTGTTGATGGTCCACTATGGTTCACTATGAATGTACATATTTTTTCAAAATATTAAAAAAAATCAAAATTACATCTTTATTTAAATATTGATGTAATCCTTATATTTTGACTTAATTATTTAATTAGTCCTTACATTTTAAAAATATCTTAAGAGCAAAAAATATCTTAAGATGCCCTTGCTCTTAAATATGTTACACTCTTACTATATTTTTTCCTTAGCTTTTACAATAACACCCTTGCTGTAATATTCTTGACATAATTTAATCATCCAATGGAAAATTTAATTAGTAAATTAATCAATAATGATTTATTAGTAAATTAATAAACAAATATCATTCTAAAAGAACTGATATTTTATGTGCCATTGCAACAATCTTGCTAATTATTATTTTATAAATTAATTAATACCAACAAACTTTAAATAATGTTTAATACCCTTACAATAATCTTACAATAATTATTTATAAACAAATTAATTTACAAAATTAATCTTAAATTCAAAATAATAACAAAAAATTACACTATTTTTTTAACTTTTAAGGCTGATTTGATAAAATAATATCTTTTTTCATTAATATTCCCAAGAATATTATTGCAAATGTAATATTAAAATTACACTATTTGTTTTTAACTTTTAAGGCTGATTTGATAAAATAACATCTTTTTTCATTAATATTCCCAAGAATATTAATGCAAATGTAATATTGTAAAAACAAAGAAAAAATAAAGTAAGAGTATAACATATTTAACAATAAAGATATTTTAAGATAATTTTTAATATATAGAGATTAATCAACTGTTTAAGTAAAAATATAAGAATTAAATAAGTGTTTTCCCTAATATTCATGGCCACTGATATCTCTTGGTAGCTATAGGATAAGGCCATCTGTAGCTTCCCACCCCCCACCACCCACACCTTCTTTTGAGTATAGCATGGCAAAAGAGACAATTGAGATTATGAGGATCAGGCAAATTGGCGGAAAGATATTGCAAAATGTCTTGATGAATGATATACAATCTTTGTACGGGCAATGCAAATCTAGAAAAGCTGATAGTGTCACTACATGCATGAAAACTTTATAGTTTCTAGTGTGTAGGGGTCCAAAATTAAATTAGCTTCCTCATTTATTCTTCTAACATGTGTCTATTTTTCTTTCCCTCTCAAAATGAAAATCAAGTTAAAAAGATAATGTTTTTTTGGTTGACAACTAGAAAGGTCCCTTCTTTCAACTTCATTTTTTTGTTTTTTATTAATTTGCTTTCCACTCCTTTCTTTTGTGGTAATGAATCGACTACCTCCATCTCTGAAAAAAATCAAAGTTCCCTTTGGTCCGAACTTGAAATTTATATATATATATATATATATATATATATATATATATATATATTGATCTTTACGATGATAAAGGTTATAGTAAATTTTTAATCATCGCAAAGCTTCGAGTCCTTTCATATGCATTGGAGATGTTGATTTTCTTTTAATAATTTAAAAATAGATCCAATTCAATTTGAACTTAAGTATCCGAACTATACTATCATAAAATTAATACATGAAGTGTCAATAGACTTCTAATCGAGTCCGCTCATATATATTGTATTTGTGAAGGATGAGTTTCTTTCAAATATGTAGAAGTAACTTTATCCTATTCTAGATCTAAATATCCAAATTGCACCATCACAAAGGTGATACGAGAGTATCAGTAGATTATAGAGGGACTTAAGTGATAAAGTCGATAAATTTATAATTGTTGTGATATTGTGAAAATTATGATTGACAAAAAAAAAAAAGAAGAGGAACTTCAATGTAAAATTGTAAAATAAAGTTATAAGACAACGTAAAACTAGGCGACCCCAAGTCCCAACGTATATAGCTAGGCAGGTGGCCACTTTATCTCTCTGTCTTCTTTCCAATAAAATTTTTACCATAACAAGTAAATCTTCAAAGGCAATTCAGCGGTACCGCCATTGCTATTGCTTCCTCTTTAGTTTAATCAAAACGAATCTCAATCTCTCTCTCTCTCTCTCTCTCTCTCTATGCAAATTGCAAAAGTTAGTGGGGGTGACTAAAGTGATTTGATGAAAATACTAGCTTTCTGCTCTCTCCTGCAAAAGTTGATTGAAAACACACAAACACTTAAGCATATTATTATATAAGGTCACGTGACAGCCAAAGACAATCACGACATTATGAGAATGAGATCACTAAAGCTTTCTTTTTTACAAAGGTTTTATTCATGGCCATGAGTTTTTGTCTTGCGAATCAAATAAGATCCCACCGGACATGCTAGAGAATATAATTTTTTTTTATTTTTTTAATTATTTAATGTGATATTGATACCTTTACAATCTACCTTTTTTTATATACCTTTATTGAAAATTTAGCGAGTCCGTAAATGAGAGTATATTAATAAAATTGTAATAAAATATAAATTGATATAAGTAAATAGTAAATAAAAATTAATAAATAAATTGAAATAAATTGTTGGAGCAATAATAAATTAAGTAATACAAAAGAAATGAAAGACAGAAGACACAAGGAAAAATTTGATGTCTGTTAAACAACAATTTCTTTAAAACAGATTTACCGCATACTATGGTACTTTTAGGTTTGTCGGTATCTGTTTTCTAAGATGCAACGAGTACAAATTATTCACCAAGCACGCACAAATAATTCTTGCGAACAGCAACAGTGCAGAATCTCGATTAGAAAAAGAGAACGTTAGAGGAATTTATTTTTTTTAAGTGCTCTGGTGTGTTTTTGTTCTCTTCAAAACAGAAGAGGAAAACTGCCTTTTTATATACATGAGGGTATGTAACTGCTGAATAATAAAATTAAATATTTGAATTTAATATTCGAGTTAATTTGCTTCTGTAACAGCCCATTGAATTGAAGGTATTCAATTTTATAACTGCTTATTAAATTCGAAATATTCAATTATGTAATTGTTTATTAAATTCGAAATATTCAATTTTGTAACAGTCCAAAAATTTTTCACAATGAAAACTACTCTTGACTTTATAATTGTGAAACTGTTACAATATTCAATTCTGTAATCAAAATTGTTCTTGCTTTAATTGTGAAACTGTTACAAAATTTAAAAGGAAATAAAAAATATAAACTGTTACAAAATTTAAAAGGAAATAAAAAATATGGCAATGCAGGCTAGAGTAATTTTGGGCCGACATTCGTGTACGCAGGACGCGCGAACTCACACGAGTTCAACCAAATTGAGCTTAGAGTGGCAACCCCCTACGCACACACGTGCGGAGAGCCTTTATCCTCAAAATTCTTGCTCATAAATGGATGAGTGTTTATATATAAGTACAAATCCCTTAGCTTATTTCCCTTGTGGGATAAGTTCCATTTCCTTTCAAATTTTTAACTTCAAGGGTGCACTTTGAGAGTCAATTTCTCATTCAACCAAGCATCAATATAAATTATACCATTTCAAAGTGTTCGCGGAGTAAAATCTGAACCTCTCAAAATTTTCCACTTTCGCTAAGTGGGTTTCTCTCAAAATGTGCCCTCATATAATATACTAATAAGCTATTTTTTCAACACTTTATCTATATATATTTCATGATTTATAAACTAAGAAAATGATGACAATAACGTATCAATTATCATAGTAATTAACAATCAATTTGATAGGTTAAATAAAGAAAATCACAATCATATCGTGGCATCATTGCCGATAAATTTTTCTTTCGTTGTTGATACTAGATGATTTGACAATATAGACATTTTACGTTACATTTGGTGGAATTATCCTCCAACCTTATGCAGGAGAATTTACATAAGGATTCTTGGAGTTGTTTCTTCATTTACCGATACTTTTATTTGATCTTACGCATATTTCATCTTATGTATTGATATATTTTTCTTTTTTGTTTCTGGTTAACTAAATGTTTTTGAATATATAGACCTTGATCGGTCTTTGATCAATGCAACGATTGGGTACAACGCGCACAAATTTCAAAAGGATTGTGAACATATTCTTTGCAATTATTTTAAAAAATAAAAAAAAAATTCAAAAGGAGGAACAAATTCCCTCCAAATGATTGGGTACAGCGCGCACACAAGAAAGATAGCGAAGTTAAAGCAAAGCAAAAACCGAAAAAATCAGCCACCCCGCCAAAAAGGCGATCCAGACGGAACACTGTCTGCCAAGTATATAAAATTAAATTAAATTCCTTCCCTCTTAATTTTTCTCCGTATAATTACCCCTCTCTCTTCCGCTCTATACTTCTCCCTTTAAATTCCTTAAATCTTCCTCTTCGCTCAAAACTGATCTCCAAACTTCTTCAACGGTCCAGATTCTTCCATCACCAACGCAACTCTCAGGTCAGCCTTTGATCATCTTCTCTCTCTCTAGAAGCATCTATTCTATTTCTACAATACGTACATTGAAAACTCAAAACTTACTTACTTCGACGTTGAATTTGATTCTGTTAATAAACGATGAATATTGAAATTTCTTCTGTTTTTTTTTTCCTCTTGTTTTGATCTCTATTCGAAACGCTGATTTATTTGCCGTTTTTTGGTTATTACTTCTACGGTTCCATAAAATCTTATTTCTAGTTGTAGTGTTTGGATGCTGAGAAAAGAAAAGAATCGATTTCTGAATACCTTGTTTAATTATTCTGTTTAAATATCCGGAAAATGCTAAGAAATTATTGCTTTGAGTTGAATTTGCTATAGGTGGAGTTTTTAGAATTTCTGATTCCATTTTGTGTTTGGATGCTCAGAAGAGAAAAGAAAAGACAAAGAAAAAGAAAATTATTAATCAATATGATTTGAATGTGTTGTGTCATCGCCTGGATTGAATCTGTGTGTTAACGGTGAAATTTATCATGTTGCGTGGTGTGGTTTTGATCTGCATTAGCAACTCCAATTTGGATGCCGTTTTCGATTTACGCCAGATTTAGTTTTTTATGTAATTGTGATTCCAGTTTTTAGTTAAAGCACGATCGTTGAGACTTGCTCATTAGGAAATTATATGGAAGAATAGTTCTGGTATTTTTGGACGATTCTAGTATGTTTTATTGACGCTTTCATCCTGATCGAATTTTTTCTATTTTAAAAAATGATGTTTGGTTACCGAGAAGAGAGAAGAAAAGAAAATTGTAATCTCATGCTTATTGTGGTTTAAAATCTCTGTAATCTCTGATTTAACTAATGAACTATACTACTAAATTTCTTCTTAGAATGTCTTAATTAGCTTAATTGTTAAGAGTCTAAAAATGCACAAAGTTGAGTTTAAAAAGATTTCTCTTGACTATTTGGTTATAAATTAATTTAATTATTAATATTGCTCATTGATTGCCCATTAAAATAGCTTTCCGTGTGGTTGCGTTAGTGCTGATGCATTTTCTTATTGGTAGCCAGAGAATCTTTCTTGATTACTTCTTATGGGTAGGCCAGAGAATCTGTCTTGATTACTTGTATGTTTTAAAAATCCTTTCAATGTAATGCAATGCTAATAATCTGTCAGCTAAGGTAAGCAAGTTTGTATGTTCGCTTTGTGAATAGGCACGTGTATATAATTTTTCATCATATTCTATTTTTAACTTTCCAACCCTTCTAGCTATGGTTGATTTATTCACTTATCATCCAATAATCTGATGTTCAATTTTTCTCAATGATTAAAAATTGCTGGTCATGTACCCTTAACTTGGTGGCAATTGTTAGCAAATTCACTCTTGAGTGATGATTTGAGAACTTTGCAGTCCTTTTTAATTAATTGCTAACAAGCTAAGTAAAGCCAAGTTTACTTATACTTCAAGAATGCTATTTCCTTAAATTATTATCATATTAAAAAACCTTCACCTTTTTTGCTCCTCTGCTTGTATGATTATCCTCTGTTTCCAAGTGAAGATTGTTAGCTTTCCCATTTATTTGTGAAGATGATTGTTCTTGTATAAGATAGAGCAGAACTTGCTAAACTAATAAAAAATGAAGAGTATTTAGAATAGATTAAAGTTCCTGCTCAGGGACCTTTTTAATGTGAATGTTAATTCGGTGTGCCATGTCTTAGTCCTCGTTCAAAAAAAGTGTGCTCGTTGACTTAATACTAACTTTTAGGAATTCATTAGCATTCACATGGGCCTTGGAGCTGGAAATAAAGAACAGAAAGAAAAGAAAAAGAGGAATTATAGCTTTTCTATGCACCCATAATTTGAAGTCATAAGATATGTGGTCCTTTTGCCGCAATCCTACTTTTAAACAAAACAGCTGTGAAGTTGTGAAGAAGGATCTCATACACTTTACAGATGCTAAGGCAAAGGCAATTTCTTGGGATTATGCCATATAAATTTTTTGATATTAAATCTCTTAGAAGTGTCTGGTCCACTTTTCAAGATTCCACTTAGCTACGGTTCACCAGGAGTAAAATTACAAATTTCTTCCTGGCCAAAAGAAACTGGCCAGATTGGACGGTTCAGATCATCTTTCGTTGGTGGACCCCCAGAGGTACCAACGACCATTTGTGCATGAGTGACAAATATATGGCGTCACTGCAAATTCTCTGTCCATTTCTGTGAAGTGTAATCTTTACGGGCTTTCTACCCCACTCTAGCCTCAGAAGCTCAATAAACTCTTCCAGATGCCTTCGTATTACAGGAAAAAAAACAAGCGGCTGCATGATGCGCGCAGAGCTCTTTCTGTCAATATCTGGTTCTTTTTCCCGTGCTTTGGCCCTATTCATTCATTTAATCACGTGTTGTGGTTCTCTGTCACTTCCGCATTATATAAGGGCATATAGTAGTAATTAATACACGAGCGTATCTCATTCAAAAGATATTTAAAGAGATATTTCTTCTGCCTCTTCATCGAAGTCATTGTTGAGGACCCAGAGCTTTCTCTCTTCCGTCAGTGCAGGCTTTCAACAAAGTCCATAAATGTGGAGTTTTCTTCTCTTGTGAAATCATGGTACGTTCATTAATTTCTTCATATAATATCTAACTATTAGCTTGGAGTATGCTTATAACTTACAAGCATGTATCAAACATGTTAAATAGAATTGTAGCAAGTCATTTTCCTATTTCCATTCCAAGGCCTTAAAGCTAGAAGATAAGCAGTGGATTTAGATTAGTAGTGGATTTCAGTTAGGAATAATTGCGTCTTAACTCGCACTTGGTCTGTCTCTTTGATGTTTTTACTTTTTGGTCAACATCTATTGGGTGGAAATAGGTGGTGTCATGAGAAAGATAAGTTGAAAATTTTCAGGCTAGATAAACGTTTGCTTTGCCCCATGTGTTTCTCCTACCACAGACCAAATTCCACTCCAGTGCCGGCAATTTTTTGTGCAGTTTGGTACCACCTAATAGGCGAACTTAATTAGCTACCAACTTGCGATAACATGGTGTAGAATGATTGTTTCTACGACTTTGTTAGTAAACTTCATGGACAGCTTTTCTTTCTGGCTTCATCCTGAGATAAATTTTGAGATGCATTACTTCATGGCTGTTCCCCCTGTGTGGTGCTGTAGTTAATGTTGGGATCACTTTTAGTTTATTATAATTATGTAGGTAATTAGTACTATAAGAGTAAATATTGGTTCAATTAAATTGGTACAAACTTTGGCCGTATTATTACTCTTGAAAAAGTAATAATAGAGTTATAAATTCTTGTAAAAATTTAATTTGTATAAATTAATGTAGTACGATTAAATAGGTTGAATTAAATATCTTTAGATCTATAAAATTTATTTTTATTATTTTATATTTTCTTTCAATTAATAAATTAATGTCAAATTAATTTATACAAATTAAATTTATATAAAAATTTATAGCTGTATTAATTTTAAAATAATCAATTTATACAAATTAAATTATATCACTAAATTATATCAAAAGTATCAATAAAGTATAGGCTCCAAATTACAAAAATTTTGATATGGAAAGTGAAAAGAATGCTTGTTAATTAGGAAGAAGTGGTGGACAGAAAATTACGATCCTGTTAATGATGAGAGAATCTTGTGTTGGACTAATGAACTATTATATAGTAGATCCAGCGGGTCTCATAAGCGGTACTCATAAATTAACTAATATTATATTATACTATTCAAAATAAAAAATTATGAATCCCACGACCGCGCTATCAAATCTATCACATGATAAGTTTTTAATGGGCAAATGCACCACCTTAACATGCTATGGCAGTGCACTTGTTATTAGACTTGATCATTTATTAGGTTGGGTCGGGTATAAATAAAGAGTTTAAGTTTGATAAAAAAGTTTAAATTTTTATTTTTGGGTCGGGCTCGGACCTTATTTGAGTCCGACCAAATATATTTTTTAATTTTATAATATTTAAATATTTAAATTTATCTCTTAATATATTAAAATTAAACAAAAATTACTTTAATTAATATTTCAATTATAAAATTATATAAATAATTAAACATAAACAAAAAATCATGTTTAATTTAAATAAAAACATAAAATTTAAATAAAAGCATACTGTATTATTATTATTATTAAGTGGTCGGATCGGATAATACTCGAACCTGACCCGAATTTGATCATACTTTTATTTTTTAAGTCTGAGTCTGAATTTTAATTCTTAAATTCGGGTCAAAGTCTGAAAAATTTGAGCCGGATCAATCGGATCAAAATTCAAGTCGGGTTTTCTTACCATCCCTACTTGTTCTGTACAAATTTTTCTTGTTAATAATAGATTACTTCTACTAGTTGATTTAATTAATAGAAATTAATTTTATACAGGATAAAAATTTATTTAATTCTTATATTTTGAGGTTTGTATTTAATTAATTTTTATATTAATATATGTTTTTTATTTTTATTTTTATTTTTATTTTTATTTTGGGGTTAAAATAATAATATATATTTTTTTATATTTGTGTCTAAAAAAGATTATTACAAGACGATAATATTATAAAAATAAATAAATAAATAAAAAATAATGATACAAATGTCAATAATTTCACGATAAAGTTGTTTTAAGATATTTTTAAAAATAAATAAATTAAATAAGTATTAATATTAAAATATAAAGATTAAATAAATTTTTATTTATTTTATTCTTGTACTTAAATTATAACACTGTTCGAGTGGGTGTGAGTTCTAAATTGTTTTATGCTCACATGGGCGCACAAGAAATAAAGTTGGATACGGCGAGATAAATAATAAAAAAAAATTATTGAGAAATGTTGGAAAACGTGGAAAAGATTTGGATGTCAGAAAATAATAATTAAATTAATATTCTGTGGTACTCTCTCAAGTCTAAGGAGTTGGTCAGAAGTTGCCTGGCGTCAGCCCATGTGTTCATTTACCAAATATGGTTGCGCTATAGTAGTGTGAATATTCTACTGCTTTTAGTTAGAATAATAATAACGGACACATAATAATACACGTTCTCTCTTTTAAACATTACAACACTATTTAGAGTGAATAAGTTTGCAACATAAAAAATTCTTAAATGATCTTTGCGGTATTAATGTCCAGAATCCTTTTAGTTTGACTCATTGAGTTGTTGGGATACATTTATGCGCTGCTTGTATTATTAGGTTCAGTAAGTTTAATCGTTTCCTACTTAAGTTTGTATATTTTTGGACTTATTTGATCGTTAGGACATCAAATAGGATGATAATGGTGCATAGTCTTTTTATTTTTTTGGTTATTTAAAAAATTTTAATTGAGCAAAATCTGATGGTCAAAGGAGTCAAGTGGGTGGGGGTATGTAAATTCAAAGTTGCAATAGACCTAGATAATAAAATTACAAAGAAAAAGAGAAGTGATTTTAATATTAACTTTTGAAAACACGAGACGCTAGTGGAAGAATTAGAAAAAATTCTAATAATTTTCAATTAAGAAAATTAGACATTTACTATGGTTGCGTCAGTAAGACCAAAAGGGGAGTGTTATAAATGTAATCTCATCATTTACCACTCTTGACTATTGTCATATAACACAAGTTTGTACAACTCAGAGACATAGATGACAAGGACAATGTTGATAATGTTGTGTAGGGAGATGATAGATGCAAGCTGTGAATGCATTCAATTGTGATCGAAATTTGACAAACTAACAATAACATTGTGGTAATAATAATAAATAATTGCATGATAATTGCGTGATGTAATTAAGATGATAGTGATTTTTTTTTTTAATTAGACTTTCCTAATTTTGTCACATTCCTATTTAATACTTTTGTAATATCAAGAGTCAGTCTAATAATATCGTAACTTTTAAAATAATTATCATTAGTTGTATTGTAAAGATAATTAATTGTAATGAGAATAAATTAAAATTTAGTAAAATTTATTTTTAAAATACTATGAGTTTTAAATGCAGTTTTATGTATTCGTTAAATCTTATTATTAAACTGTTCTAAAAATATAAATAATTGAATTAGATAAAATGTTAAAAAAAAATTATTTAAATATTTATAAATATATATATATATATATAATATTTTATTGTGTACATATAATAATTGATAAGTAAAATATATATTTTATATTATTAATTTTATTTTTTATTTTCTTATCTTTGGCCATAATAATAATCTTTTTAAAGCTAATGATTTTATTTTTTAATTAATAAGGATAATTTTGAATTTTTATAATATATATGAGGATATATATGAAATTATATTAAGTATAAAAGTGATTATAATTTAGGATTTTTATAATATATATGAGGATGTATATGAAATTATATTAAGTACAAAAATGATTCTCAAAATTAAATTTTGAAAAATTTTTCCTCTTTACTTTTTAAATTTGTTGTAAGATAAAGTGATTAGTTTTTAATTTTTTAAAATTACTTTTAAACTTTCAAAAAAAAATAATCCAAATGAACCCTAAATTGTGTTCAATTGAAATTTAAGAGTCCGACGAAGCAAAACGAGACAAAACAAACCATGCTTTTGAAGGCTTTTCTAGAGATTGATTGTCCTAATAATCTTTATTTTAGTAGAGTTATTCCGTTAAAATGATTTATTACCGTCAATAAAAGAGGATAAAATACAACACTACCTAGTAACTCTCATCAACTCTCATTATCATCTAATACGGTTAAGACTGATTAAAAAGGAAAGAAAACCTCTAACCGAAATTGTGTGCAATTATAGGAAAAAAAAATCACTTGTGAGGTTGCAAAAATTAGATTAACCAACTAACAACTAACCAAATATGGAGACTGTAAGTACTAATGGAAGCGGCATTAAAATCATTTTAATTTAATCTTTCGTTAATGATATTAAATTATTAATTAATTCAGTAGTTTATTAGTTGCTGTCTTGCCGATACTGCGCGGCGAACATATCCTAGGTATCATTCCGGCTTTTCCAAGCCCTCAGGGAATAAAGACTACTTTTTCTTTTGGGTGGAAAAATTAATTGATTTCCATTTATCTTTTCAACACCAATCTTTTGGTTTATTTGCATGGCTGTAAAGCTTTATGTACCCTCTAAAGCTTACACGAGGGTCTCGTTGTTCCCTCTCTTTTTTTCATTTTTTTCTCTCACTGTGATAATTTTCTGCCGCCCGGAATCCGGTGGTTTACTTGTGCCATTCACTCTTCCCTTTTTTCTTCTGTTCTCTCTCTCTAACTCGCGCTTAATGTCAAAAACCCATTAGCCATCTTATGAACTAACTTATATATAATCTTTTGTTTTGCTTCAAGGGTCTTGTGCTATTTTCTTGAGTGCTTCTTGGAGGTGGGTTTCTGATATGTGCTTTGTTGTTTGAGTTATCATGCCTTTTCTCTTGCTTGTGGAGCTTGAACCATACAAATGATGTTTTTCAAGTTGAACTGACTCACTGAACTTTCTGTAATTTTCTTTTCCAGCAATGTGTAAGCTTTTTTCTTTAATTAAATGAATCTTGGGCTAAGAGATAAAGCAGAGACCTCTGTTTTTTATCTGGGAAATAACTCGTCCATCTATCTTTCTTCATTTTCTCTCATCTTTTTTAGATACTAGTGCTACTAATGCGTCTCCAAATCCAAGATTGTGAATGTGGGTTGGTAGTTTTGGCTTATGCAACCAGGATTCTATGGTATACCATGTTTTGTTCCTTCATGCAAATCTGTGGATCTCATTCTCTTCATTATCTTTTTATTTGTGACCTCCTGTCATTTTTGTTTGTATTATGTTTGGCGCACATACTTTGGATAATTTATTCGTTTTCATTTTAGAGATGTCAAGAATTTTCAATTGGAGTAGAAATGTGATTACTATTTGTTTCAAAGCAAGTGGTGTCAAAAAATTTGTGTTGGTAATGTCTAATCTGTGGCATTTGGAGTTTTTTGTGGACCATTTTAATTGCTGAAGACTTAATTTATGTTGAACATATGTAGGACACAGAATTGTTCTGAGAACTCATAAATTTGGTATTGGAGGTTGGTTCTAGAGTGAGCATATGCCTGGAAACAGCTACAACAGTAAGTCGTCCACACCTGACCGTGTCACACGGCTCGTAAGAGTGAAGATAGAAAGAAATTTAAGGAAAAGCAGCAGGGCTTCCCATCCTAATGATGTGACTGATAACGGGGTCTGGGAATTATCTGAGGATGAACAGCGCTTAAGAGATGGTGACAACTTGGGGCCCTCCATTGTCGATGAAGACTTGGAAGGGCCTGCAAGGACAGCGAATGAGGGATGTGAAAGGCTAGATGGAAGGACATTCAGCAGACAACGACTGCTAGTGGTGGCCAATAGGCTCCCTGTGTCTGCTGTCAGGAGAGGTGAAGACTCGTGGTCTCTTGAGATTAGTGCTGGCGGTTTGGTCAGCGCTCTTCTTGGTAAGTGGTGTTAAGAGTAGCATTTTGTGTGTTTGTCCCATTAAATCCTTGTTTTGTTTCATCCCATTTCGTTTTAATTGGAATATGTAAGTAGTTGAGATTCTTTAATGTTTTAGATATTTCTTTTTAATTGGAATATGTAAGTAGCTGAGATTCTTTAATGTTTTAGATTTTTTAACTGTCTTATATATTGTATTCACCTGAAATGAATCTCTATATTGGACTATGGATAAATTGTTTGAAGGTGTGAAGGAATTTGAGGCGAGATGGATTGGGTGGGCGGGTGTAAATGTCCCAGATGAGATTGGACAAAAAGCACTTACTAAAGCTTTGGCTGAAAAGGTAGAAAGTTTTTCTTCTCCAAAATCATTTTGTGATTTAGTCAGTTCATGTGCCTAGTTCCATGACTCTGAGATTGTTAACTTTATTATATGATTTGTGACGTCAATATTTAGCTATATAATAAATGTGTGAGTGCTTGGACCAGCTAATGTTTTTGGCATCTCTGGCAGAGGTGTATTCCTGTGTTCCTTGATGAAGACATCGTTCATCAATACTATAATGGGTATTGCAACAACATCTTGTGGCCTCTTTTTCATTACCTTGGACTTCCGCAAGAAGAACGCCTGGCCACCACCAGAAGTTTCCAGTCTCAGTTTGCTGCATATATTAAGGCAAATCAAATGTTTGCTGATGTGGTAAATAAACACTATAAGGATGGAGATGTTGTGTGGTGTCATGACTACCATCTCATGTTCCTTCCAAAATGCCTAAAGGAATACAACAGTGACATGAAAGTTGGTTGGTTTCTCCACACACCTTTCCCTTCTTCTGAAATCCACAGGACACTGCCCTCTCGATCTGATCTACTTCGTGCAGTTCTAGCTGCTGATTTGGTTGGGTGAGTTTTTGTCCTGTTCTGCCTGAAACTGTTGCATGTCATCCTACTGCTGGCATTTAGTCAGTAATTAAATTTGGATGCCTTGTGTGTTTCTTTTTGACTGTTAGTTAGTTATAACTGGGTAAGCCTTACATCAAATGAATGGTATACTTTAACAATGTACACATCCATAGGAATAACTATTTTTACTCCCAATGTTGCTGCATAGGGTGATTGTTTGTGTTGGGTCTAATAATTTAAGAAAATCTAGTAGATGCAGAAAAAGGCAGTGTTTTCCTTCTCTGGGTTTCCCCCTATTATAAATTCCGCTTTAATCTGTTTATTTATTCATAACCCTCTGATAACTTGAAAGTTATGTTGCTTCCCATACTTTTTCCAACTGAGGTCTAGTGTTAAATTAGGATTTTTACTTAAACATTTTCCTTGACTCAGGGTGCTGTATGATTTGAATAAAAGATCATGCCGGTCTCAAAATGGTATTTTGTAAGAGTTCTTCATGATTTACATGAAATAATTCAAATTAGATTGATGTTACATTCATGCTTTGGCAACTTGGCTTTTATAGAACAAATTTTAATATTCCCTTTTGCCAGATTCATTCTTATGGTAGTGATTTGATCAGCTTGCATTATTTTGTCACACGTGAATATGTTTTCCCCACCTTTTTCCTGCAGTTTTCATACCTATGACTATGCGAGGCATTTTGTTAGTGCTTGTACTCGTATTCTTGGATTTGAGGGCACACCTGAAGGAGTTGAGGACCAAGGGAGACTAACTCGAGTTGCTGCGGTATAGTAGACTTGAACTGTATATTTGCTTGTTTCTCTATACGTTTAATTCTACAAATCTTGTTAATTTTTCTGCTGCTCTAAAATATTAGTTGAACGTATCACCTTTGAACCTTCTTATATTTATATTCTGGCTATTTTGTTTCCTTGAAAATGTCAGTTTCCTATTGGGATAGACTCAGAACGGTTCATTCGGGCACTAGAGATTCCTCAGGTCCAGGTTCACATCAAAAAATTACAAGAAACATTTGCTGGTCGGAAGGTAGATTTTGCCTTTACTTTATGGTGCTGTTAGTTGCTTGTCAATTTAGTGGCACTTTTTTTTTTCTCCCTTTTTTCCTGACAGGAAACAAAGAATCTAGTATTAATGAGAACAATAATTACAAAATGTGAACAAGAAGTCCACAAAGAAAGATCCCCCCCAAAAGATCACTAAACAATCTATGCAATTGAGAGCTATTCAGATGACAGAATAAGAATGGGATCTAAAAGACTATGAAAGCTTTACAACAAAAGCATAACAGAAAACACAGAATTAAGCCAACACACCTTCCCAGTATATTTTACAGAATTAGTGGAACTTTCAAAAGTTGATTATTGCTGACATCTAAGTGTATTCATGTAATTGCAAGGTTTGGAAGTATGTGACCAATGTTTGATACTTCTCAAATTATTGACAATATGATGCAGAATAAGAAAAGCATAAAATAAAATAATGATGCCTTTTCCTATTATCTATTCTGTTTCTCTTTATCTTCCCCCTCTGTTCAGTTTCACTCTATTTCCTCTCTCTATTCTGTTTCTTGTTCTTCTCCATCTCATTCTCCCCATTCTGTTTCTTCTATTTTAAATCTCTATTTCTGAATCGCTTCTCTCCCATTTCTACCAATCTGTATTCTTGTATTTTGTCAGTCGTACTTTAAAACATGGTACAATTTAATTGTATTACTAAGATATCATATCCGTTTAATGCTCCCTCCTTTATTCTTGTAAATTTTAACAGAAACATTGCATTAAAAGCATTCAGTATCACTTGCGTAACTATTTCCTTAAACGTATATTTGATTTTAGGTTGAGTTTTTTTTTTATCAGCTGTTAAAGCTTTCGCTTTGCACTTTTTCCTCGTTTGCAAAGTGCCCTATTTACTTGTGCATGAAAAGAAGTTCATGCTTTTTGTTAATCATCACAATCTGCTGGGTCTGTCCTTCAAGCATACATTTTAAAATCTTTGACAGCGCTTGTAACTTTTGTCTAAATTACTTACTTTTGACTGATCTGAGTTGACAGGTAATGTTAGGTGTTGATCGCCTTGATATGATTAAAGGAATTCCACAAAAGCTACTGGCTTTTGAAAAGTTCCTTGAGGAAAATTCTGATTGGCGTGACAAAGTTGTTTTGCTTCAGATTGCAGTGCCAACAAGAACAGATGTTCCTGAATGTATGTTCCTTCTGTTTGTGCCACTTCTTGTTACAAATATTTCTCTGCTTATGTTTTTTTTTTTCTATTTTAGTTATAACTAAAATAGGTTAATTGAAGATTGTTTTACTTTTTCTGAGCTGGATGGTGCATGTTGCTTGAGTGATAAATTTCCTGGCTAACATAAGTTTCAAAAAACAATGATGTAGATATAAAAGTTGAACTCCAGTATGGCTGCCATGCCTTGTAGACAAGACAGCTGAACTTCGTGATTCTCATGTCAAGATATACTTACTAATTCCATGATTTTCAGTTTTCTGTTTGTGGGGCACATTTCATAGAGTTGGATGCAGCACATGGACTGATTCATATGTTTTTCTGATCTTTCAGTTGTTTTCGTCGAACTTATAGTTTCTGTATAATCCATTTGCTAAATTGCAGTCATTTTCATCGATAACATGCTCCAATTTCTGTTTCCTTTATTCAAATTGGCCAGTTTGAAGGCATAGATTGTGTGAGATGAAAAATATATCAATTGCAATTATTAGCATAGGCCCTCAGTTTCTATTTGGGTGATCCGCATTCCTCATGAAATTTACTATGATGAAACTATAATTTGGTGACATTTATATTGAAACATTTGGTAGTACTCTTTTTCTTCCGAGTTATCTTTTCCCCACTTTCATTACTATAATATGTTATTCATTGGAAAATTGCAACAAAGGACGACATTGGTGATTTACGGTTATTGACAGTACATGAATTTGTTATCGCTGAACTCAAAATGGTACCTTGATTTTCCTTAAAATCCACCTCCCTATAGCAGCTTATTTTCTCCTGAAATGCAGGATTTTGAAAACCTACGGTATCTCAACTTTAGGGTAGAAAATAATGCTCTTAATTTTGTTCTCTCTCTCTTATTTTATTTTTCTGTACTGTGAGCCATACATATACGTACATACGTACACACATACATATACATACATAAATACTTACACACACACACACACACACACACACACACATACATACATATACATACACACACACACACACATACATACACACATATATACTTACATATATATAACATACACACATACGTACATACATACACACATACATACACACACACATACATACATGCATACATGCATATATATATATATATATATATATATATATATATATATAAATTTTCTAATCCAGGATTTTAAAGTGCGGGAAAGTCCGGGAAAGCTTTAAAACCGTGCGGCTTTAAAGCTTTAATTTCATAATACTTTAAAACCAGGCAGTTTTAAAGTTTTCCCAGACTTTCCCACACTTTAAAATATAAACATGCCATTTTACGCAGTCACATTCTAGTTGCCATGTCTGGTACTGTACCTAATCTCAATATGGGAGAAACATCAGGCTTCACTAACATGTAAATGCCTGAATACAGTCTTTTCGCATGCTTGCATAGACTAGACCCCTCAGCTTTGCCCCTTTAATTACATAATGCTTTGATCTTTGATAATCGATATGATATATCAATTTGATTTGATTTTTGTATATTCTCAGATCAAAAACTTACAAGCCAGGTTCATGAAATAGTTGGACGCATTAATGGCCGATTTGGAACACTGACTACTGTTCCAATACATCACCTGGTCTGTCTTTGACTTCCTAAATTGAGTAATCCATGAGATGGTTGCTGCATTTTCTTTCTCTGAGCTCAATGAATATAGTTAAATTGGGGGTTTGGCTTATACTCTATTCAGCTTCATTCAGATATTTATCTAGTAACCCTTATTGGACACAAGTACTTTTTAGAAGTATTAGAGAGACTAAGAGTTGACTATATAAGAGGTCTGAGGGAAGGGAGTGCAATGTCTTGATAAAAGGAAAGATCAAATAAGTTTCGACCTTTTTTAATACAAACTAGGTACATTTTATACCCTTCTAGGTTAACTGGGCAGGCCAATGACTTGGTTAAGGTCTCTAACTCATAAAATTACTGTGTATTACAAGGAACTGTGTATTACAACGAAAATAAATTTCCTGGATAATCTGTGTTTTATGTTATTACCTAGACTGTTATCAATTTCTATATTGATGGCCACTCACTAAATCTTTTATGTCGTTGGGGGACAAGGAAATAAATTTTTACAATATTATAAGGGCAAAAGAGCATCATGGAGGTCAAAATTACTTTTTAGATATAGCTAAACCAGCATTAAAGATTCAAATATGATCAAATGGTGCCTCCCTGAAGTGATTTGAGATTAAGGTTTTGTTAGATTGTACTTGTTGGAAGATTAAGTTCCAGCAATTTGAGACCTGCAACACTGGTACCCTTACTAGCCAAGTGGTTTTCCAGCAGCTTTATTTAGTTGGCCACCCAAGTTTGAAACCAGGGGAATGTATGGGTTAGAAAATTGATTTGTACTTTGTCCACCCCTCTACCTTAAAAATTGTAATAATTCAGAAAAATTAGAATGTTAAAAATTGAAGTATTCAAAAACTACTTTTCCTGAAAAAATCCAGTCTGTAGACAGTTTTATTTATTTATTTTTTTCCAATTTTATACCACAGATTATTTAATATGCTAATCAAGTAAGATGGAGTTGCTAGGCTGGGAATTTAATGTAGCTTACAGATGTTAGCAGGTTGAAGCATATATCACTTAGTTTTCCAAAATTCAAATTAGAAACTAATCCAAAGAACCTTGTTGATTCTACCTGTCAACAATCCATATTTGTGCTGGTTTTCATTCTCCAAAGAGATTTCTAGCATCTCTTGTTGTCAATGTTACTGCTTTACTGCTTGCCCAGAATAATATTGTAGATGCCCTTTTCGAAATAAAAGAGAATGCCACCTTTATTGACCGTATAGTCTAAAAGACTTGATTATCTTTGTTTGAAACCATGTAAGATGAAACATTGTACTTCAAGATCCTTCTGATGGTTTTATACTAGGATCATATATAAATAAATTTAGCATGCCAATTTTATCAGCAGTTAAAAGTTCTTAATGGAACCTTTTTCCTTTTTTTAACAGGATCGTTCTCTTGATTTCTATGCATTGTGTGCATTATATGCTGTTACTGGTAACTTTCTTGCTCTGACTTTTAGATTCTGTAACTTTTCTTAATTTCTGGAATCTCTGGCATCCATATAGGCCTTTATTCTTTTGCACTTCTAACCATTTGTGTATTTTAAGTATTCTTTGAGTGATGATTGATTATGGTATTTCAAAAATGTCTTTTCTATATCAAAAATGTCTTTACAGTTTATTTTTGAATTAGTTAACGAATTTAAGTCATTCAAGATGTTAAAAGAACTTTTAAAAATGTATTGTTGTTAATGGAAGAAAGTCACCTGCATCTGGTATTTTGTCACAATTTTTAAATTTTACAGATTATTATTGCTCCGGTTGGAATATGGACTCTTTGAGTTTACAACTGATGTATTTTATTTCCCTTCCTTTTTTATGTTTTTTCTCAGATGTAGCACTTGTAACATCTTTAAGGGATGGAATGAATCTTGTCAGCTATGAGTTTGTGGCATGCCAAGACTTTAAGAAAGGGGTTCTCATTCTCAGTGAAGTAATTTCTCGTGACTTATAAGTGTTATGCTTGATTCTAGTCTGTCCGCATCATAAATTGAAGAGATTTTATGCAGATTACAGCAGTCTGTTACATATGTTATGCATGGATTACGTCATAGTCTAAGCTAGCCTGCATCAACTTCCTAAAGACACTTTGATATTCCACAGTATTAAAAAAATGGAAATCTTGTGAATTAAAAATTTGTACTCTCATGATCTGTTTTGTAGTTTGCTGGTGCTGCACAATCTCTGGGTGCTGGAGCAATCCTAGTGAACCCTTGGAATATAACAGAGGTGGCTAATGCAATTGCCCGGGCGCTAAATATGTCACCTGAAGAGAGAGAGAAGCGGCATCAGCATAATTTTACACATGTAACGACTCATACTGCTCAAGAATGGGCTGAAACCTTTGTAAGGTATGCATATAATGTTGCCATGATATACTCTGTGTTGTGAAACTGAAGATGCTTACACCTTTTTGTCTTAAGCATTTCGTGATACTCGTGTCATGCTTTTCTTGACTTAATATTTTAAGATTCCTTTAGGTCTCCTCTTTATGTGTTACACCTAGGCATTGGAGTAATGCTCCATAGCAGCTTCTAGTGGGGACATTAGCACCGCAAGCATTGAATACTTGTCAGAAATTTATTGTTCTTTGTGATCTGAAAAATCTGTTCTTTAACTATGCCACTATTTCTGTTCCAATACTTGAAGCAACATGAATTTACAATTTGATGTGTGGGAGTTCTAAATCCTATCTTCTTTGAACGTATGGATAAAGATAAGTGTCCTTGATATATCTCAAGAGAAGTTGTCTTTGGCATTGATGAAATCGATTTTATGGTTTTACCTGAAAAATAAAATCAGAAGCTCAATTTGATGTTGATATGTGTGGTAGTACATTTCTGAATAATATTGGTTTTGTTTATGGATAAGTAGCTTTAAAAATGGCCTTTTGGTTTCTTGTTTATTTGTTTTTTGGTTTCAGATTAAGAATCTATGTTGTCTTGCCAATTATGCAGATAATGCATGGGGAGTTTTTCACCATTCTTAAAGATATGAGTTTTTATATAATTGCTTTGCAGTGAACTAAATGACACAGTTGTTGAGGCACAACTAAGGATAAGACAAGTCCCACCAAGCCTTCGACAAGCAGACACCATTGAACATTATTTGCATTCCAATAATCGTTTGCTCATACTGGTATGCTCTATTTGGTTCTGAAACCTATGAGTTACTGGAATTTTCTGCAGTTGAGTGATAACATTCAAAATTTTGAAGAGTTGTTCTCTTAATTCGATATCCATAATACTCACATATGATTTATGTTTAGCATGTAGAGCTTGTTAAGTCATCATTAAAGTAGTAGAAAACTGCTAAGGAATTGAATATACATTCTAGATTATGCAGGTGAATGAATACTTGTCATTATCTAGTACAACGTATAAAAATAGTGTAGAATTTGCAATCATAATCGCTAGACAAATGAATTTGGCTTGGTAAAATTTCATGACTTGTTAATCTAATCCAAATCCATCTGAATATTTGGAGGTCATGCTCAATTTATTAACATTACGAGAAATTTTATTGCGGTTTCATTAGACAAAGATTCATGTATTTGACAAACATTAGAGTTGTATTGCTGTTAGATGGTGCTTATATTTCATTGTTTGGCATTATTTTAATTTCCTTTTGGTCCTTTGGTTGAAATCCATGTCATCCAGGGTTTCAATGCAACATTAACCGAACCTGTGGACACCCCTGGGAGAAGAAGGGATCAAATTAGAGAAATGGAACTAAAGCTGCATCCAGATCTAAAACAACCACTAAATGCGCTTTGCCGTGATCCAAGGACGACAATTGTTGTCCTTAGTGGGAGCGACAGAAATGTCCTGGATAAAGTACTGGATCTGGTTCCATTCATCTTCTTTTCTGGCTTCTTACATCCACTTCTTAATTAATCGAGCTCTTTTACAGAACTTTGGAGAGTATAATCTTTGGTTGGCAGCAGAAAATGGGATGTTTTTACGCTGTACCTCAGGAAAATGGATGACAACAATGCCAGAGCATTTAAATATGGAATGGGTCGACAGTCTTAAGGTGTCTATATTACTGTAACAATTCTTTGTAATTCTCTCATCTGGCCTCTAAGCTTATGATGGTATGTTTTCAGCATGTTTTTGAGTATTTCACTGAACGAACACCAAGATCACATTTTGAACAACGTGAAACATCCCTAGTTTGGAATTACAAATATGCAGGTACTTTATTGTTTGGCATTGTTTCTGTCTAAGCTATTTCTACCTTTTTATTGTTCCCTCACCACTTTGCCTTCTCATATTATTATGGTTTTAGATGTTGAATTTGGAAGAATTCAGGCAAGAGATATGTTGCAGCATCTCTGGACAGGCCCAATCTCTAATGCATCTGTTGAAGTTGTTCAAGGAAGCAAGTCTGTTGAGGTGCGAGCAGTTGGTGTTACCAAGGTGATTGGCATTTAACCATGCCTAAACATTTTCATATTGTTTTTATTGCATAGTTTGGTTCTACAGATGCTATCTTATCTGAAAGCTTCATATTCATTCAGGGTGCAGCAATTGATCGTATTTTGGCAGAGATAGTTCATAGTAAGAAGATGAAAATAGCAATTGACTATGTGCTGTGTATTGGACATTTTCTGGGGAAGGTACTACTTGCTCAATTTTTAATATGAGTAGGTTCTTCAATCATTTAACTTTCAAAAGAAAAAAAGAAAGGTTCATTAATTATTTGGAATATTCTAAGGTTTTCATATTGGGGTGTCCAATGTTATTGCTCTTCAAACTTATAGACGAGCCTTTCAGAGTGCTTTTTTAAAAAGCTCCACATAAAAGCTACATTACAATGTGAAAGCACTTTCTAAAAGGCGCTTATCAATTGCTTTTTCAAATAGTATTTCATATTTTATTGTAAATCCAAGGACATTTTTTAGATCACTTATCAACTGCGTAGAACAACCATTAGGAGAGCAGCAATCGAGATAGAAGAAAATAGACTAGAACAATCATTCTAATTACAGACGAAGTTCAACCTGTTTCTTTTTCAGTCCCCACCAAGATAGAGATCATAACATCAAATCTGGAAGGAAAAAGGACAAGGATAGCAAGCCACTAGATGATTTTGTTGAGAGATTGTCCAAATGAGATGTCTTCACCAAGTATAAACAATTTCACCTAGCTATCATCTCTAAAGAGGAGTTTCTTTGTCTTGATTTGAGTTGATTTACTAAAATGATAAATAATTTAATCCTTGGTAGTCGAATTGCAGAATTGTAATTTGCCTTTGCAATTCCTTATGCAAACAGTCAGCACAGTCGGACTTGACAGTTCATTTCTTCATTGCCTCAGGATGAAGGTGTGTACACGTTTTTTGAGCCAGAACTCCCTACTGATGCCCCAGGCACTCCAAGAACCAAACCAACAGATGCAATAAAGGTACCAGGGGAGCGAAGACAGGCAGTGAAGGTAGCAAGTAGAGGCAGCTCAAAGATATCTCAAGGTAAGACGCAGCGACCTGCCCAAACTCCCGAGAAAAAATCCCCGAATCACAATGGTACTAATGTACGGCAGCCATCATCGGATAAGACATCCTACAATGTGCTTGATCTCAATAAAGAGAACTACTTCTCCTGTGCTGTTGGGCGACCTCGTACAAAAGCCCGGTTTCTACTTCAGTCATCGGATGAAGTTGTCTCATTTCTAAAGAAGCTAGCTGATGCATCCTCGTCACATGAAGCACACAATGGTCCAAGTTAATAAACGTTTTCAGCTTGCATGCTTTCGATGTTGCATCTGATTCATAGGTGTAAGAATCTAGCTCGAGGTTTGAAGGTACAAAGAGAGATGGGAGATGAGTCCCCTGCTTACTGGCACATGAATGTACACATGTTTCATAGAGATAGGATATTAAATGAATCAAATGCTTGTGTGATACAAAGCTTAGTTCTTGTATGACCAACTTCATAGAAAGAATCTGGACCACAGGGATGTTCTTCTTCATTAAAAGATCCATTAAGGGAAAAAAAAAAAATTTTAGCACCGATTAATGCTTCAAAATAATTTTTTTAATTGTTGTTGGCATAATCTTCATAAATTGTAATGCTTTCTAAAACTCAGTCGGAACAAGTACTCTATACTACAAATTCCCTTCAAACAATTTCTGAGCAGTAGGTATTTTAAATTGTAGTGTATATTCATTGAAGACGTGTAGGTGGCATGAAACACATTATCAAATGTTGAAGATCAAACAATTGGCCCCACGCCCATTGGGGTTGCGGATAAAATGCAAGGTTGTGATCAAACAGTTGCTGCCAGGTCACCCTCCCCGTATTAATTAACAATCAACGTGAATAAAAACGGGAAAATAAAATAAAATAAAGCCCGCGAGAATATATATGGTCATCACTCACTCGCCACATAATGACATAACGGCAATAACATGGAGTCATCTTCACTCTTCATTCTTCGGACCTTAATGTCATATATGATCATTGCCCACATATGCTTTCATCTTTAAATTAATCAAATTATAATATAATAATTATTATTATTATTATAATAACAGATGAATATTAAGAAAACTTATATAATTCTCTTTTTGCTCCATTTTTTTTTGACACTAATATTATAATCAGATTATAACTCATATTATATAACACTATTATCAATATTTACAATTAAGCTATAGTTCATATACAGTAGATTTTTTTGGCTCCATTTAATAATTATTGATTGATCTTTTAAATTCTTTCATTTACAAATTACAATGACAGTTAGTGCTTGAAAGTCGCCTGTGATTATAGTACCTTTACATTCTTTCATTGGCAAATTACAGTGACAGCCTGTGCTTGAAAGTTGCCTTTGAAGTTGAGATCACCGTAGAGTGTGGATACCCCATAAAATCACATCACAATATTGCATTTAAAAAAAAAATTCCCATGAACAAGAATCTTGGGATTATCCAAATTCTAGTGACATTTTTTTAACTAAAGTAAATTAGGGTAATTTTTAACTAGCACCCAAATGTTTTGACATATGGCACAGCGCACCCAAGTCTTTTGCCTATGAGCACTGGACGCTCATATCCGTGTATTTTTCAATTAATTGTACCGAATCAGGGTAAAATTGGAATAACGCATCAAAATTTTAAAATTAAAAGATAGCTAAACTCGATGTTTGCTCCAAAATCATTTCACATCACTATGGTTATGTTCACTGAGTTTGTGTGCGAGATCAAGAAGCATGGCCACTCCTCCATTGATGCCAAAATCGAGGTGGGTGAAGACGGATTAGCACCAAAATCGTTCACATATGAGGTACAAGGAACTTATTTCAGCCTTTAAATACTTTTTCTTTTTTTTTTTAGATGATATTGCTCTGTTTCGAAGACATTGCTCAATTTCTAAGACAACAGTTGGTTTGAGACTTTGAGGGAAGTGAATCCACTAACTGTGCTATTGAAGAAGCTGAGGTCAATTTCATTTCTTGCTCAGTTGTTTTAGTTTATTCCATTTTGTTTGCACATCGATTATTTGGACATATTTAGCTGGATTTTGCTTGTCTACAAAACTCGAATCATTGTTAATCAAATCAGCCATAATTTACACCTCAATGTGGTTTGTAAGTTTAAGTTATGTTGTCTTATACCTGAATAACGTGGTGTTTACGTTATTGATTTCAGTTTCTATAGATGATTTTGAGTATACATATTGCCCAAATCTTATTATTTAGGTGATTGTTCATGCATATATGTCACAGCAATTGGGTTTTCGTTGGGTTAGGGTTGTATTGTATATCAGTAATAGTAGTGATTTTTTAAGTATATATTAGTGATTTGGATGTAAATGCTAATGCTTTTGTTGTAAATGATAGTGATTTTAGGTAAAATGTTACTCAATTAGATGTAAAAGTTAGTGATTTTTGGGTAAATACCTTGGATAAATATGATGCTCATGCAATCAATCCAATGCTTGTGCATTTTACACCATGTTCATGATAAGTAATTAAAAAAAAATTAACTATTTCAGGTGAAAATGGTTGATAATGGTGATATAACTGTTCTTTGTACATTCAAGCGCAAGACACGTAATCTTGGTGTAATTGATCGAGACAAGTTTAGTAGAGTTGCTTTAATCAACAAGGTTCTGGTCAGAGCTGGTTGGACATTAAGCTTGCGCATTATAGAGCTGCATTTTGTGATCACCTGGTATAACTATGATTGGAAGGGTTTGTGGCATTTTGAAAGTTGTTGGGATTAAGATACATATAGAACTGACATCAATTAAACCAACACCTGTTCTTTTGTTTTTTGTTTTTTGTCACATGTATGTAAACATGTATGATGTTACTAACAATTGTAAGCTGCTGCCAATGTGTATTTATAGATAAAAGAACTTATTACTATTATTGATATCATATTTGATTAGATGGTATATGTCAAGACACATAAATTTTGCTGATTATAATATTTCATTCTATGCATTGTTCTAGCATTCGTTATAGTACAATACAATCAATACAAGTATAGTTATCACCATGATGGTGATTTGATACTTCCTGTTGTGGAAGTCTTCAATATCAAATTGCTGATTGTAGCTTGTACTGTCATTTACAGCTTCTTCAAACCTTTATAATGCTGTTTGAATTTCTATAGCCTCATCTGTAAATGATTTCCACAATCTAAAGAAACCACAAGATGGGTCATTAGGGTAGCTGTACTATAGTTTGTTAAGGTTTGTTTTAGATTATGACACTTTGATTGTTGCCCTGGTTCGACAGTAGCATACTGTGTTATAGAACTTGATGATGCCCCCATTGATTTTAGGTAAATTCCTTCTTCTATTGTGGGTTGATGAACTTGATGCATTCCTTGAAGTGGACATTTTCTTCAAATTTGTAAGGCTGTGTCTGTTGTATTCTTTTTGAAATACAGCACAACGTATATGAACTTCAAGTTGTTGTGTTTGTTTGTGTGTGAATGAAGCTGATTGTCACAGGCCGTCCGCACAAACCACGAGTGAAGGCTAATTTGGCGCGCGCACCGCCACACTCCGCAACGATCCACCCAACGGCTAGACATACTCAAACGGTGGGTGCGTTTAGTGCCGGGCCTCCTCGCACACACTTGCCGGCCCGTGATAAAGCCCGCAACTCAAGCCCGAGCGCCAAGTCATCGAAGCCCAACGGGCCAAGATCCACCAAGGCTTACTTGCTTGGCCCATCTTCTAGAATTCTCTACACCTTTGTAGATAAGCCACTTGTGCAATTTGCCAACTTGCCCACTTGTAAAGAAGCCTCTAAAATGACTGACCTCCATCTATAAATAGGGCATGGCACTTAACATTTGAAGCCATCACCCACCAACAAGCAATTGTAAAGCTCTCTCTTGTAAACTCTCTCTTGAGTAATAAAAACTCTTCATTGGCTACATTGCTTTCTTCTCACTAGCTTTCCTTTAAGCATTTCTGCTTAGCTAAGTTGAAAAACTCTCAAAAGCTTACTTAGCAACTTTGTGCTTGAAAGTTGCCTAAGTGCCGCACGGGTTGCTGCGCATCAAACTCATCCTGTGACATGATGCTGGAATTGTATTGTTTCAACTAGGTAAATGAAGATGTTGTGCTACTGGAAGTTGCTGGTTATTAAAAATAATGATGGAGTTTTTAGGTTTCGCATTGAAAATCATTGAGGATGATGGGTAGTTGTGTGCGCTGAATATTACAGTTTATAGTGATGCATCAACTCAAACTTATCTGTTTCTTTTACTGCTCTTGTAACTATATAGCCGTTATTTTACAGTTGCTCAAATTTTATAGCAGTTGGATGTTGGATGCACATGGTAATAAACCTAGAGGTGGCAATATTGGTCAGGATTCGTTTATTCAATTCGATTCGATGTAGATTAAATGGGTTTAGATTTAAAAAATTAATTTGTTTAATAAATAGGTGAATTCGATTCGATTTGCTAATTAAACGAATCGAATCCGGGTTTTAAGACATTAATTCATTTATTCGTTTTGAATTTGTTTAATAAGTGGATCATAAATGAATCGAATACGGTTCATTCATTTAAAAACCGTTTATTATTCGTTTAATTAAATTATTTATTTACCCTTAAACTTATAGTAATTTAAAACTATAATAAAACAAAGTGTATAAGTGGAACAAAAACTAGGGCATAACCGGCCCTAATTTTTGTTCATCGTTGATTTTAATCCCACTCTTTCTTTCCTTTCTCTCAGCCCTCTCTTCTTTTTATTTCTGCCCTCTACAGCCGATCACAGCCATTTCGTTTTGTTTTCTCTGCAACTTAACTAGCTAGTAGCCATTTCGTTCTTGTCTCCACCATCTCGCTCTCAATTAACGCACGGTAAGCTCCTATTCTTTTTTTTTTTTAATTTTTGAACTATGGATTTATTTTTATTTTTATTTTTTGGTGATTATAAATTCTAAAATTAATGATCAACTCCAGTAAGTAGAGCTATGGGTCTCACATATTGCATTTTTAACTTTGCTTTGTTTTGATATTTCTTATTTAATTTGTTGTCTTATTTGTATTAGTTAGAGAAGTGACTACATACAAAGGCTTTTAATCTTTTTCTATGTTTAGTCTAAGATAGCTTGCGTTTATTTTTGTTAATCGAATGATGTGCCTTTTTATATCTCTTGCATTTGAAATATGCGGTGACCTAAAATTCTCAAGCATGCATGTTCTACTTCTGCACATGATCTGACCCACTAATTGTGGCAGCTGCATGCACCACCAGTGCTTTGAAGCATTTTGCAATTGGTTTTAAAATAATTAGGGTGTTTTCAATTTCCCCTTTTTGATAATTAATTGCTTTGGTATATATCTCAAATTGCTCCATAATCCCTCTTCTAAATTCTTTACATTTGCGAAATTCCAATCTCTAATTTCCATATTCATATATAAAAATAGATATGGTGTTCCATTTTTAATTTTGTGGAATCTGTGTATTAATTAAGATACATAAAAATAGATACACATTTTTCAAGACCTAGGACATACATATTTGATGTCGAAGAACTGAGATTGCATTTTGTGGCATATGATTGTTCACGAGCATTTGACATTCATTGCTGCATTTTAATTTTCTAGGCGGAACTAAGTCATTTTTTTCAATTCTTTAAGTTAAATTTTTAATTTATCTTGCTAACTAATTTTATTTACATTTTATGTGTAGGATTCTTGTTTTCAAGGTGACAAAGACAAAAATGAAGAGAATTAAACAAATCACTTTGGATTATAATTTCATTACTGTAATTTGCATTGTTAAGAATTTGTAATTTAGTGTTTGGATGACTCTATATTTTAATCTTAGAATATGGTTGGATTATTTATATTTTGTAGGATGTTAAATGTGCAGAATTTTTATAATTTATTTTGCTTAATTTTTATTTATTAATTATATTTTGTAAACGAATAATAAATGAATCCAAATTGTTATAGGATAAACGAATAATAAACGAATCCAGATTCTATTCGATTCGTTTATTAATTCTATTAAACGAATTAAATATTTGGGTGCTGGGTAAAAATTACCCAAGTAATTATTGTCAACCAAAAATTTTTTTGGGAATGATAATGGTCCCAACTCAAGCCTAATTGAAGGCTTTTAATCAGTAAAGTTGCACAGAAACCGAGAAGCAAATTCATTTATATAAATGAAAGAATCTCCAACTTCATTCATCATTTCACCTACAACTCTTCAATGCAAAAAGACAACGGCTGAAGCCAAGTAATTCAAAAGAAAATACATCAAACAACAAGCGGCCATATTCATTTAACAGATACCATTAAATATTCGCAACCTATTCTAGAAAATTACACTAACCATATCTCTGTAGAACTCGAAGAAAAATAATGAAAGAAGCATGGCTAATTATCTCTAGTGCGGTAAATATATTATGATTGCACCAAAAAGAAATGACGATGAGTAAAGCTGATTAACAGTACAATGGTACTCCAAACCTATTATGTAATGCAGAATGTGTTGGTCAAACAAGAGGCCCCTACAACTGAAAGCTGCTTAATGTCCCTAGGTTTTCTTGTGGGGCTCGAAGACATACTTGATCAGTGAATCCTTGATGGATAGCAACTCAGGGAACTCCTTCTTCAACTTGGAAGCATCCATCTCGTTGTTGCTTCTTGGAGCAACTATCACCTTTGCTTGCTCTTCTAATGTGAAGTTCACCCACTTGAATTCAGGGTTAATGTACTTCTTGTACATCTCAAGAATTTCATTGTGGCTCACAACCCCAGGGTTTGTGAAGTTCCAAATACCCCTCAAGTTACGCTTTGCCATCTCAATTGAAATGGGGAGAAGTTCATCCAAAACAGTCATACTGTTTGGAATGTTGACCACCTTGTTATAACGAGAAATCTTGGTAATGAAATTGCGTGGGTTGTTTAGGTCAGAAGAGATCGGCATTCGGACTCTGAGAGTGCAAACATTGTCATATTCTTTCAACAGGCCTTCAACCTGGTTAAAATAACAGAAAATACCAGCATCTTACCACTATATAATTTGAAAACCGAAGTAGGAATACTATAAAAGATCCACAAAATAAGCTTACCATGGCCTTGGTTTTTGAGTAGAAAGAACCAGTAAAATTGGGTGTGTCTTCCTCTTTATACCCAATGCCAGAGCCCTCAGGATGAGCTGCATCATACTCAAATATGCAGCCGGTAGCATAATTCATCATCAAGAGCCCATGATCTCTGCAAACATCTGCCAAGGTTAAAGTTCCAGCAACATTGGTGCGAATGGTGTCAGTTTTATGAGATTCACACCAATCAACATTGGGTCTGCCAGTAACACCAGCAGCATTGAAAACATGTGTGGGTTTAACACTCTGAATATCTGCAATGAGAGATGAACGATCCTCCAAACGTCCTTTTCCATATTCAAATGGAATACCCTGTTTCTCGCACAACTTTCCTAGTAGACCTCCAATCCAGCCTGTCCTGCCATAGATCAAAAACTTCATGGATGGTTTTCGAGGAGAGCTGCATTTGGAAACTGGAACCACCATACGGGACTGAATGTTATTTGTTGAGACACTGGACACCGCTTTGTTCTCTTCAGACCCATCAAAATGTCTCCCACCAGGCATCATCAGCATCCTTGGATGAGGAAGCAGAGCACCAGCAACATCACCCCACCAATCAGGGTTCTGAGTGTACCACTCAATAGTCTTTCTCAACCCTTCTTCCCATGTGGTTCTTTCTGACCACCCCAAGCTTGTCAGCTTCTGATCATCAAGAAAATACCTCTGATCATTAAATGGCCTATTTTCTACAAACTTGATGCTTGTCTCAGGGTCCATTGAAAAGAGTTTGCAAATATCTTTTGCCACATCAATCACTCTCCTTTCCTTCTTTGTACCAATATTGTAAACATGGCCAACTTCTCCCCGGTGAAGAATGCATTCAAAAGCCTCAGCAACATCCTCACAGTATAAATAACTTCTCACATTAGAACCATCGCCATGAATCGGAAGCGGCAAACCCCTCATGGCCAAGAGGATAAACTTTGGAATTAGCTTTTCAGGGAACTGATTTGGTCCATAAACATTGTTTCCACGGGTTGTAATCACTGGTAGCCCATATGACCTACCATAAGCCATAACAAGCATTTCTGCTCCAGCTTTAGTTGCAGAATAAGGATTTGTTGGGAGGAGTTGGGAAGCTTCATGGTTACCCACAACAGCATCCTCGTCGGTCTCCCCATAGACCTCATCTGTGCTCACATGGATGAACCTCCGGATCTGCCCAGTCACTTTGCAGGCTTCAAGGAGGACATGAGTTCCATAGATATTGTTCTTGGTAAACTCAAAACTGTTTCCAAAAGAGTTGTCCACATGAGTTTGCGCGGCAAAGTGCATAATAGTGTCAATGGACTCGGTGATGAGAAGGAAGTTGACAAGGTCAGCACTGGCAATGTCTCCCTTAACAAACTTAAAGTTGGAGGATGCTTTGGAGGGAACTAGGTTTTTCAGATTCGAACAATAATCAAGCTTGTCAAGCACAACGATTTTGTAGTCGGGGTAGTTACGAATCAGCCGGTTGCAAACATGGGAAGCAATGAACCCAGCAGCGCCGGTGATGAGGATGTTCTTTGGGGTATACGTAGCCATTGCAAATCAAATTCTACATAATAAAAAGTACATAAATTAAAATCAAAACCACCAGTCACAAACTACAAATAAATGAACACATGCTAAATATATAAGAAGTTTCAACTAGAAACTTAATATAGAGATGTATAAAATAGAAAGTTAGATCACAATCACAAACATAATAAAGAAGAAAGATGCAGATCACACAATAACAGCAGAATGAGAAAATTAAAAAGTAAGATCAGTGCACTATCAAAATAATCACATCATACCCTTCAATGAATGATACTAAGAACTTAAACCTAAGTGCCAGATCCTACACTAGAGATAGTAAAATACAAAAGACAAAGGGAAAAAAAAATCAGATCTTTACTTGAATATCACAATCACCGTGAATAATTCAAACGATCCCATTTCATAAAACACTTCTAAATCTATGATCTCAACAAGTAGTTCACATTCCTATCATCATCACACAAGATCCAGATCCAATTATGCACAACAATGCAACTAAAACAAAAGGTCATAACCAAACAAAAGGAATAAACAAGTCTTCAACATTGATCACAGATCTCAAAAAACTAAGCCATTCCCAGATCAGAAGACAGTTCAATCAATGGAAAAAACACAAAATTGACATAAATAACAATCATTACGTGAAAATCATGAACTGAAAAGGAAGAATTAAAGGTTTTTTTCCCTTTTTTTTTTGACTTACAAAGTCGATCAGATCAATGAAGATGAGTCAAACCCAGATGGCAAAACGCGAATCTAGAGAGAGAAGTTGTGTTGAAAATGGAAATTGAGAAGAAACCGCAATGATCTTTTTGAAGAGTGAGAGGGAAGGAAGTTAGAGGGAGCCGCTGCAATTTATACAATTTTTTGAGAGTAAAAAAGAACCGGAAACATTTTGAAATGACTATAATGCCCTCAATTCAGTTTACCAATACGACGCCGTTGCCTTTTGTTTGGGTAAGTTTTGCCGCAGGATTGGTTACATCCATTCACAAAAGTGTTAATTGGCTGACAACAACTTTGATAATCTGCGGTCGACGTTATAGGATTTGTTGACGTGGCAGAACATTGTTGGTGGAGACCGTTGTGGAGCCAATGGGGAGTTGGGAATTAGATTGGGGCTCAGTTGGAGAGTTGCCACAAAAAAGGTTGATTTCAGGAATTAAAAAATAAATAAATTGTGATTTTGCATTTGGTTTTCAATTAATTTTGGATAGAAATGAATCAAAATTTGCAAACTTTCGTTTTTTAGAAAATTTTGTTTTTTAGAAAGTTGGTGTAATTTTGTTACTTCTTTTTTGGGCTAAATTCAATGAGTTTTCAATAATGGGTTCAATGAGGAATCAAAATATTATCTTCAATTCTCTTTTATCCTGTATATATTCCATTTTGTCCTCTTGTCATTTTACTATAACTCATTTGAAAAAAGTAAGTTAAATTTCATTAAAATCAAATACATAAAATAGAAGAGTACATTAGTAGCTTAATTACATACGTTTATATCAATTTACAAACAATCTATTATAAGAATTCGATAGACGAAATCATTCTAACAAAAGGTGAACTAGAATATCTTTAAAAGATACTTCATTTGATGTGCTCGCAACACATTCAATCTCTATTAATAATACTCTCAGAGAACTACATATTAGTTAGATGGTTCATTTCCCGTCCTTTTATTTAAGGAAATGGATTCTTGTTAGTACTAAAATGTGGGTAAATTTCTCTTTTCTTTGGAGTAGTTTCTTTTGATTTCAAAGCTGGTTTTCAAGTTGTGCTTTTTATTGTTATGTTGATCAAGACTACTCCTGATAGATTTTTAATTGTAATATTAGTACACCACACACAAAGCACAAGCAACTCAAATATATTTATAAGGCTCTCTTGTATCTTCTGGAGTGTGAGTAGAGAGTGTGGAGAATGTGTTGGTCAAAAAGTGGGTGGGGCCCACGAAGTGGGACTCCAACTCCCGCCTTTAAACAAGGAAGTAAACACTGAAGTGGGAGGACTTCATATTCCCCACTCCCACTTCAGTAAGTATAGTTATATACTGAAGACCGCAGTATAGTGGCCTCTTCTAAGAAAATTGACTTATCTAATCATTTTCAAAAAATTATTATCAAAACTAATCATGTCCACAACCAAGCAACTGCTTTTAAGGGTAATTTTGTCTAAAATGAGTATAAGTAGTTATTATGGTAAGAAATTTTATTACATAATTTTGATAATGATTTTATAAAATGGATAGATAGATCAAGTGCGTTTGATATTATTTTTTAATTGATGTTTTTAACACTTGTTTTATAGAAAGAAAATTGTGTTTCCGATGTGATATATTTAAAAATAAAATTGTGTTTAGTAGCTTGTTTTATAAATAATATATAAAAGTAAAAATAGTGAAAATATATTTAGTTGTTTGTCTAAAAAAGTGGAGACAGTGAGAGAGAGTAAAAAATTATTTATTATTTAATTTTTTAATAGTTTTATTGTATTTTTTGTGTGAGTTATTGTCATTAATTGTAATTATTTTATTTAAAAAGGTCTTCTATTATTCTAAAGGTTATTTTATAGAATAAAATATAAAATTAAATAGTCTAAAATAGCATAATGCAATATAGTATATCGAAAAAATATATTATGATATAAATTTGTTTAATTAGAATATAATGATTAATTGTATTTTTTAATAAATATATTTAAGATAGTTGTTTTTTGTTTTAAAAATAGTTCCTTTTGTGTGTTTTGAAATAAATAATATTGCATTTTAATT
This sequence comes from Murraya paniculata, assembly GCA_030449075.1. NCBI lineage: Eukaryota > Viridiplantae > Streptophyta > Magnoliopsida > Sapindales > Rutaceae > Murraya > Murraya paniculata. Next base: position 412,278 of record JAEVFN010000066.1, read on the forward strand.
ATGTAAAATAAATTATATATATAGCATGATCATATTTCAGAGAATACAAAATTACTTTATAATTTATGCACGTTTGTTGATATTAGCTGGGATGATATAATTTTTTTTATATATTTTCAACAAAATTTGGAAAAATGTTATCGTTTTTTATTTTAAATTTATGTAAAAAATTAAAATGGATGATTTGGCTGCAAAATATCAAATAAATAAAATTTTCATATGTTACTTATTTATTATTATAATATACATAATATTTCTTGTTGGACCCACACATTCATTCACTGACAAAAATTGTCACAGAGTCAAATTATGGGACTCTTAAAAGAGAATGAAAATTGGAGAACACCACTGTGGTTTCCTTTGTAAAGTTTGAAGAATGAAAATGATTTGTGTTTTTGTACCGTAGTGTTGTTCTCCAAAATGAGCCCACTAAACAAGCTTTATATCCGTTCTTTCAAAAAACTAAAAGCAGCAAGTCGAAGATGCACCGAAATTGTTCAAGATTTTTACGTGTAGTGCTCTGCTTGACAATCTTGACAGACTGGAAGTAAGACAAATTAATTCTAACAATGTATTTTTTAAGGGTAAACTTGTTTCATGACCCAATCAAAAAGTTTTGAAGATATTATCAGACCAAAGCATGCTAGCATGCCTGCAAAATAATATCAAAAAATTTTGAAGATATTACCAGACCAAAGCATGTGTGCAAAATACAAAAAGATTATGAAAAAAATTTTCGTTTTGATGCGTCTAAATTTAATGGTCATAGTTATTTTTTGTTTTCTCTGATGTCTTAGCGAATGACAATTATTTTATTTTATTTTTAAAAAATAACTGCATAAGAGAAAATGGATGGGGCTAGAGGAATATAGGAAAAATCAAGAAAAAAAAAAAAAAGAGTAAAGAAAGCAACAACAGTTGTGATTTCTTTTTTTATCTTTTGGCCAACTGAAATTCAGTCAATTGATGTCCTTTGATTCAAATTTTATAAACATTAGTTGTAGCTCCCATGCTATCGTAGTGCATATACTTCATGCAAATTAAGCAGATTCAACAACGGTCACATGCAAAATTAATTTGAAGATCCTTTAAAATACAATATTTATTTTTATGACAACCTTGAGATTTGTCATAACACTTCGATTAACATGTTCATTAATCATACATTACAATTTCATATATATGTAAATGAAAAAAATGGAATCTATAATTTTCTTTTTAATTTTTTTTAAATTAACCATTTCATGTAGTTAGCTAGTTGATAAAATTTCTTACTATGTTGAAAAAAATAAATAGATTTAATATCTTAATTGACTTAAATTAAGTCCACTGGAAAAAATATATAAACAAAAAATAAATAAAAATAGAAACGGCCCCAAATCCGCTACCCAAGCAGCATCTCAATTTATATTGTGGTTAGAAAGGGTGGGTATTATTAATTAAAGTTTTAGATACAATTGTTTGTTCTTCGAGTTGAGGACGACTTCATTAATTCAGACAAATAAATAAATAAACACACACACACACACACACATATATATATATATATATATATATTATCATCAAAGAGATTTTAAGATATTTTTAATGGAATAAAAAAAATTAGGATCTTCTCCTCATTTATTTTTCTCGTCTTGCCTCTCCTTGCCTCTATAATCTAGTAAAAAAGATTATACATAAAGTTAAATAATAATAATAATAAATACAAAACTCATTCTTGACAACTCATAAAACAAAGAGGTGCATGGAGAAAAAAGGCAATGAGAGAATCTTGTTCTAATTTTTTTTAATGTAAAAATTTTAAAACAGTTCACTAAATTCTCTTCTCTAGATACTCTTACCCATTTATTTTATTTACATGCGTACCCAGTTAAACCCTATTATATTAATTTTTTTCTAATTTAAATTATCAAGGATTATGTTATCTATAAATATAACTTTTCGCATAAACTATACAAGATCATAAACTACGGGAACAGTTCGTATGACCATGATTTATTTAGGTTTCAAGTCAATTAAGGTCTATTCATTTTTTCAATCAAGAAAGTAAACCCTACCTCCTTAATTAATTACTAACGAATATTTCATTTTTCCCTTGGCCAAGAAAAAGAGATCAGTAATAAATCTAATCCACAAGAATACATTTGCTTTGATTTGATTTGAGAGTAGCAATGGTTTAAGGTGCAAACAATCTATTTAGGGGGAAAAAAAAAGGCAATGGAATTGAGATTTGGTACTTTCTTTATCAAAAAGAAAGGTACATTACATATTGATTGATACATTAGGGTTTTATAGTTGCTTTATTTAGTACAATCTCTCAGCTAATGCAAAAGATACGAGATCGAAACCAATGTGAGGCTCACATCAGTGGGTAAGTTTACACGCACAAATAAGCATTTCAAACTGGATGTTCAATATTATTTGAAGAGATATGATGAGCCTCTCTTGCTGGACGGTGTGGGCTAAAAGTTCAGAACTGGACAAAATGGGCTCATAAAAGAGTTGGACTATGTGTCATTCGTTAGCCCACAAATTAATTCCTCCGATTTTACATTCCGTCACACATAAATTAACTCGAAAACTATGACTGATTGTTGCAGTGACGACCTATATTATGATACTCGCAATTAATGTACAAGAATAATGTCACACTTCTTATAGTTAATGATTATAAATTCGTGATCAGACCACCATGGAAGCATTGTATATAAAAGGAGTTGGTGTAATTAGAACTCACAATTCAATAGATGAAGTATACATTTTATTTTATTTTAAGACAGATCAACAATGTCAATCTACACATTTTTATACAAATTATTTTTGCATAAAACTGATGTGTCATTATATCATTAGTTGAATGAAAATAAATTATTTAAGTCGCGTGATGTTTTCATTTGGTTAATCATATTATGTTATATTAGTTCATACGAAAGAATTTGTAGTTATATTATTACTCATTTTTATGCCATAAAGTTTTACAACAAGTGGTAGAAAAGGGACCAAACTAAGTTAGTCGTAAAAATGGATGGCGAGAAAGAAATAAAAGTAAAATTAAAAATCTTTTATTTGAGAAGAGAAATTGAGAAATAATAAATGAATACCAATTCAATCATATTGTTCATTTTATTTTTATCATCTATATCTCATTCACATAAACGAATGATGATGATTATTTGCCACTTGTTTCTGAACATTTTTAATTTTTTTAGATGTTTATTTTGTTAGGTGAACTTAAGCGTTCAATTGATTGGTTAAGATATATTTATGTGTTTTTATTAATTAGATCAGGGGATAGTGATGGTTTTGATTTATTTTATTTGTTTTAGATTAATTTAATTGACTTCTCATATGACGAGCTGAACTAGCTGCTTTTCTTCTATAATTATTTGAAAAATGAAAAGAAAAGATAATAGTCGGAATTCTCACATCTCATAACCGTGTGTGTCATTTTACTTCACATTTTTTCATAAAAATAAATATGTAAGACAAAAAAAATGTAAAGTTTCGTTAAAAGCTCTTATTTTTCTAACTCGGACCACAATTTAAATGTGGATCGTAATAAAACACGACATGTTTAATAATAATTACTTTATTTAAAATGAAATAATACATAGTAATTGCATAGGTCTCTGTGCTTGTTGGAGCTAATGAATGATCGAGAGGAGATATTCTATATCTATCTTGCATCTGTTCTTCCATCTCGTTCATACCCCGCAAAGAAAAAGCTTTAATTCACAACCTAGGAAACTCAAATTTCCCATAAATGGAGACTAACTTAGCACACGTAGTTGCGCTCAGTAAAAGTCCGTCTAACAGCGGGATGCATTTAGTAGCGGGGTGCGCTCCGCACAATGGCGAGATGCGTTTATAACGCGGATTCGTTCAGTCGGCACAATGGCGGGATGCACTTAACATGCGGGTTCGCTCAGTATGCACAGCGAGCTGTGCGCAGCAATAAGGTATGCTTAGTGCTGGGCCGCCTCACATAACTGGCTCGCCTTGATACGCTTAGCGAATCAATCAAGCTTGGCCCAAATTCTAGACTTTTCTTCAATTGTAAATATCCTACAATTTTCTAGAATTGTGCATTTAAGGCCTAGGGAGATATTTGAGCAGTTTGCCCCACTTACTAAGAAGTTTCAAAACCTAGCACCCACAACTATAAATAAGGGTGAGCCCTCCTCATTTGCTCACCAACATTACCATAGCACAGCCACCAGTACTCACATAACGCATATAAGCTCTTAAGCTCTCTTGTAGTTATTCTTTTGTGAGTAATAAAATTATATTTGGTCATATTGCTCTTACTTTTCTCTAACATTTGTCACAACCATCTTTGCTTGGCTAATTTGAGAAGTTCATTAGACTTACTTAGCAACTTGTATACTAGAAGTCGTCTAAGGGCTGCGCAGGTTTGCCGCACACTACACTCATCCTGTGACATAACGCTATCTTGCCTGAAGACATGGGAAGTGACGATTCATACTCCGAAAACTTGGTTGGCCCTGTACTATCACCAATAAGAGGCAGGGCATGGCTCCGGCTACTTATCTTAGAGTAAGTAAGTCTCTTTTTTGCTTATGAAACAAAGGTCTTCCTAGCCTGGTTTGTTAAGCACAAAGAAATGGTTCTTCTATAAGAAGCCTTATATCTTAATGCATATATTTAATTTATTCGAGACTGTTAGAGAAGGATCTACTTTTTGGGAAATATGAGTGAAAGTAATAACAAGAAGGTCTCCAAATACAAATAAGGAGAAGGCCTCAAAGGAAAGGAGTAAGCAAGTAGATCTAATTTGAGTGTGGCTACTAGCTCTCGAACTTTTGTTTGTTATCGTTCAATCTTTTTACCAGTTTCATTGGTTCTCTCACTTATCTTATTCTATAAGATCATGTTTGGATGTTATGATTAAGTATATAATTAGACTAATTTTAGGATTAAATATTTATTCCATGTCTATCAAGCTTAGTTGAATTGGATTAAGGGGGACTAGATTTGAATTTAATCCTAAAATCATGGGATTAATAATACTAATTTATACATGGGTTTAGATGGGATAAGATTTAAAGAAAAAATTCCATTCATGAGACTTTTATTTATATCATTTTTTTATTTACACCTAATATTAATTAATTGTTTTCATTTATGATTTATGATCTAATTAAATTGGTACTTTTACTTCTACTAACTAAATTTTCATTACTTGTATATTTAATAATTTATCAATAAAATTAACCATTTAATAATTTATTGCATTATTTGATTGTAATAAATTTAATAACCACTAATATAATATTAAAAATAATCATCAAAATTAATAGTACCATTAATTAATTGATTTTATATACTATTTTTAAATTTTTGATAAAAATTAACTAAATATGTAGATTGTTTTACGTATTCGTATTTGACTATTATATTATGACTACTCAATAACTTTTTTACAATATAAATAATTTCGCTATTAATTTCTTTTTAAATTAATTTTAATTATGATTTTAAAATTTCATGAATAATTGATATTTATATTTAAATATCAACTTAAATACTATTTAATATTATTTAAATATAATTTAACATAGTTTAATTTAGAACTATACTAAATATAAAATTATATACTATAACATAATTTAATCGAATCAAACTTAATCTAGTACAATTCTAGTAATTAATTCAATTCAATGTCAAACGTAGCCTAACAGCATTATGTCAAAATCTAAAGCCATATTAGTGATAAAGCGTTTCAATCAAAGGACATGAGTTGATTTTTCAGAGACCCTAATGCACAGTGGCCAAGATTTTTATTTATGAATAATGCTCAACTTGGTAGTCATGAGAAACCGAAGTAAGACGAATCGATGTTGACAACACATTTTTTAATGGTAAACTTACTGCAGATATTTTCATGACCCAGCCAGAAGGTTTTGAAGATGTTATCAGATCAAAGCATGTGTGGAGAGCATAAAAAAGATTATGCAAAAAATATTCGCTTTGATGCTTCTAAATTTGGTGATCATAATTATTTTTAATTTTCTTCAATACCAAGCAATTAACAATTATTTTATTTTGTTGTTTAAATAGAACTGCATAAGAGAAATTGGATGGAGATAGAGAAATATAAGAAAAATCAAGTAAAAAGAGGAAAGAAAGCAACTACAGTTGTGATTTCTTTTATTTTTTTCTCTTTCGGTTATAAGGTCAATTAAAACTCAGTCAATTAATGTCCCTTGATTCACATTTTATAAACGTTAGTGGTAGCTACCCCATGCGATCGTAGTGCATATACTTCATGCAAATTAAACAGAGTCAACAAAGTCACATCGATCTACACATTTTTATACAAATTATTTTTATAAGTTGATGCATCATTAGATGATTAATTGAATGAAAATAAATTATATAGGTCACTTGATGTTTTTATTTGGTAAATCATACTATGTCAAATTATTTTGTATAAAAAAATTTATAATTATATTATTACTTATTTTTATATCATAAGATTTTTCAACAAGTGATAGTAGAATCAAGCTTGCGATCTCAATGTGTGGGTAGATATATATTATCACTTTATTTTATTTTAATTATTTTAACCATTACGAGACTCTTATGAGAACGAGAGATCCTAAGGAGAAAAAATTATAATATTTCACATTGTTAATGAGTGACTACCTATTTTGAATCGTAAAACTCATTAACCAAGACTATTACATTTGTTATAAGGATAGAGCGACACACATTTTGAACTCACATAAATCATTAAAATATCATTTTTACGGGAGACCTTTGTTTTTTTGACTAATTTTGGTGTTAAAAATTCATAAAAGTAAAATACATAAATCGTCGATGCATGTGATCCTAGATATGAGTTAGCAAAATTAGAATCATATTTTATGTCTTCAGCACGTTCTCATTTGGTAAGACATATCTTCGCTTTGAGGATGGCTTGAGAGTATGCTTGGCAATTTGTCGGGTTGGGCTCGGGTCCGTCCAAGTCCGAGCCCGACCCGACAACATAAATTAAGAATCCGAGCCCGATAAAAAGTCTGAATTTTCATCTTCAGATCGGGCTTGACCCGACCCGAATCAGGTCTAGGTAATCCGAGCCCGGCCAAATATATATATTTTTAATTTTTTTAGTATTTAAATAATATAAATTTACTTCCTAATATATTAAAATTGAACATAAAAATTACTTTAATCAATATCTCTACTATAAAATCATATAAATAATTAAACATAAACAAAAAAATTGTCTAATTCAAATAAAAACACAAAATTCAAATAAAAATATATTTTTTTAATTATTATTAAGAGGTCTGACCAAGTCGAGTCGGGTCGGTTAAAGTCCGAACCCGACGCAAATTTAATTAAATTTTTTTTATTAAACCTAAACCTAAATTTTGATCCTTAAATTTAAGTTAAAATAAAAAAAATTCGGATCCAATAAATCAATCCAAAATTTAAATCAGGCATTTTTACCATCCCTGCTTGGAAGGCCTTTGTTTTTGACTGATTTTTGTGCCCACAAAAAGCTCTTCTCTTCAATGATGGTGTAGTTGGGACCGGTTCTAATTAAGGAGGGGCCCAGATTTTGCCGAGTTGTTGTTTTCAAGATTAAATGCTTGGCCAAGCGGTCAAATTCAAATATGTCACCTGTGTTGTTGTTTTTCACGTGCTAAATCCGCTACGATGAATTCAAAATATGCAGAGCCAGTGACACTCGGTAAACTATCAATACGACCGAGGCGCTATTAACTTTGTATACTACTTATATCATGCTACAAGACTACGAGAGATACGTACGCGGGCGTATCTACTTTTACGTTAGAATTGGGTTTATATATTCTATATTTAAATTTATAAAAACGATATCTTTACTTTAATAAAGTAAAAATATTTTTAAAATATAAAACATATTAATTTTAATATTCTAATAAAAAAATAAATATCATTTATAACATAATGAAATCTATGTTATTTTTTATATTTTTAATGATGTCTCTACTTGAATAAAATGAAATTTTTACTGAAAAATTACTCTCTCTCTATATATATATAAATTCTAAGGTGTGGATGCTCTTTTTTTTTTTTAATGTAGACACTATTAAACTATGCTGTTTAATCGAGTTAATGTTCAATTTACTATAAAACTATGTGGTTTAATAATGTGTTCTCATAAAAAAAAAGTAATCATATGAGAGAATGACTACATATATATATATATATATATATATATATATATATATATATATATATAGTCATTGTGTGCTTCGCACAATGACAAGATGCGCTTAGCACGTGAGTTCGCTTAGTATGCACAATGAATTGCGCTTAGAAAGGAGTGCGCTTAGCACAACAGTGGTATGTGCTCAGCACGTAATGCGCTTAGCGCTTGACCGCCTCACACAACTAGCTAGCCGTGGTTGCGCTCAACGATCAACCTACCTTGGTGCAAAATATAGAATTCTCTACAATTACCAATTACCTAAACTTTTCTAGAATTGTACATTTAAGTCCTATGAAATATTTGTGCAACTTGCCCCACTTGCTAGAAAGCTTCAAGACCTAGCACCCAACAACTATAAATAGGGGTGAGCCCTCCTCATTTGCTCACCAACCACACCACACCAACCACACCACACACACACACACACTAGCACACACACACTAGCACACACACGAGCTCTCAAACTCTCTTGTAAAAGCTCTCTTGTAATTTACTCTTTAATGAGTAATAAAATTATCTTTGGTCATATTGTTCTCTCTTCTCTCGAGCATTTGTCGCAAGCATTTTTGCTTGACTAGTTTGAGAAGTATTATAGGCTTACTTAACGATTTGTGTGCTAGAAGTCGTCTAAGTGCCGCACGGGTTTGCTGCGCACTAAACTCATCCCGTAATAAGTGGTATCAGAGCTAAAGTTCGCACCTAGGCAACTAGCTCACAAGCAATGGCCAATCCCCCTATCACATCACAAGAGGGCGTTGTCGGTGTGGAGGCTCCACTTGAGCCAAATCATGGCTGCGAGGAGGGACGCACGCAAAGGAAGTCCCGCAACAAGTCTAGGATCTCTTCCATTGATGCCTTGGAATCTCGCGTTGCTACGCTTGAAACTTCGATGTTCGCCGCTCAAGACATCCTCGAATCATTGGAGGAAAGGGTGAATGGTCTAGAGGCCGAGTATGGCGAGTTCTCGATAGCCACCAAGGCCCTCGTGCAAGATCAAGTCGATTCTCTTTTAGGGGAGTTTCGAGCACTTCACGATGAGTTGCTCAAAGTCCGCAATTTCATGCAAGACAACTGTGAGCGATCCATGCGGAGGTCGACGAAGTCCACTCGGATTGGGCTTGGCACAAGCGCACACTCTCCACTGGCCCGCCTTCAAAATGCTCGAGTGATGTGTGCCGCATCAATGTGCCAAAGCCCGACACCTACGCTGATATACGCAATGCCACAGTCGTGGATAACTTCTTATTCAAGCTAAAGTAATATTTCAATGCCATAGGTGTTTGAAATTACACATCGAAGGTAGGCACTGCGCCTACATTCATTCGAGGCGCCACAAAACTATGGTGGCGGTAGAAGCATGGTGAGATGGGCAAGGGCATATGAGCCATCAACACATAGGCTGAGTTCCAACGTGAACTCCGCAAGCACTTTGCCCCAAGCAATGCGGACAAGGAAGCTTGAGCGCACCTATGTTAGCTTAAGCAAACGGGTAGCATCCACAATTACGTCAACGAATTCGTTACCCTTATGCTTAAGATAACCGACATTTCTGATAAGAAATCTTCTACTTCCAAGATGGCCTTAAGGGTTGGGTCAAGGCGGAACTCAATATGTATAGCGCACAAACTCTCGACAATGCTATTGCTAACGCGGAATCACTTGCCGACTACTCCTCTCAAACCAAAGACAAGAGGCCTAATCACGTAAATGGTGGGGAAGAGGATCATGAGGACAACGGCCATAGCCACAAAGATTGGAGGCGGAAAAAGCCTCGAAGCAACAAGAGCGGGCAAAGTAAATCAGAGAAACAACAGCCATCCAAACCTCGAATCCCATGCTTCATATGCAACGGCCCACATTGGGTACGCGATTGTCCGAAGAAGAAGTCGCTTAATGCCCTTGTGGCACAGCTCAAAGGCCATCACACACCGACAATGGAGGAACCCCAACTCAGCATGGGTTCGCTTCAATGCCTTGGCATACTTGTGAGCCAACCACATGCACCTACAAAGAAATGGCTCATATATGTGAGTGCGCTCATCAACGGCCAAGCCGTTTGTGCGTTGTTAGACACTTGAGCGACACAAAACTTCATCTCCGAAGATGAGGCCAACGGACTAGGCCTCAAGGCAACTAAGAATGGAAGCACCATAAAGGTGGTAAACTCACCCACCAAACCATTTGCGGGAACTGCACGAGGTGTACATGTTACGCTTGGGGCGTGGAACAAGAAACTTGATTTCTCAATAGTGCCGATGGATGACTTCGCAATGATCCTTGGCATAAAATTCTTCAATAAAGTCCATACCTTTCTACTACCGGCCACAAACTTCTTAAGCATCTTCAATGGGAGTAAAGCATGCGTAGTACTAGCCAAGCGCGCCCAGCCCAAAAAAGAGATGCTCTTGGCCATGCAATGCATAAGAGGATTCAAAAAGAATTCCCACCACTTGGTCCTCATCCGGCAGCTTAACAAGGGAAAAGATCGTGGAGATTCGCCAAGAGAAGTCCCTCCACTCATTCAAAATGTCCTCGACGAGTTAAAGGGCATTATGCCTCCAAAGCTTCAAAAGAAGCTAACACCAAGACGAGAGGAGGATCACAAGATCGAGTCGGAGCAAGTGCACATTGCCAATAGAGAGAAATCGAAGACCACAGGCGTCACAAGTGGAAGAACGTCCCCGAAAGTGAAGCAAGTGGAAGAACCTCCCCAAAAGTGATGCAGCACAGGAAAGCGAAAAAGACCTACGGCAATTCGCAGAACATGTCCAAAGGATCAAGTACAAGAATGCGATGAGGACGTTGTGAGCATAGGTGGCGGAGGATTATCACGGGCCGCTCAAATCATCCATAAACGGAGGTTAAATTGGTGTGTATGGTTGTGTCCGCTCAAATCATCCATAAACGGAGGTTAAATTGGTGTGTATGGTTGTGTTCAGTAAAAGTCCGCTTAACAGCGGGATGCACTTAGTAGCATGGTGCGCTCCACACAATGGTAGGATGTACTTAACACGCGGGTTTGTTCAGTACGCACAATGGATTGCGCTTGGAAGGGAGTGCGCTCAACACAACAGCGAATGCGTTCAGCAGCGGAGTGCGCTTAGCACTGGGCCACCTCACAAAACTAGCTAGTCGTGATGCGCTCAACGATCAACCTAGCTTGGCCCAAATCATCCATAAACAGAGGTTAAATTGGTGTGTATGGTTGTGTTCAGTAAAAGTCCGCTTAACAGCGGGATGCACTTAGTAGCATGGTGCGCTCCACACAATGGTAGGATGTACTTAACACGCGGGTTTGTTCAGTACGCACAATGGATTGCGCTTGGAAGGGAGTGCGCTCAGCACAACAGCGAATGCGTTCAGCAGCGGAGTGCGCTTAGCACTGAGCCACCTCACAAAACTAGCTAGTCGTGATGCGCTCAACGATCAACCTAGCTTGGCCCAAAATCTAGAATTCTCTACAATTACCAATTACCTAGACTTTTTTAGAATTGTGCATTTAAGTCCTAGAAGATATTTGTGCAACTTGCCCCACTTGCTAGGAACCTTCAAGACCTAGCACCCAATAATTATAAATAGGGATGAGCCCTTCTCATTTGCTCACCTACCACACCAAACCAACCACACCACACACATACAAGCTTTCAAGCTCTCTTATAAACAGCTCTCTTGTAATTTATTCTTTAGTGAGCAATAAAATTATATTTGACCATATTGTTCTCTCTTCTCTTTAGTATTTATCGCAATCATTCTTGTTTGGCTAATTTGAAAAGTGTTCTAGACTTACTTAGTGATTTTGTGCATTAAAAATTATTTAAGTACCGTACGAATTTACTACGTGCTAAATTCATCCCGTAACATTATGTTAGGGTACGTGCACTCCCTACATCCAATCAATTTTAAGATTCTTTTTTTTTCAAAAGAAAAAAAAAAGGGAAAAATTAAAGATCGTGGATATGGGTTCCATCGCCATCGCCATCGCCATCGCCACGACCCGCCCATGCTGTCCAATATTATTAATTTGAAAATTATATAATAAGGGATTTGACAGATCATAGTGAGGTGTATGTCTCATGAATTTTCTTTTATGACAAAAAACTAATCGGATAAGCCTTTCTTTTTTCTTTTGGTCAGATAATTCGGGTTTATTATTTCGAAAATAATTTTATTTTAAGTTATTGGGTATTGAAAATTAATTAAGTATCCCGTCACTATCGCAGTTAATTTGGATTAAGTTAAAGAGTAATGATGAAATCATGAAATCATTTAGAATTATTAATTAGGTGATTCTATAATGCCATTATTTTTTTTAATGGAACTCAATAATGAAATAAATGTACACTACTGAATTTTGACCAAAGTTGTAAATGTTGTATTAAAGAAAAAAAATTCTTTAGCATTATTGTAGTTAGTTAACAAACTAGTTAAATAGATTATTTATAAATTAAAAGAAGATCAGAAAAAAAGAGTTACAATGGATTACAACATTTTTCTTTTGGGTTAAATTAATAAGTCTCTTTATTTATTCCAATCCATCAACTAATTTTAAAAGTTTTCCATTTTTTTATTAATTAACTGATTAATTATTCATTCACTAAATTAAATCAATGGCCGAAATTAAATATTTAAATCAAAGGATTTAAAACAATCCCATTATCAATGGGGGTAAAAGTCATGCAGTATCGTAAAAAAATCCTTACTTGTCATTTTAATTATAAGGAGTGCTCGTAACACTTACCCTTACGGGTGACTGTCTCAATCGCTAGTTTGTCCTCTTACCACATGTCCCATTATTTTGATTTTTGTGTAATTTTAAATCATTTATAGAAATATTGATCATTTTTAACTTTAATTTAATACATAATATTTATACCGAATAAATTTACCTTAATATCCTCATCTTCTCCCTCTCTCCAAGAAGTTCTTTTCCTCTTTTTCTCCTTTGCTGACTGCAACTTCTCCTTCAATTTCCTTATCAATTTCGTTTCTTTCTTTTTTATTCTTTGACAGCTTGGAAAAATAAAAAATTATGATATAATATTTTTTTGAGTGTACGCGGTCGTATCTACATGATCAAGATAATTTTGTTATTTATTTTTTAAAAATAGAATATATTTTAAATTTTATTCTAAAAAAGAAGGTGATTGACCCAACTGGGATTGAATTTCTTGTGAGCCTAATGAAAAATCCTCTACTAAAATATCCATCTCTGTCCTCACTTCTGCACGACAAAATGGAAAATTGATGAAGAAATTGAAGAAGAAATTACTGTGGGCAGGCGAAAAAGAAGAAAAAATTTGGAGGGGGGAGAGGGCGGGGATATTAAAGTAAATTCGTCAATATAAAGATGATAATATTAAAATGAAATTAAAATTATCAATATTTTATTATTAATTTAAAAATTACACAGAAATCAAAATAATGGGCGTAGCGAGAGGAGAAACCAATGACCGAAGGGCGACTGTCGCCAGCACTCCTCTTTAATTATTTTTCTACCAACTACAGAAACAAATTTGCTCTTATTTTCCTATTAAACCCTTGAACTTGCCATTAAAAAAATATATATAATCTGAACTTTTTTATTAAAAAAATGCTTAACAAATATTAACTTTTTTCGATAATCGCTATTAATTAAGCTCAAATCAACCAAATTTATTCGTGATTAAAATTTGATATTATTTTCGTAGTTTACAAAAATTATTGACCAATATCAAATTTAAAATTATTTATCGCCCTTGCTTATCTCGCAATTTTATTATTATTATTATTATTATTACTTTAGTTTTATTCTTCTCTTCCCCGATTATAATGATGGATTCACAAGCAATAAGGCCGTCCTCGAACTTGCTGAATGATTAATGAAACTTCCTAATCAAATATTAATTTGAGTAAATAACATGTGCAATTTTTCTTTTTTTCTTTTGTTTGAGTAAATTATACTTGTCTTCTCTCAGAATTTTGTATTATCTTCTTCTTTTTTTTTTTAATGAAGAAGGGTGAGAATTAAGTCATAAGGAATTCAAATCAATCCTCTAATCAAAATTATATCTTTGTCTATAAAAATAATATCAATTAATTATTATCTTTGGCATCTTAACATGTTCGTTTAATTTTTTTTTAAAAAATTTCCTTAATAAGTATAGGTGAATGCAAAAGTTCAATTATAGGAATTATTAATAACTTTTATATATGATTTTTTGGTTCTTTTGATGTGACAAATGAGTGAACGATGAATATGAATCAAAATTTGAATTCTGATTTAGGTTACATCGATTCATGAACAAATCGAGACCTTGTTTTTATGATTGCATGACGACAAGGGACTATTAAAGAAGGAAGATTTATCAATCAAATTAAAAATGCTACTTTTCCGTTTCTTTGGTAGGGATTTTGGTTTAACGTGGCATGCATATGATTTGATAGAAAATATATCATTTCTAAAAATTGGGACTTGATGTAGATTTTGATGATTACCATTATAAATTTATTATTAATCGAGAGATTTTTAAGTAAGTTTTCTTAACTAATTCACTTGTATTACACCATTAATTTAGGCTTCGACTCACCCCTAACTTTTAAAATTAAAAAATAAAAGATTATCGAAAAAAGTTAACCTTGACCCAAGAAAATAATGGTGTAAAAACTGAATGATTTCAATTTTAACCTATCAGTCCACCAGAACTGCTAAAAAAGGTCAGATAATAATTGACCTTTTTCATGGTGGAAAAATTGATGAGTGGATTCGACGCAACCAATTTTTTGTAAACCAACAAGCCAATTTTGATGTTTCTAGGCCTAACTTTTCCGCCATGAATTATCTCCAGCAGTTCATGGGGCCCTGCCATGCCATCGCCAGCTTTCCAGATTACTCTTTTCAGCAAGCGGTCAAGAAGTACTTAGAAATTAGAACGCATAAAATCAGTAAATAAGCTCATAATTGGCGTACGATATTATATATGTATTTGCGATTGAATTTTATATATACATGTATATATTTTCCAGTTTGAATGGCTAAATATAAATTTCGTGTGAATTTGTTGTTTTATCTTATGGTACTATAGTTAATTGAACAATAGCGAATCCGCATAAAATATGCATTTTCATGTCCTCCTAAGAGAAGAATTGTGTGTGTGTGTGTGTGTTTTTTTTTTTTAACTTAAATTTTTTACTTAAAATTCAGACATAAATTTTAAGTCATTGATTTCATGTAATCTAATAGTAGATACTGAAAATCAAAATAACATTTAATTATGAATATTCATAATTCAAATTTCTTTCCTTCCTTCCTTTATTTTCATAAGCTGCCAATTTTATTAAGGCTCCATTTAGACCTTATACTTATAGGGTTTGTGACAAAAAACTATTGGTTATTTGATTATCAATTAAAAAAACTATTTTAAAGAGGCACCACACGATCGACACCCATTCGGAACAATTTTAAATGTAAGTTGAAAAACAAATAATCATTTACTACAAAAATATGTACACAATTACATCGCATCCATTCATCTTGGACAACCATAATAATGGAATTGCTACTACCAAAAAAAAAAAAAAATTACAAGTAATAATGTGTTAGAAAAATAAAATAAAATACGCCACTTGTATTAAGATATATAAAAAAAAAAAAGGAATAATTGTTATTTGGGAAAGCGGCGTCCAGTGCATTCTCTTTTCTTAATTTGGACACAATTGAGTTATAGACAATGCTTTTTATTTTTTATTTTTTTTTCATATTTTTCCAACGGTGAAAACCGTGAAAGTGACTTTTAGAAATTGATTGTGAAAGATAAAGATAAGAAAGCCTTACAATCATGAGAATACAAATGAAAAGACAAAGACTTGATAAGAAAGGTGAAGGCCAAATGGTATAACAAATCTTAAATTGATTCGGGTTGTTTAAAATACGTACAACAATTTGAACCTTAACAATAATCACATAATCACAAATATTTGTACAAATTAAAATAACATATTAGCATAATATAGATAAATTAATCAATAAAAAATATAAATAACAAAAATATATTATGTAGGTCGTATGTTGTTTATAATTCAACCAATTATAGTTATACCACATCAATTCATGTAACATTATTTGTTTAGCTGTATCATCTACTCACAGGTAATACAAGAGGACTCCTTGTACGTAGATGTTTGCAGATTGACGACTCTGTTTCGCACATTTTCCAGAGTCAATCAATCACAATCGTCAATCACAACATGTTAACGTTGAGAAATCTGGATCCCTAATTTTCTAGATTTTGACATATACTGACATAGTTTGTCTATTTGTATCAAATAAGTCCTTAACAATATTCACATTCAAACAAATTACCTAGGTATGGAATGTGGTTATGGCTTTAGGGAGTCGTGAATCAATAAAATTTTTTTCCAAATGAAATTACTTTCCCAGACCTCACAGTATAGAATTTTATCAGCACGCTTGCATTATCAAGTTCAACGAAATGAAATAAAATATTGTGATTTATTATATTAAAGATTTTTCTTTTCGTTTGTTATCCCAGTATATAATATTCATACATTTTCAAACGTAAAAAAATATTAGTCATGTTCATATATTAATAAAATTCATTCTTATCTAAATTTTTATTATTTAACCAATAATTTTTTAGTTGAGCTAGTCAGACAAACACATTCCTCGTATCATTTTCTATGTTGAGGGGTTCAAGTCTTTTATAAGAGTGAAAGTATATTATTTATTATTTTTTAATTTTTAATTTTAAGAATTTAAATTTTATTTCGAGATTTTAAATTTAAATTTTAATAAATCAAGGCAGGTCTCAACAAATATTCAGTTCCCAACAGACATTCGGTTAAACTTTAGATGTTAAAATAATATTAATATTTAGGTATTTAGTTGGATTTTAAATATATTAAGATGTATATATCTATTTATAGTATACTCTATCATGTAACGATAAGAAAAATAAACACTTTGATGAAGGGAATATCCAAATATATATATATATATATATTGCCAACACCGTATTTCAATAATTTGAGTTGGTAAAGAAAGGGACCCATTTCTTACACGCGGAAAACTACGTCCCCGTGTTAATGAAAATATTAAATAACCCAGGGATGTGCTGTTATTATCCCCATAGGTAGGTATTAGACACAAAACAACACATGATTTTACGGGCACACAACATAACAGAGAAAGGGACAAGAGTCTAGAGACACACGGAAGAGGTGGGGGCAAGGCAAGGGCAATAAATATAATCAGAGATATATGTAAGGTAGGATTTTGATTTTGAGGTTCTGTATAACAGCTTTTATCTTTTTGTGACACATTACTTTGGTTTTTGAGACCTTTGAGCTTTTGACTGGTTTGTTTCTGTAAAGCTTTTTAAAGACTTGATGATTCTCACTGTTCCATATCAAGCCCTCACTGTTTTAAAGGATGCAGTTGGGATCGCCGGTATGTTTCCCTCCTTGTTTCTTAAGCAGTTCAAATCCTGCTGTTGTCTCTATGTGTTGTGAGAAAATTGTTAATTTTCTGGGAATATAAGATGACCCTTTACTAGATTTCTTGTTTACTTGAAAAAGAAGGTGACCCCTTGATTCCATTCTTGAAAAAATGGTGCCCATGAATTTCTTTTTCTTCTGTAATTGTGTTTTTGTTCCTGGATTTAGCTGGAAGATGAAACAAGGGCATGAGAGTTGGTTAAAAGAGCATAAGGCTTTGCATATGCTTATCAGGCAGCGTTACTTGTACTTAATTCGTGTTGATTGTGGCTTAATGTACAGTAATCTGTTGTCGATTGACTTTGTATTGGGCCACTTTGAGGGGCTATTATAGGAGAACCATCAAATTAGAGTTGAACTTTGTGCCAATTCTTTTCCAACTAATTGGTCTCAGTTTGGATGATTGCTACATTTTTGGATGCTTTGATTCCTGTGAATGATATTATTTGAGGCAAAATGGACTTAGATGCTTGTAATGGCATTTGGCAAGTTTGGTCTTCAGGATTGTTTTCTGTTGAGATTTCAGAAATTAGCAATTTGTCCGGAAAATGATCTGATTTTCCAAGAATGACTAGGGGGATAATAAAACCAATTTATATTAAGATTAGAACACTGTATATGCATTTTCCAAAATATTTGTGATATCAAATGCAATTTTGGTTACTGGAAATTTTTGTTTTTGCATGTTGCAGGGAACATCTTTGCTTTTGGGCTGTTTGTCTCACCTGTGTAAGTTCTATTCTTGAATAACTGATTCATATCATAATAACTAAAAGATGAGGTGAACATAATGAGTACTATATCTCCTATCAATTGATCTTTACTTCATTTTCTTTCAATTTCCAGGCCCACATTTAGGAGGATCATCAGAAACCATTCAACAGAAGAATTCTCGGGGTTGCCATATGTATATGCACTCTTGAACTGTTTGATTACCATGTGGTATGGCACGCCCCTTGTATCTCCTGATAACATATTGGTTACAACGGTCAATTCAATAGGTGCAGCTTTTCAGTTGGTCTATGTAATCCTCTTCATTGCATATACTGAGAAAGATAAAAAGGTTTCTTATCCCTTTAAATTCACATGCATTTGGTATATTGCTTGGATTCTGCAATATGTTTTGTTAATCAATTTTTTCCTTTATGCTCCTGGCAGGTGCGGATGTTTGGACTGCTATTAGCAGTTATTGGCATATTTGCAGTTATAGTAGCTGTCAGCTTGCAAATAGTTGATCCTTTCCCACGGCAGATGTTTGTTGGGTTATTGAGTTGTGCTGCTCTAATATCAATGTTTGCTTCACCATTGTTCATAATTGTGGGTTAACCAAACGTATTGCTTGTGCTTTTCTCTATTGATAGACTGTTTCCTATATTCCTGAATTTTTAATGATGTTATTTCGACATTTATCCGCAGAATCTGGTCATTCGAACAAAGAGTGTTGAGTTCATGCCATTTTATCTCTCGCTTTCAACATTCTTGATGAGCACTTCTTTTTTGGCATATGGAATCATGAACTGGGATGCCTTCATTTATGTATGGTTCATCTTGCCCTCTCACTTTTCCTTGCTCATCCTTTTTGGTGTTTTACTTTTGTTTTATGTTGTAAAACTATTACTTTTCTGCTTAAATTTCAGGTACCAAATGGAATAGGAACAATTTTGGGGATTGTACAGTTGGCATTGTATTTTCACTATAAAGGGACATCCAGGGAAGAGTCCAGAGATCCCTTGATTGTGTCATATGCATAAATAGGTGTACTCGAGACAAAGTGTAAAGGCGAATGTCTGTTATTGGGATGATTCTTTAGTCATCCTTCGTTGCATTGCAAGGTGATTTTCTACCAAATGTTCAGATTGGGCAGTTCCGATTTTGGGGATACATACTGGTAGTGGACCATGCTGACATGCTTTGCTGGGTGTTCTTTTGTGATCTTTGGAAAATCTTTCTTTTCCATATTTTTGGGCTTCAAATTCCGCAGGCCAATTCTTGAAGTGCAGAGTTGTTGAAATTTCCTACTGATACTTGAAGATTTTTCTCCATCCATTCGCCTCAATTTCTCTTTCTGAGTGTGTATGTGTGCACACACGAGTGCACATGTGCTGCGTGCCGCTCAAAGGATTGTGTCAGCCTTATACCATATTTGTTAAAATATGTACTTGCTCTCTTTCTGTATGCTATTGAACATTTCATGTCATAGTTGTTAGCAATTGCCCATATATAAAGATCCTGTTGTTTTACGCTGAGTCTCGCAACACTAACACTAACAAATCACTGTGCCTCGACATGAGGATTGGGATGATCCCAAAGCATTTTTCATTTCATTGACATGATCCCAAAGCATTTTTCATTTCATCGACATGATCCCAAAGCATTTTTCATTTCATCGACAAACATGCATTGAAGGTATATATCCGAACGAATAAAATGTAATTGTAGCAACACGAAGAAAACTGGATTAACATTCTCAACCAAACGCTTACTCTCTTTTGATACAAACTAGTTGGGAAAGAAGGGGGGTGAGGGGGGCGGGGGAAGAAGAATCCTCAATAAAGAAAATTACAGCAAGTCCTTCAGTGTAGTTCTCACAACTGCCGCTGGTTTTTTCTATAAAACCAAAAAAAAAAAAAAAAAACCATGAATATTGTTAGTTTCCAAGAGAATATTGTAGTTACACTTCTGTATTTAGAATATGAAGCAGAAGTTAAATCACCTGATGAATATCATCCTTATGAAATGTTGTCTTGAGAGATTGATTAAGTGGCTTGCCTCTTTCATCGTACAGAATAAGCCCACTAAACCTTGGCAGCTCACATTTCTCCCCCATAAGTATTGGCCGTTGCCAGACCGGTGATGCCGAGTTGTGGCTCTGCCACCCCACACCACCAGCTTCCGAGCATTCTTGCAGACCAAGCAATGGTGGATCCCCCTCTCTCCAACCCTCAATACATCTTTTGTCCTCCCACTTCTTTGCACCACTCCACCTTACTGAGCTCACCAACATCCTCTTAATGGACACCCAACCGCAACTCGGCTCACCCAATTTTACATGTATCGACTTACTTGGACCATCATCCACATTCACAACCTTCTTTTTTCGGACTTTTTTCTGTAGTATTGTGGCTGTGCAGAGCCCGACAACGGCGACGGCGGCACATACAAATAGAAGGAGTGATTCTTGGGTTGTTAGCTTCCATTTATCTTCCAAATTCCACAGAGCTTCCATGGCTTGACAAACATAGAAATGTAGCCAACTCTACTGCATGTACGGTGCACCTACGAAACATAACTTTTTACGCTTATATATTATGGAATTGGTGCTATTAAAATGCGGGATTAGTGAGCTTCACGTGAGGCTCACCGCTTGTTGGGCTTGGGCCTGTGGGTTGCTGATTTGTGAAGACCTTATTTATGAGGTAGCCGTTGAAAGAATCTCACCGATGAAAGCTCATAATTGCAATTGGCAAGTCACGAGCAAACACAAGGGTGTTATAAATTCTCGAAAAAAAAAAACCCAAAAAAATAAAAACAAATCTTACATCCTCTGATTAAGATGCTTTTTATGATTATTTATTCTATTATTATTTTGCATAACAAGAATGGTAACTGACTAGAGTGAATATTTGTAGATGTGCACTTGTTATAAATGAGATGTAATCTCTTATATTTCTCATCATTTTGAACAAAATGATGTGGCTAGATTATTTTGAATGTTGCATGATGTAAATGTGTCATTTGATTTTTGCATTAAATCACTTTTGAGAGTTATTCAACAATATGCATGAGAATATGAGACAATCAAGTCATCATCTAAATAAATGTCAATAGGAGGTTAGGTCGGTTATGATACAAATGGAATGCTGTACAATTGGTGTCTTTAAAAAAAAAAATCTTTTAATTCTTTTATTTTGAGTTAGGTGCTTGATTAGTTTTTATATATTAAAAAATATCTCAAGACGCCTCTATTATTAAATGTGTGATGTTCTTTTTTTTTTTCTTTTACAATAATACATTTACAATAATATTCTTGACATTAATGAAAAAAAAGGTTAATTTATCAAATTAACACTAAAATTATATTAAAACTTAAAGTAATTTTTTATTACGACTTAACACTAAAAGTAAAATAAAATTAAAGTAAACTTTTATTGTTATTTTACTTTTAGGGTTGATTCAATAACTTAATTTTTTTTTAATAAAAAATTATTAGCAAAACAACAAAGTATAAAACGTAGATTTAAGTTGGCTGGTATTAATTTATTTATAATAATTATTAGAAAAATTGTTGCGTGGGTATGAAAAATACTAGTTCTTTTACATTGATAATTATTGGTTAATTTCCTAATTAACTTTTTTTATGGATAAATTAATTAATGCTCTCAAGATTGTAGTATGGGTATTATTATTGTAACAATAAAGAAAAAATAAGGGTGAAAGTATCACATATTTAATAGTAAAAGTGTCTTGAGATATTTTTTAAAATATCTCAACTAAGGGCTTGTTTGTTAAACGTCTAAAGTCTGAAAATTTATTAATTTCAGATGTTTCTTTTAAATTTGTTTGTTTGTTTTTTGCAACTTATATCTGATTTTTAGATATTTACATCTGAATAAAAAAAGTAAAGTTCCGTGACTTTTATCTGAATGAAAAAAAGTCTGAATAGGAAATAAATACTATATTCCAATAATATCCCTATTAAATATATATATTTCCCATATAATAAAACCTAATTCCTTTTTTATCTCTTTCTAATTCACGTTCAATTATTCTATCTATTTGTTCTCTTTTTTCTTCAAGCACAGTCCATTGAATCCCCATTGTTACGGTACGTTTTGTCTTTTTTTATTTTTTACGGTTTCTCTTCTTTTCAGTTTTTATAAATATTCTGTTTCTGCTGATTTATATGTTATATCTTGAATTTTCATTGATGAAATTATTGCCTTAGTTGGTTAAAGTAATGTGATGTTGACTGGTTGTTTGTTAGCTTCTGAAATCTTTTGTTTTTTTTCTGAAACCTTTTGTTTTTACATGAGATTTCTTGCTGGCATCTTTGTTGGTTTCTGAATTTTTTTGTATTAATTGATTATTCTCACTCTACCATCACATACGGGCAAGTCCTGGCCTTGATTCCGATTATATCAACTAGCCATAAATGGAGTTACCATGCAGTAGTTGTTGACCGACCCTTCGCTATTCTTCTAGCAATGACTCTATTGCTTTTAGTTCCTGCTAAAACCATCAACACAACCTAATATCGGGCAAGTAGAATTATTTATTTATCAACCTTTCTTGGGCTTGGCTTTTAATTTTTCTAAAAGGGTTGCATTCATTTGTTTAATTTATTTATCAACATCTCATATTTTATCATTATTTCTCAAATTAGTATTTGTACTACGTACTACTCTTTTTATATTTTGATCATTATACTCTTGCTGCTATTTAGCTTTCTTATGAATCAAGTAGATTTCATCTAGACTAGACGACTCAATATGCTTGCGTGTTGTTTTGATACCATTTAGCATGTGCTACTAGTTTTAAGTTTAAGAGCTACTAGTTTTAAGTTTAAGAAATTTGAAATATTAGATACCATTATTGTTGTCAATGATTTCATTGTGAAACATTAGTGTTCAATTTTTAAAAATAGAGGATAAGATTGTCTACATTGAAAAAGTTAATAACTATTGGCATAATTATCTTCTATTTTCAAATCTAATTATAATATGTATATGATTTGATTCAATCATAGATGGCTGAAAATGTTGGAGTTTGTAGAGCAAATTGGAGTGATCCTGTCCAAAGAAAGCAATTAATTGATCTTTGCCTCGTTGAGGTGAATAATGGATTTAGATCAGGAGGAACTTCAAAACCAAGTGCTTGGGCTCGAATTGGAGAAGAAATATTTAAGACAACTGGAAGAAGGTTAAAACAAAAACAAATTAAAAATGGTTGGGACTATATGAAAAAACAATATTCAACATGGATTAAGATGACAACAGTAACAGGACATGGTTACAATCCTGTGACCCAAACATTTGATTGGCCAGATGAAAGATGGGAAGAGTACATAAAGGTAACATTTTAATTATTTAATTTATTAGAACGACTTTATAAAAGATTTTATAATATATATGTGTTAATTATTTTTTCATTGACAGAAATATCTAGAAGCTAGACAGTTTCGTTATAAGCCTTTAGCTAATGCCGAGGAATTAGAGACTTTGTTCTCTGGAGTTTTAGCTACTGGATCTAATACTTGGAGTTCTGGCATGAATGATTTACCAGAAGTGGGAAATCTATCATCAATATTTGAAACACCTGTGCCTAATGAAACTTCAATTGAATTAGAGGATGATGATAATGGACCTAAAACACCTGCATCAGATTACAACTCCGACCAGCCAAGTATAAATGAGGTACAAGGTTCTAAGAAAAAAGAAAAGAAAAGAAAAATTGATGAAACTCGTGAAGAAGTCAAAAAGTTAGTAGAGGTATTGGAGAAGACTGATGATAGAGGACCTTCAATGAAAGATTGTATGACAATTTTACGAAAGAGTTTACCTATTCAGGATCCCCTTTATTATGTAGCAATCAACACATTGTGCAACAAGAAGGAGTATAGAGAGGTGTGGATGGAGATGGAAAGTGACCAAGAACGAATTTGGTGGATTCAAAGTTTAGCAAAATAAGCTAGGAACCTCTTTTATTTAAATTAAAATGTCTTGAACCTAAAATATTTTTATTGTGCTTGCTGAATTTTGACAATGTCTTTTATTGAAAAATATTATATGGTGATTTAATGATGATGTTATTTTTATTTATTAATTTTACCTGTTAACAAGTCTATCATTAGTTCTTTATAAATTGTCATATTTTCTTTAATTGTTGGATGACATTGTAGTGCAAAAAAATTTAAATGTTGTTATTATTGTGAGTTTTTTTCCCTTTTTTTAGATATTTCTATGGAAGCTTTAAGTGAAAGAGATAATGATAAGAAGTACAAGGTTAAGAGATTGCTACGGAAACGATTGATTATGCTGATACCTGATTTATTAAAGCCACTAAATATTGAAAGACTGCCAGCATTAAAACTAACAGGTTCAGATTATACTAAAGAGCTTTTAAGTGGGCCATCTACTACATGTTATGAATTAATGCGGATGGAGAAGAATGGGTTTATTTATTTATGTCAGTTCTTCACGGTAAAAAGATGGCTATACCCTAGTAAACATGTGTCTGTTGAGCAAAAAATGGCAATGTTCTTGATGACAATTAGTCACAATCTTCGCAATCGACTTGTAAGAAATATTTTTCAACATTCAACTCAAACAGTGCACAAATACTTTCACGAGGTTTTAATAGCCATGATGAAGTTCTCGAAAGAAATGATTACTCCTCCTTCATTTAATGATGGTTTAAGTGGCATAACTAATCACAAGCTACGGGAAATATTTAAGGTAAATTATATTTTATCAATGATAAATAGTAACATAATTAATATATTTCTCATATTAATAATATTTGCTTTTGTAGGATGCTGTTGGTGCAATAGATGGAACTCTAATTCATGCATGTATTCCAACAGATAAACAAGTGCCATATAGAGGTCGCGGACGAGGGGAATGTTTTCAAAATGTCATGGCAATTTGTGACTTTGACATGATATTTAGGTACATCTTTGTTGGATAGGAAGGAACAGCACATGATTCAAGAGTCTTGACAAAAACAATTCGTGATTCAAGACATAATTTTCCAATGCCACCACCAGGTAATCTTTTTCTTTAATATAATTGTCAGAATTTTTTTCTAATAATTAACTCTCGGTAATTATTGAACCCAGAAAAATACTATTTAGTTGATGCGGCATATACACATACTAGAGGATTTATGGCGCCATATCGTCACGTACGTTATTGGTTGAATGATTTTCGTAATGGTGGTCGGGCTAGAGGGAAAGAGGAGATTTTCAACCATAGTCATGCGAAATTAAGGAATGTTATTGAGCGCACTTTTGGTGTTCTAAAAGCTCGTTTTCCAATTTTAAAGCGGATGCCGCCATATCCATTTGATGTTCAGACAAAGATTGTTATTGCATGCATTGCGATACACAATTTTCTTCGAAGATTATCTATTACTGATGCATTATTTTTAGAGTACGACAATGAAGAAGTTGAGTTGGAAAATAGCAGTGCAAATTTGAATCAACCAACAAATGCAAGCAACTTCTTTGGACCATCAGATCAAGTCTTCATGCAACAGCTACGAGATCAACTCGCAATTCAACTTTCTCAAGGATGTAATTGATTTTCTTATCTTTTAAAAATCTTAACTAGTATAATAAGTTTGATTAAATTTTGCATTTGGAGTAATGTAATAATATTTTTATTTAAAGATCAATTACTATCTAATTTTATATATGTTTGATTTTAATTGTAATGTGCACGTATTTAACTCTTAAAATTTATAACAAGTATCAATAATTTTTATAAGGACATAAATGTTAAATAATTATATTTCAGATTTTTTTTTTATAAAAACAAACAAGATACCACTTATATTCAGATATTGAAAAAGAAAAAACAAACATGTTAGCCAGACATATGGAATTCAGACCTATTCAGACTTCAGCTAAATTCAGACCCATTCAGATTTCAGATAAAAAAACAAACGCTACCTAAATTAATATTTAACTCAAATTATAATGACTAAATAAATATTTATCCTTTTAAAATTTGAAATACAAAATCAGCAACAGTAATAAGTGTAGACAAATTAGCACAAAAAATAGCACACCATTACTAAAAGACAAAAAAAAGATAAAAAAATTTCATTACGAGACAAAAAAATTTTCTTCTTTCGCGCCTTTTGCACTAAATTCCATGTTATTTTCCATACATATAGCATTACCATATAGCATTACTTTAAATTTATTGTCATTCATTATGGAATAAGTAGAGGTTACATAACACTCCAATAAAACTCGAGTTGCCCGAATGGTTAGAGTTGCTGCTCTCACATATGTGACAGCAATAGTTTGAGCCCATATAAAATATTTGGGGACTTAATTCTTTCTTTAATTATTTCATAATTGAGTTAAGGTAGTTTTTTTCCTTATAAAATGTGAGTACAATCATTTAATAACAATCATACCTAAAATCAAAGACATTTATGTTGTGTCACCAAAAATTAATAATTAAATATGCAGAAATGCACTGAATCTATAATGAAAAACTGCTTTATAGAATCGTGTGATTTATCTTTCAGACTAATACGTTATCTTAAAAAATCCTTTAAGCTTCTTTCTGCACTCTTTCTGATGAATGAATATCTAGAAAGAATAAAATGTTACATGTGATGGACTATAATCACATTTATAGATAACTTTCTTATTATCTTTAAATATTTTTATTTTACCCATCATAAAAATAGAAACTATTTTTAAGTCTTTACAGATTAAAGGTCCAAGCTTTATCAAATACATTAAAGTCCAAATTACTGAAATCTTAATAAATCACTTTTAATTGAGCTTAATCTAATATGACAGTTTGCAATATATAATTATTCACATACAAGCACAAGTTGATTTAAGGATCCAACAATATCTCATTTGGACTATATGTGTAACTTTATAATTATACTTTGCAAAAACAATCGTATGAGCTCAATCTTACTGCCATTACTGAAATGTATTTACAACCAAACCATTCCATCAATCACACTAGTATAGCATCAAAGTGATCTTTGTTATAACTGACGTAACTCAATTGATCAATAATCACTATACCAATACAATTGAATAACATATATTACTATTATATTAATGAGGATTACGAAATGTGAGTGGAATAGATGTTTCTCGAATATTAATAAGGAATGTGAGTGGAATAGATGTCCTTCAAATATTAATGAGGGTTGCGAAATATGAGTGAAGGGTAAAAATTTGGGTAGAAGTCTCATTATAATATCAGTGCCTAGTCTCATTATAATATCAGTATAAAAAAAAGTAGAGGTTATATTTTAAATCATAATTACCCATTTTTTATCCTTATTACCATAAGAAAATTTCATAAACCATGTATTTTTCAATACAAAAATCTTAAGAAATAATATTATTGCTAATTGTTATCAGTATCATTATCATTATATATGAATTTTAACTTGTTTTACATTGACTATAGAATTCTTTGAATTTAATTAACTATTTTTTAGCCTCCGAGTGTAGTTCGATTAGTCATGAATACTCTTTGCACCCAAAGTAACTCAAATTCGAGTAAAAATTGATGGATAATGCTGTTTAGGGGTGAGGCTTTTTAACTGCATCAAAACTTGTTGTTTTTGACACTTGATTAGAATTGTTAACACATCTAATAAAACAACTTTTTGCATGAAATTATCTGGGCCCAAGCCCCAAGGCCCAGTTTCAAATTTAAACCCCGAAAAAAGAACAATTTTCTTCACCTTTTTCATCCTCTTAAATCTTTTCATTTAAAAATGAATAAGAAATAATACCTTTTCAATCCTAAAGCAGGTTTCCGGTAATTTGCTTCATGGATTATCCGAAGGCAAGAGCACTGATATTTTCTTCTTCTTCCGCGATGACATTTCTTTCTCAGTAGATTCCTTCACTTTTCGAAGGTTAATGCTAATCATTATTATCAGCATCATAATCATAATAATTATCAATAATTATTGTTGTAACTTGAAGAATTAAACCTTTTCATGGTACCATTAGCTTTCTTTGTTCCCCGTAATTATTTTACTTTGTTTCGAAGTTATTTCTTTCATGATAAACCCATTATCCTTTTTTGTTTAATTTGCCCATTAGGTTTCAGTTTCTTTAATGTATTTGATTCTTTAATTGTCTCTGTTGCTTTAGTGTTTAAGTTTGGTTTTTATGTTGGTTAAAATTTTCATTTTTACTCAGTTTTTTAAGTTGGAAAAGGGAATCTTCATTCCTTGTTAAATCTTTTAGAGTAGGAACAATATGTCTGGAAGGAATCGTGGGCCCCCTCTTCCTATGAAAGGTACCCCGCCTGCGGGGCTGCCACTTCCTGTGCATGAACCGCAGTTTGGCAGAGCCCTCGGGCCAATGCCACCTCATCCGGCACTTCTTGAGGAAATGAGGGAAACCCAGTTCGGGATGGGTCCCAGACCGCTTCCACCAACCCATCCGGCAATTATTGAGGAGCGTCTTGCAGCTCAGCATCAAGATATTCAAGGTCTTTTAGCTGATAACCAAAGGTTAGCTGCCACTCATGTTGCGCTAAAGCAGGAGCTGGAAGCGGCACAGTATGAGTTGCACCGGATGGTGCACTATGCTGATTCGTTTCGGATGGACAAGGATGTTCAGATGAGGGAAATGTATGACAAGTCGGTTCAGTTGGAAGTTGATCTTCGTGGGGTGGAGGCAATGCAGAGTGAGCTTCTGAAGGTCCAGGCTGATATTAAAGAGCTTACTGCTGTGAGGCAGGAGCTTACAGGTCGGGCACAAATCATGGGTCAAGATTTGGCTAGGTTTACAGCAGATTTGCAACAGGTCCCAGCCTTGAAGGCAGAAATTGAGAATGTGAAACAGGAACTGCAACGTGCAAGGTAAATGCTTACATTAGGTTTTTCTTGTTCTGTTAGTAATATAAGCACCAGCATAACTTGGGACCATATTTCTGACCTGCGGAGGATTTTGTTTGCTTTTTGGGGATCTAGAGCTGCCATTGAATTTGATAAGAAAGGATATGCAGAGAATTATGAACACGGCCAGGTTATGGAGAAGAAATTGATCTCAATGGCTCGGGAGTTGGAGAAGCTCCGTGCGGAGATCGCGAATTCAGAGAAAAGAGCTCGTGCAGTTGCTGCTGCTGGAAACCCTGGTATGTAATCACATAGTGATCCATCTACTTGCAAATTTGTACAAAATGGAAGTGATTTTTATGTCTAATTTTTATGGACTCCTAATTGTAGTTATTATTATCTAAGATATCAAGTAAGAATGAATAGAAGGAAGACTAACATGTGTAACAAAAATAGATATGGAATGTGGAGACCGTTACGGTGTAAAACCACTTAGTGGATATTTGAGGTATATGGATATGTGATCCAGCAGAGAACACATTCTTCTTCTATAGACCTATTGTTAGGCTATTCTTTGATTTTGTTGGAAACAAGGGGTTGGTGGTTTATAACTGGTTTGAGCAAGGTTCAATTGAGTGCCAAATGTGTAAATGTCATAAAGGAAAGAAAATAGACAAATCATGTATCTCAGCTGATACCATAAACTTGATTGCTTTTTTTTTTTAAATTTTGGTTGTTACCAGTTTAATACTGAAGTGTTGATTGAGTTTGAAGCCTAGTTTATTTTAGAGAGACTTGTTAGTGTGCTTAATAACTAAGTTCGCTGACTATAATTCCTCTTGTGAAATTCTCACGATTGCCCGCAGGTGCCAGTTTTAATGCCAATTATGGTACTCCTGAAGCAGGATATCCCTCGAATCCTTACCCTATCAGTTATAGCATGAATCCTGTAAGTTTTCATTTTAACATATACTTGCACATGCATATTGTTATATAAGTACATTTATGTATATTGTGTTTGTGTGAGATATTGGCTAATGCCATTTTCTTTTGGTAACCGTACGAATATCTTATTATTTACACCCACATATTTCAGGTACAAGCTGGTGCAGAAACTTATCCTCATTATGGACTTGGACCTGGATCCTGGGGTGCATATGATATGCAGCGAGCTCAAGGACACAGATAGATTTCTCTCCAAATCATTCTAGAATTGTCTTACCTGGTATCTTGGACTACAACTTATTAGACAGATTTAAGTTTGAACCGCCAGTCTGCTAAATCATGAAAGATATATTGGGAGATCTCTCTTCATTCTGGGTTTCTGAAGTTGTACTTTAATTATTTTTGTTTCATATTAGCTTTGAGGTGCTATGTACTGTTTCCATGTGGTATCATTCTCCATGTTTGAATTACAGTTTGATAGAACTTCTTTTTGCTCTGGCTCATATTCACGAAACTTTTCTTTTGTTCAAATAATCGTATGAAGAGATCAGATATTTCTTCTTCTTATGGTTTTCAGATTCAAGATTTTTGCTTAAGATCAGTCATTGTGGCAGTTAAAACTATAGAAAATGCTGGTGCTTTCACTGGCTTCAGTTTTTGTGGGGATATGGAGGCAGGCTTTGTTGTTCATGTTTACCGAACACTGGAATTGGGTACAGAGCTTGATAAACACCTTAGGATTATTATGAGAGTTGACTTTGGTTTTCTGGTCCTTAAGGGGACTGATGTTCAAATTTGTTTTCCACACTCATCATTAGTGTGTTAGGTCAATCTTCCCAAACTGCCTGTAATCATCATGGATGATAATAAGTTCTGAAGTCTCTATTGCAGCTTAGAAGGTCCTCATGTAGGGTGTTGTTGTCACCTTTGTTGATATCTGGCCCAGCTAATAGCTTTTCTATTTTAACCTATATACTCTTCTTGTTTCTGATTATGAGAAGAAATGACAGCCTGTGGAGACCAGTCCTCTCTTTCATACTTGTGTGTAGTTATGTATCGTTATTACTACCTCCACATAATAGTCATTGGAGACCAGTCTTCCCCTTTCTACTTGAATATAATAATGTATTTGGTTAATTATTACTTTGTGTATTTGGTTAATTATTACTTTGATCCATACTCGTACATTGATATTCATTATGTAATCTCCCCACTCACACAAATGTGTGTTTGGTTAAAGGAATATGCTAGATTGTTGTTCCTTTTTGTATTAATATTTTAATAATTAATCATTTCGTGGTTTCTGGTTAGTATTTTTCATCTAGCATATAACCATTGATGTAACCTACGAGTTAGTTATGGGTTTTAAAACAATATCAACAATATGGTAGATGAGGACCATAACACCAGCGGAATTAGTTGGGGTTAGATAGAGAGCTGGCCAGCAGAAAGTAAAGTGCACACTAGCTCCTGAATTTAGCTTTAGTTTGAAGACCTTGTCATTAGTGCAGGGCTGGACCCTGAAGTTTGTAACCCTTGGTTTGGATGCCGAATATGCACATGATACTTGTTTATAGGTCATAATAAATGCTAGTTGGTAGTTGCTACCATATCCATGATGTTGAACTTCTGCCCCTTATACTAAGATTAGATGTGGGTAATTATTTTTGTTATATAGAGCATGATATGAGATTCATGGCCTCATTTATATTCGTGGAGGATGTAAAGGCATCAAAGTTTAGCTATATGGATCACTGAAGTTGTGAAAATCCTTTTATTATTTAAAAATTTATAACCTGATGGCTAATATTTAAAAATTTCAGACTATATGGTTTTCTTTATGAATTTAAAAGCTCACTGCCTAACTGTACCTGTGTGCTTGTGTTTAGCTGTCCTGCAGTAGCTACTTTAAGGTGGTCATATTGACCTATATTGAGGATAGGTTAGTCCACCTAGAAGGAAAGTCTTTGGGTTGGATATCTAGATATTCTAGGCTCACCCTGTAATAAGTAGTATTAGAGCCAAATCTTGGAAGCTGGAATGTGATAGACTCAATTGTGTTGGGCAGTCGGTGTTGCACTAGCCGGCAAGGGTTTCATTCGAAAGGAGGATTGTTAAGTTGAGTTGTCTGTTATTGGCTATAAAAAGGAAGATAAATGGACACTTACATATATGATGGGCAGGTCACTCCACCTAAAGGCCAGTTGTTGTCGGGTACCTCCCCGATAGTTTATAGACTTTTAAAAGGTTTGAGACTTACATTTTGCTTAATGAAATGCTTCAGAAAAATATTTCTTACATTTTGAAGCTCACAATTCAATATATTAATCTGTGTTGTATTAGTGATAAAGCTAATGGTTAGAATAATAAGAGCAAGAAACAACGTCATTTTCTCTGTTCAGCATTTATGCAATTAACATTCCATAGAGGTGAACAATCAAGTCTTTAGTGGTTAGAATGTAGTTCTCTTTGTTTTGCTATGAGCCCAGTTGTGTTATGTCTTTGGGAGGCATGCATGGCTGCATCCCAGTGTGATGAAGGCTTTATTTCGTATTCATTATTCAAGGAAGATCTCAGTTTTTTGTTCTTTGACTTGACATGTAATATTTTTTATTTTTCGCCAGTGGTGTTGTCTTGGGATGTTAATTGTGGCTTGATTTGGTAAAACCAATATTGGAGGCTTGGGATTAGTGCAAATAGGCATTCAGTTTCATCTGATTTTTACTGATTAGATCAAAAGTTTCTAGCAAGTAGAAGGTTTAGTTTGTTTGTATCCTGAGTATTTTAGTTTTAGATGGTTCCAAGGCCTAAGCTCTCTCTTTCTCCCTACCTCTTTCTCGTATGGCAAGTGTCGGGAGAGTTCTATTTCATTTTCCCCAAGATAATATCCATGAAGATGTTCTTCAGTTATTATTCCCCCATTGCCATCTGTTCACTTCATTGGTATGTTAATACGAGTACTGGCAATGAGTAAGTCGCAGAATTATGGGGGTAAGTAAACTTCTAGTTATGGAAGCTTATTTTTCTGGAGTTGGGATGCTTTTTGATTCTGCCATTTGCGTGGGAGTGGGACTGAGGAGAAACTTTCTTAAAGGATTACATGTTGGTTCCATCTAGAAAAGCTGCAGCCAATTACTGAAGGAAGCTTATCCGTTGCATGAGGTTTAGCGGTTAGTTGGCAAGACATGCTATGAAACAAAGCTGCGGGATGAATTTCTGGTCAAGTAAGTGACACTATGTTCTCAGAATATCATCTCCTTCATTCGATTATCATTTTTGTTTTCCTTCATTGGTTGTGACCAATGTAATTCCTTTTCCTTTTCGATTGGTGCCAACTCCTCTTGCTAGTGCCAAATGATAGGTAGGACTCTTGTGATCCCTGATTGAGTTGGTAGTTTTTGATAGGTAGGAGCTGTAATTATAAAGCTCCTAAATTTTTAACTTTGTTTGGCCTTGATTTAATGCCAAGAATTAATGCTATTCAAGCTTTTGATTTTATCATCTAGAAGTATCATGTATGAATTGTCACGTGAATGCATGCTTGCTTCATTGCAGCTACTTAGCTTATGTCCCCAAGTTTATGATGGGAAAGCTTTGACTGAGTGAGTGGTTTTCCAATTCACTTGTTTTCTGCCATACCTTTATGATTGGTTTGAGTTTGTGCTTCTTCATTGCAACTCTCAATGGATATCCAGTGATCCTGAGAAGCAAAATATTGTGGTATGTCGCGAACAAACAATTGAAGCAGATTGCTGAATAATTGATGTCAGTTTTAGGTACTTACAGCTTCAAATAGAAGCAAAGAGGGGTGTTTGTTGGGCCATAATCAAATAAATTTTGTGAAGTTGAACTATTGTAGTTATACTGCATCAAGGTCATGGTGATGGCAAGCTAAAGGTGGCAGGTTTACCAAGATAGAGGTTTAAAGGAAATTGAACCTCAAAATGGAAGTATTATCAATTGTTTGGTTACCCTACTTGTCATCCTTCTTCCAATTGTCATTTTGAAGTTTCCCTTCTGTCCTGCAAATTGACTGATTTTAATTTGTCGTGTATTTGATGTAATATGTAAGATCTTGCTCTATGTCTCTACCTCTCTCTCTCTCTTTCTCTCACTCTCTCACTCTCTCTCACATACACACATACACAGACAAAATACTCCTTTTTTGAATTGTGGTTTTATGCATTAGGGAGAATTGAGTTAAAAGTTTGTGCTGCTCTTTTTCTGCTTCTGCCTGGAATCTTATGCTGTATAGATGTTATCATTATGTTTTATGCTTTGTGTGTGTGTGTGTGTGCGCGCGCGCGTGTGTGGGCGGGTGGGTTTGCATGATGATTTTGCAGGATTATGCATACTGGTATTTGATTTTATCTTCCTAGCCTCCTGAGAGCTTTGTATTCAAGAAATATGGTACTGCTAGTTTTGACTGATTCCATTTTTTTTTTCCCCACATTTTCTTCCTACAGATTGATAGCAATAGATGTGCCACAAATGATGTGAAGCTTTATTATTCATTAATTATTTTTCACTGAAGTTCTTTTTCACTGTTGAATAGTTTTTTGTGAAATATCACACTACCCTGTTTGATGTGCTTATTTCAGTTGAATATTTTTGTTTGAATTTAATTTCCTTTCCTTGTCTTCATAATCAGATAAATGAATACACATTATTCTGCAATTTAGTTTTGTATTATTATTATTATTCTCTAAAATTTACTATTAGTTGACTGGCCTCGTAAATAATTTGTTCTCATGCACTTTTGTGTTTTATATGTCTAGGTTCAAGATCTTTTGGGCTCTTCAAAGTTGCTGCTTCAGCTATCATGCACTTATTTTGAATTTTAATCAGGTAAATACATGTTTGTTGATTTGGACCATTGTATGGTTGTGGCATTGCTTTTGTATCCAGTTGAAAGGCCAACTGAACGAGAGAGAAAGATATGTTGTAAAGCTGGTGTTTGGAGAACTTGACATCTATTAATTGGTAATTTAACATATATACTTCACCTTAGTTATGTTGGGCAACAAAATAAGGTGGCAAGCACTAAGCAAGGTTGAGGACGCATAATGTTTTGTTTTCAAAATAAAATTTGCTAGGGAGTGATATTTATTATCATTATTGTTTGGGTTGTCTTTGCATTAAGGTATTGTTGCCACATGAGATATTATATTGACATATCTACAGGTGAGTAACATTGGCATCCCCTGACGTATTGGTTAAATAGCAGTGGATTTGTAAAAGTCTAGTTTAATGGAAACTGCAGCACTTTACATGTGAAACTTCTCATTTTTCCCTCTGTTTTCTTTTGGGTGGATAGTACAGCCTATTAGGGGTGCTTGTAATTTCAGTATCTGCAGAGATTACCAAAAGTGTTACTGTTGTGTGCTATTGTCCAGATTAGTTGCCTGTGGATTGTAGTATGTAGTCTATTGAAGATCCACAGGCAAAGTGACTCATTGATTGCCTGTTGTTGAGACCATAAAATCAACTGAACTTGTTTATCGAAGTTTAAGCACCCTTCAATAAAGGTCATACGCATTGAACCCCACTTAATTTAGTATAAAAATTTGTCTGCATTTCTGATGGTTGATTATTCTAATAACTTGATTCTCATTCTCAGGTGGTCTCTTAATTGGTGACAGAGTCAAGAATAATTCCCAACTGTTGAATTCTTAATGCACGTCCTGCATACAAATCCTTTTGCAGAAGATTTAAGACACCACTTTGGTGAATTCACTTGACAAAGGTTTTAATGTGTTCTTTCGCTCATTTTATCAATTTCTCCACTCCGGTGGTGTTTTGGTTCTAGTTCTTTCGGGAAGAACCTTGCAGCAGGATTATGTATGGGCTGGCGGCTCAAATGATTTTAAATGATTTTGGTGTCAGATTCACACTTGATCAAGCTGAATCTTGTATTGGAGCACCCGTCTGTGATGATAACATCGAGGTATTTTTCGCTTCACATTGTAAATTTCATTTCTTAGTAATAACATTAGATTGTATGGCTAGCATGTGGCTCAATCGGGAAGGGATTAAAAAGAAAATAATGTTTTCATATCATTACATAGTTTTGTAGTAGAAGCTCAAGAGATGGTTTTCATATAGAAGCTCATAGTTTCCATTTTTGGCCTCCCAAGCGAAGATTGGAAGCTTACCCTTCCTCCCCTTACCGTATAGACAATTATCCACTTTTCCCTTGCTCTTTTGAAGATGACGTTAAAGCAAAACGGTGGGTAGCCTTTTATTATTTTGTATGCAATGTATTTTGTCTTTTTAGTTTGACCCCAAAGTAATGGATCCCTATTAAAAAGTATCTATATATATACACACACAGATGCACACACGATAAAAACCTCAAGTGGGCTCACTTTTTTTTTTGTGTTTTAGGTTGTTGAATTTTTGGTAGGTTTGACCAAAAAGAAAAAAATGCAGACGAGACAAATGACGAGAAGTTAATTTTAATTTTTTAGATTAATTTGATCTGCTACTACACTGAAATAATTGGTCTTCTTTCATAGCATATTGTAAAGGGGGGGAAAAAAGATACAAAATGTAGTTGCACGACGCTAATTATAAAGGGCATGATTTGTTAAACTAGGTGTGATTAGATTGGAAATAGAGATTTCTGGTGAGTCAAAGTCTTAGTTGTACTGTAATATTCCACATCAGAGAATTCTTGGACTATTTTATAAATTTTAGTCTCTCCTAATTAAATAGATGCGTGTTGGGTTGCAAAGTCTAGTAACAAAACTGTGATGAGTTATATGTCCAAAGCAGACAATATCTACTTAGTTGTTGGGTTTTATTATTAGGCTTGGACTGTTACAATTCTCCCCACATGAAAAGAAATTTGATCATTGAAATTGAAAGTACCTTATTATCTCAAAGCAAACAATATTATTAATCTAATTCATTAAGCTTACACAAACTAACCTCAATGGAAGTCTACAGAATCCCAAACTGATAGCTTTAATATCAATTGTAATAGCCAAAGTCCAACAAGTAAGTAGATGTTATCTATTTTAATCAGCTTGATTAAGCTTAGACAAAACCTCTAATACCAATTGTAATAGTCCAAGTCCAACAACTAAGTGGATATTGTTCGCTTTAATCTTTTTGATTAAAGCTTAAACAAAACTAACCTCAAAGGAAGTCCACATAATCCCAAACCAATAACTATAATACCAATTGTGACTGTCAGAGCCCAACAAATAAGTAGATATTGTCTGTTTTGGGTACATAGTTCGTCATGATTTTGTTATTAAACTTTGCAACTAAAAATATGTTTATTTAGTTAGAAGAGCCTAGGACGTATAAATTAGTTCAAGAATTCTCTGGCTAAGATGCGAGATATTACATGTATTGTCTAGAAAAACTTTTGAAATCACAAGGTAGGGTATTTTTTATTTTTGCTCTTAATACGTGTTGGTGAAATTTTGGACTTCCACTATATGAAGATTGATTTACCTTCAATAGTTAAAATTCAATCATAACTGAGTCACAGTAGGGGTATCGCGAGGTATTGTTAAAAAATCAGGGGAAAATTGGAAAAGTAGGTAATTGTTTATATAAAGAGTCGTGCTACTTAGCTAGAAGCACGAGAGAAGCACGAGAGAAACGGCAGCACATGCTGCTGTTTCAAGCTGTCCTCAAATGCCTCGTGCTTCTAGCTGTAGCAAATAAAAATAATAATAAAAAATAGAGAACAAGCGGAAGTTAACTGAAAAAACCAGATCCAAAACACGAAAGCACAGTTGACTGAAAAAGCCAGATTCAAAACGAAAGCACATAAGAAGCGGAAGTTTGCGGTGACTCCAAAGATCAGATCTAAAACGAAAGCTACTCAATCTTCAGCTAATCCACGTCATTCGCTGTCTTCCCTCCAGCCCAGCTCATCCCACTCTCACTCTCTTCAGCTCGTCTCACTCACCATCCCTTCCGTTGTCATTTTCTTCCCCTCTTGAACGCCGTCACCGACAACAAGACCACTGCCGACGCGACTGTTATTTCAGTTTGTATTATGCATTGGGACGAGACTTGTAGACATATATAATATAAAATTAACTTCATACGGTTGTTAAAAAAATGATTGCTGGCATAAAAAAATCCAAAAAAATGTCATAGAAAATCAACAGAGGTTAAATTAGCTTGAGGATTTTCATTGGGATTGTAAAATGGACGCTTTGGGGAGTCTTGGGTCGGCAGTGGTCTTGTTGTCGGCAACAGCGTTCAAGAGAGGAAGAAAATGGCAACGAAAGAGATGGTGAGTGAGACGAGCTGAAGAGAGTGAGAGTGGGATGAGCTGGGCTGAAGAGAAGACAGTGAATGGCGTTGATTAGCTGAAGGTTGAGTGGCTTTCGTTTTAGATCTGATCTCTGGAGTCACTGCAAACTTCCGCTTCTTATGTGCTTTCGTTTTGGATCTGATTTTTTCAGTCAACTGTGCTTTTGTGTTTTGGATCTGGTTTTTTCAGTCAACTTCTGCTTGTTCTCTATTTTTTATTATTATTTTTATTTGCTACAGCTAGAAGCACGAGACATTTGAGGACAGCTTGAAACGGCAGCATGTGCTGCCGTTTCTCTCGTGCTTCTAGCCACCAAGCATTTTCCTTATATAAATGGGGAAAAGAGGAGGCTTCCAGCAAAGATTGTTCAACAACACTTGGCAAGTGCACACCATTTTTTTTTTATAATCATTGTTTCAAAGAACGTCTATGCTTTGTCAGTCTCATTTTCCTAGCATAGTTCATCAAGTTAACAATTTAAATATTACCACATCGAGCTTTATGCCTCGATCAACCATCTCAATTAAAAGAACATGTAGAAAAACTACAGAAGGAAAATACTAGTAGAATGTTGAACCACAGCGTGAATATAATCCAAAACTATTAATATCTAAATCCTCCCATGATCTTCGCAGTTCATGGGGAGATGATGATTCTTCCATTTTAAAGTTTCTGCATGCGCAGCTTGTTCTTTGTTAAGTTTTTTTATGTTGATCTGCAAAAGATGAAAAGCTTACTTATTATTGTCTAAGTAGCCATAATCTTGTGGGTGTGTGTGCGTGTATATCTACCGACGCTAGCATACAATTTGAAATTTGCTCCATTGCTTTAGGTTTCTCTTTTGATTTTACTTTATAACTAACTATTCCTATCGATTAAACAATTAATAAGGAAAAAGAAAATTAAAGAAAAATTCTATTCTAATTTGTTCTCATTTGATGATTTATCATAAGAAAAATTTTAGAATACATCAAAGTACTACATTAACTACATAACAATCAAATGATGTTCTATCATGTCTGTATTTATGTCAGCCAAACTGATAAATGTAATTCTAATAAAAATTTTTACTCTCGATCGAACTCTATAATTCTAATAAAAAATAATTAAAATGTACCCTCAAATTATGCATGAAAATAATTTTATTAGTTTGTTATTTCTATTTATATTTTTCTAAACGTAATTAATACCAGTGCGCTAATAATATTCTTTTAAATTTAATTAAAAATAAAAAAATGAATAAATTAAAAAAATGCGTGCATTTTAGAGCCGTGGGGTGCCACTCAGGTTGATTCATTTGAGACTTTGTTTAAAGGCTGGTTTTGGAAATGTATGTTCACGAAGGGCACTTTTGGTACTGTGCCTTCAAAATATTCTCATATAATCAAATTTAAAAGATACCTTATATAAATATTAGAATCAAAACAAAATATACTTATTTGAACACAACTATAAACATCAATGACATAATTTTCTTTAGAATGAACTGTTGGGGTGAGTTTATCATATATGAATTGGACTCGAAAATTCCAACTATCAGCTTCAGGACAAAGGTGCTGCTACTTAAGAATGTTATCCTTCACTTGGGGCAGACTCCGTTTCATAGATTCTGTTGCTTCTTCTTCTTCTTCTTCTTCTTCTTCTACCTGGAAATTAGAAATCTTCCACCGTTTAGCTGGTGCGAGATTTATGTGCTGCGGCAACTGAGGAACCTTCATATGTAAGGTGACAAGTCCAGGGCATTTTTTGCCAATCTCATCCAGAAGTTTTATACAATATAGGTCACCGATTTGTCCCGCATTCATATGTTTAATCTTTTTCCATTCAAGCCAAATAGATTCAAGCTTTCAACATTAGGCGTCCTGCAAATATCACAAAACTGGTCATGAGAACCAATGCTAGAGCCAAAAAACTCTTTAATAGAAGCCATTAATGGCATATGTACCTTTTTGCAATGAACGGAAGATGATCGTCTGAAATGTCAAGACCCGCAGGAATGAGAACATCCTTGACGGACAATCTTAAGAGTTGTAAATAAGACTCATACGCTTTGTCACTCCCCATGATTGTCTTCAACATCTTTGTAAATTTTATATCTATTTGCTTATCTAGACTAAAATTTCCAAGAATCAAACTACGTGATCTCGATAGTTCTTTTTCGGTTCTTGAATCAACGCATTCGACAACATGCATGACATTGCTCAAATGAAGCGTAGTTTGGCTCCAAAGCAGGGTAACCCAACAGCCTAAAAACCATGAACTGCACACTGAGGAGACAGTGTTAATTATGTAGCGGACAGGAAGATGACTGGATATTTTCTTGAGGATATTCGTATCTAAATCCCCCCATCTTCGCAAACCCAAATGAGGAGATGATTCTTCCATTTTATAGCTGCATAAAATTTTGCCTCTTGCCGATAAAAGAAGTCTCTGCTTGTTCTTGTTAATTATATATTCGTCTGCAAGAGATGAAAGCACACATCATCATCACTATCATAAACTATTTCATTTTTTATTGAATTCTGCTTAAGATTTCTTGGAAAATGCTAATTCGTGCAGACTTCCGCACCCGAGTATGACTCAAGGCTTCTTTATTTGCTTTAGCTTATGTATAATTACTTCTCATATTGGGGCAAAAAAATTGACCTCTAATGATGGCTCTAATTGGCTCTGCATGGCATTGCGGCCTTTTAAGTTATACCTCTAAAGTGTTTGTTAAACACTTACAATTATATTTGTTTAATTACCTTTATTATATTTATCAAATTATTATTTAAAATTCATATTGAAAATATCCTAAATATGAGAGAATAAAGGAAAAAAAATAATATTTACAATTATTATTATTTAATGATATTTATCATTAAAAGTTAGGATTTTTGTAAGTTACAGCTGCTGTAATTTACAGCCGCAACTTTTTCGAGTGAACAGTAACACCACGTGATTAATGTTCACTCGAAAAAGTTGCGGCTGTAAGTTACATAAACTGTAACTTAGCAGCTCCCTTAAAATTAAGTGGCGTGAAAGAAAATACAAAAAAAAAAAAATTGCTGTAAAATACGTACATGAGAGTCTGTGAAGGTCAGAAGGCCTGAGGATTTGTGAGATATGGCTTTTATAAGCGATATACGATTCGGAACATTAGGGAAATTATCATTTTGCCCCCTAATTTTTTTCCTAACTAGGATATTCCCTTTTTGCCCCCGCAATATCCCATTACCCCGAACCCGCTGCCATTGCAAGTTTACCCTAAAGCAAATAACAGATGAGGGTAGAGCTTTTTAACCTAAATTTTTTTGTTTGAAGTAATTAAACTCTTTTGTTTTTTCACATTTAAATTTGCATCGATAAATTGAATAAATTTAAATCAACAACCAGTAGGCTTTCAAGAACGAGTGAAATTATAAATGAATAATTGCTTGAGATTGTTAAATAAACTTATATAATAAACTTTAAAAGTAAGTATTTTCTCAAATAATAATTGCTTAAGATTGTTAAATAAGCCACAAGTTATTTTTTGATAAGCTGTCACCTAAATAAACTTTCAAAAGTAATTATCAAATTAAATAATTTTAGTAAAAGTGGCTTAAGGTTTTTAAACAGTATGTCCAATTAAGCGAGGTGCATTGCCACCTCTATCAATCTGAGCTGACTCCGATTAATTGAAATTCAGGAGGCAGTGCACATATATGAGTCGCCTATAATTGCAACGTTGTGCAGCGGATATAATTTCAGTGCGATTTGCGCCATTAGAGGTGAACTCATTAGTAGGCTATACATACAAGCTAAAGCACCACACGTGTATTATAAAACAATAATGTTAAGGATCTTAATATTTGAGTCCTAACTTGAGTCGTAATATTATGTGTCACTTATTTATTGGATGATAAATGTTATAGTTAGTAAAATTACTTAACCACTATTCAATGGATGAATACCATATCAGTTGAGATTCAAATTAAAACTTAAATATTAAGATATTTAGTATTACTTATTATAAAACTACCACTCAATATTAAAAATATATTTCC
The DNA here is from genome assembly GCA_030449075.1 of Murraya paniculata. NCBI lineage: Eukaryota > Viridiplantae > Streptophyta > Magnoliopsida > Sapindales > Rutaceae > Murraya > Murraya paniculata. The sequence goes on from JAEVFN010000066.1 coordinate 454,822, forward strand.
CAATTGTTTATTTTCACTTTCTTTATTTTTTTCAAATGACTTTCACCGGTCAACAACTAACAACAAAAATCAAATATCAGTAGTCAGTTCATTGCCCGGGGAACTTATTGGCCATCTTTTCTCAATTGCGAGTTTGGTAAAGAACTTTGGGATTGACTGTCATCATTGATTAACACATGTTCCCCAGCACCTAGCAAAATGTTTGTGATATCTTCGACAGTTTATTTTTAAGCAAACAGTTTTCCTCTGATATATCCAATATGTGGTATGCGTCTTCCCTTGTGATTTTGTACCATATTTAAAAGGTTGGGAATAAGTTGAAGTTTAAAAATATTCGATGTTCAATTGCGTGTATTAAGCATCAGTATTTGAGCTCTATTTCTCTCAATTAAGTTATGATAAAGCTTTATAAGTCTTCCTAACTCTTTTTCTATTTATAAATTACTTAGCTCGAGCAATTCTCTTTGCACTTCTTCAAAGATCTCTATAATTCTATAGCATTCTTTGAGGGTAAAGTTAACGCTGATGGTCTCTTTAAAGAAAATCCAGATCCACCTTCTTATGGTGCTGTTTATAAAGATTCTCATGGAACCTTTTTTGAATGTTTTGCTATGTCAACTAGGAATCAAACTTCTTTTTTTGCAGAATTTTATGCCATTATTTGTGCTATTCAATTTGCTTACTATAAGAGTTGGCATTTATTGTGGCTATAATGTAACTCAATTGCTGTTTATTGTTTCCTGAAAAGTGACATATCTTTTCTTCGTTGGCAACTCCGCACTAAATAGGTCAATTATCTAATTATGATAAAGTATATGCCTATGATGTTATAGACACTTTAACCGACATTTGTTTGAGTTTTTCTAATTTCACATGTTGAGATTTTCCTTCATAAAAAATTAATAAGTCTTTCTTTGATGATTCTTGGGGGCAGTGGCGGCTTTAAGCATAGGCGAATTAGGCAGTCACCTAAAACTTTATATATTAAAAAGGCCATATTGTGACTGTTTAGTCCTCATATGTTAGAAAATATTTTTTTTTATTTCCTTGACATATTCAAATTAATTTTTTTAACTTACTTATAATAAAAAAAAGTCTACTTTTTATCCCTCTCTTTAATTGATGATTATCTTACAATTAAAATTTTTTACACAAATTGTATATTTGATAACCTTAACGTTAAAGAGTTATAATTAATAATATTAACTATTAATCCATTATTAGATTTTCTCAAGAAAAATATTAAAAAAATTATTTATCTACTTTTAAAAGATTAATTATTTAACATTATAAAATTTATTGCACTTTTCTCTATAAAGAAAACTATTACACTCATTTGTTTACTTTTGAATAAAAAGAAAACTAGTTTCTTGAAATAGTAGTCCTCGGAAATTAAAAAAAAAAAGAAAGAATTTCTTGATTACTTTTCTTTTATGAAAATTCTTATTATCTTATTGATTATTAATATTCAATATATAATTAAAAATTGATTGAATTTTGAGATTTTTTATGTTTTTTCGATTGTTGAAGCTACTAAATATAAGGAAGCCTCATAAAGAAATTTTGCCTAAGATCCCTAATTCTCTAGAGCCCGCCCTACTTGAGGGAAGCCCAAGTACCGATTTTTTTAATCCTATTATAATATACCATTTTATGACTATTTGTATGATTTTATTTGATTGTGTCATTACTAAATGAACTTTTAGGCAACTTCAGATTCGAATGAATCCGATCAGATTTTGGATAATTAAGATTGAAAAAAAATCCATCCGATTCTAATCTGAATTACAAATCTGATCCAATCAATTTGAATTAAATTGAATTAGATTCGAATCGGACGAAAATTTCGAATAAATTTAAATTCAAATTTGTTCAAACTAAATTCAGATTTGGGGCCTTTTTGGTAATTTTTACCCAAAAAAAAATAATAATGAAATCGATAATTACTAAAAACATCGTTAAAAATACAGCTAAAAATATTCGTCTTGAGTTTGACAATTGTAGTTGCCGATATAAAATTTACAAGCTTTTCTTTTAATATTTATTCATATGATCAAATTACGTGATCAGTCCAACTAAACCATTCTGATCAAGCTAATCTGATCTGCAGGTATTTACGAGCATTTTTTGGCAAGCATTCGAGTAAAATTGCTTCCTATTAAATCACTTTCTCAAAAAGCACTAGAGAAGTGATTCTTTAAAAAACACTCACAGTGATTCCAAAAGCGGCACACAAACACACTACACTACTAATTCTCCAATTAACCGAAACAAACTATTCGAAAAAAAAAAAATCAATTATCAATAAACAAAACAGAGAATTAACAAGTGAACTGATAGCAAGAGATAGGATTAGTGGATTACCAAGAACAAGTCGCCGTTAGCTGCTCGTCTAGAACCTCGATCGGTTTGTGTTGTCGGCAGACATTCGAGAGTTAAGAATGGCAAAAATCCCCACAGAGACGGAGACTCTTAGGGGTTTTTTCCGTTGGGAGAGGAAACCAGGAATGATTTTGATACCCAATTTCTTATTCGGAGAAGGGATGCGGACGATTTTTTACCTAATTTCTTATTCGGAGAAGGGACGAAAATGAGCTGGAATTCCCATCCCCTCCCCATTTTCTCATTTTCTCATTTTCTCATTTTCTCATTTTAATTTTTAATTTTTAATTTTATTTTTTAGAATTATTAATAAATAAATTATAAAATTTAAATTATAAAATATTAAATATTAGTATAAATAACAAATACTAAAATATTTATACAAATATACAATAAAACTTTCGAGCCTAGTTAACTAATTGTGGTCCTGAATCACTATTCGACTAAACTTTATTCTAAAGACCTTAGTCGAAAACTGTTTTAAATTATGAGTTATATTGCTTATATTATTTTTATTGTTTTAGATTTGAAACCTGATGCCATCTCTCAATTTACCACATTACTCGAAGAAGAACAGGAGAAGTATGAGGTGCAAGAGTAAGTGTTTTTATTAAAAATATTTATTTCAGTATCTACACCGATTTCGTTATTGATTTAAAAGAAATTTCTTTTTCTTTGTATAATAGGATTATAAAGATTAACAAAGATAATTATTCAGATTATTTGTATTTCGTTGTGTGATTTTGTAATGAATTAGTGTTGATATAAGATATATTGTCAAACCTTACTTTTGTTTAAATTTTTTATTTTAATATGATTGAACTAAGTTTACAAATTAAAAAGTATCAGTTATTCGGGGATCGAGACTCCTCAGGTACCCCATGTTATTATTTAGGCGAGAGATAGGAATTCCCTCAAGCAATTCTGACAGAGACAAGAACGTATACAAAATATCAGAAATGGATACGGGGATATCGGTCCCCTCCCCTCCCCATTGCCATCCATATTTGAAAAGCGACTGAACATTCAAGATGCGGCTGGGTTTCATTCGGATTAAGCCCGTGGCTGAGATGTGGTAGTGGGTTGCGCAGCTTGGTTGTAAATTGTTTACTTGTTTTGGTGATTTAAATTTAGGTTTAGCTTTAGGTTTTCATTCAATTTCTTTTTTTTTTTAAAGCAACGGTGCAGATCTAATCGGATTATTCATATTGACCTGAATCCAATCCAATCTGAATAAAATCCAATCGGATTGCACAAATTACATCCGATCGGATTTGGCTTCAAATTTGAATTCGATCCGAATGGATCTATCCGAATCCAATTTGATGCCCACCCATACTTTTGTAGCATTTCATTTAATATATTATAGCTCAATGGCGATTTTTTGTTGTTTAGTGGTCAATAAAAACTTTAATTAAAAGCTGTACAATTGATTTAAGAATAATGCTATATGCATCGAACATAGTATAAATTTAGTAGAAATGTACAAAAGATTAAAAATAAAAATTATCTTATAGCGATCTTTATTTTATCATGTAACTAATTTTTTTTATCTTTAAATAATAATACGCTATCTTTTATGTTATTTTTTTTTTGTCCACACATCATCGTTGTCGCTTCAAATAAACAAGTATTTAAAAGGGGACCATGTTATGATACATCATCCATTAACCCAATAATAGTGTCCAACATCTTAAACGTTGAATCAACAAAATTATGTTTAGATTTACAAAAATAACTTTTAGATTTTGTGTATCATACATTATAATTCGAATTTAAAAAGAAAATTTTGTCAATTTTTTTTTTTAATTTTCTATAATATGTCCAGCCCAATAACTAATTGATGTGATCAATCCTAGGGCAAATTAATAGTTGAAAAACACCTAACAATTACTATGACAACATCAAATCCAAATGTTGTTTTGTAAACCTAAATTCAACTTTTAAGTTGTTGAACATTACTATTGGGTTAACTTATGATACATTATATTATAATGCATCATAACGTGGTCCATTTTAAAGTTGTTTTTGTAAACCAAAATAAGATAATTGAGAGCAAACAGCCAAAATGAGCACGGGCAAACATGGTCCCACTACTCTTGCTACAAAGTATAAACTGGCAACCGTGGAGTCTTTGTTGACAGAGATCACTGAGCAAGCAGTGTGAGAGTGATGAACGATAATTACCAAATTAGTAATTACTTCATAGGATTAGATGGAGAATCGGGAATGGTGAACTAGTTCAAATTTATAAAGAAAACTGGATGCCAAGACCATCATCTTTTAAACCAGTTTCTCCTCCATCTTTGCCAATTAATGCTACTGTTTCAGAGCTGATTGATACTGATAATCAATGGAATGAGGGGCTGATTTACCAGCATTTTAGAAAGGAGGATGCAGATATGATCACAAGAATTCCTCTCCCTCGTAAGCCTATGATGGATCAGATTTTTTGGCATTATGATAAGAAAGGAAACTACACTTTCAAAAGTGGATACCAAGTAGCTTTGAAGATGAAATGTGATGAAGTCCCAAGCTGCTCAAACCAGAAAGCTAATCAATGGTCTGTTATCTGGACCATGGCTTTACCAGAAAAAATAAAAATTTTTATATGGAAAGCAGCAAAAAACTTTCTCCCAACAGCTGAGAACTTGTGGAAGAGGAAAGTGTTAGCTCACCCCCTCTGTCAGGTCTGCGGAAGTCATATGGAAAATATTTGTCATGCTTTAATGAATTGCAAGGCAGCTCACAAAGTTTGGAAGAGCACTCGATTAGCAGCAGAAATGGAAAGCTTTGTAGACCAAGACATTCTCAGCATATTACATGAACTAATGCAAAGAATAGGCAAGGCTGATACTGAATTGGCAGTGGCTATTTGTTGGGCAACTTAGAGTGCACGGAACCGTTTTTTGTTCAAAGAGAAGAAAGAAGACCCGCGCATATCAGCTGCCAAAGCTGAAGCAGTAGTGGAATCATTTAAGAGAATCTAAATACCAGCCCCAACTAGCAAGCCGGACCAGAATGAAATGGCACAAAGATGTTGGAGTCCTCCTCCAGCAAGCTGGGTTAAAGTAAATGTGGATGCTGCCATTAATTTGGAGGACAACCATATTGGATTAGGAGTTGTTATTAGGGATGCCAATTGAAATTTGGTAGCTGCTGCAGCGAAGGCTTCCAAGTTTTATAGTGATGTAGCATTTGCAGAAGCGGAAGCTGTGAATTGGGGTCTGGAGGTAGCAGGCCATGCAGGATTGCTTGATGTTATCATCGAATCAGATTCTCAAGAGGCAGTGGAGTTAATTAATAGCAGAAAGAGTAGCAGAACCAAAATCTATTAGATTATTTCAGAAGTGCAAAACAAAATGAAAAAATTTAAGGCTATTAAAGTTCAACATACTTCAAATCTTATAATGCCATTGCTCATTTTTTAACTAAGCTAGCTTTAAAAAATGGTGAAACAGCCTGTTTGGGTAGGCTCATACCCCTCAAAAGTTACGTTTTTATTCAATTCTCTGGTCGAATGAAATTATTTTCTCTTCTTAAAAAAAAAAAAAAGAGCACACAAAAATGCAGTCCTCAATTCCATGCTCTAACACAAGACTCAATTTTCGGCCAAACACAGCGCACATTTCAAGTCATCGTCTAACACGAACTCAACTGCAAGTGCAGGAGCAAGTCCCCTCCATTTCATCTTCCAAAACCTCCAATCAGCTTATACTAAGATCCCAAACCCAACCTCAATTCCAATCATGTTCACATGGGAAATCCATTTGGATTTCACCCATCACTCTTCCTCTCGACCCCTAAAACACCGATATTAGACTCACCAACTTTGGTCCTCTTCATTGCGGCATTTCATCCAACACCTCTGACGCTTATAGCAGCCGGCGTTTTCGGGGATGGATTGAGTTAATTGGTGAATTGATATCAACTGCGTTTCCGATATGGGTATCTTTGGGTTGCTTATTGGGTTTGGTCAACCCAAGTTCCTTCAACTGGGTCCAGCCAAAATGGACAATTATTGGCATTACTCTCACAATGCTCGGTATGGGAATGACTCTCACTCTTGACGATCTTCGTGGCGCTTTCGCCATGCCCCAAGGAAATCATTTCTGGCTTTGTGCTTCAGTACTCGGTTTGTTTTTTTCTTCATTGCATTAATTATATTCAAAATTTATTCAACTGCCTGCAAAATGCTTAGATCTTTTATATGAATAAACGTGTGGTAGAATCATGATGAAACGTATATATTCATCTATAATACATGTGGTGAGTACTATGCCCAAGTAATTTCACAAAATTTTCTATGCTGAAGACTTTTAGTCTTACGATACATAATATGAAATTGTTATGTGTAAAAGTACGAATGTATTATGACACATGAATGAATGAGCGACCCTAAAATTATTAAGACTGACGATAAATATTAAAATGTGTTAAAAAAGTCTGTGATGTAGATTCTCAGAGAATATAATGCTTTGTGTGTTTTGACCCTTAACTGAATCCATGTCATTGGTTTAATGGAGGGCCAGCAACCACTAAATCCAACACATCCCATTCTCTGTTTTTTACCCTCAATCTCAATTATCAACAATTTACCTCATTTCAGTGAAAGCAGCTTTTATAAATAAATATGTGAAGATTTTGCATATGATATGTGGAGACAACAATTAAAAAAATAAAAGGAAAAGAAAAGAGAGAGAGAGAGAGGAAGAAGAATACAGGCACTTGAAACTTTACTGATACTAGTGTGTCTATGTATACACTTGGTGTCCAGCTACCTGGCGAAACGCCAAGTGTTTCCTGCCTCCCATAGATTTTAGGCTTTTGCAAGAGCTCCACTTTGAAACTCAACTTCGCCTGGTGGATCCAGGGGCCTTCACGGATTTCAAAAGAAAAACCTATATCTACGCATTCGGAGGTTGTGAATTTAGGAACATTGGTACTGTAAACTTTATGTGTATTTTAGAATCACTTTCACTCAACTCCCAAGATATTTTCGTTTTCCATAGCTTCAGCAGCATTTTGGATATTTGAGGCTTTTCTCTATCCGTTGATTCTAGACTGAAGCTATTAATAACCGGTTTTGCACCATAAGCAACAAATGTCAATTAGTTGACAAATGGTGTTCACTTTCAGTCAACATAACCATGTATTGAAATTTTTATTCTAACTTAGATGGCAATAGGTGACTGATTGCAGGTGATGCCAATATCAGGATTTCTTGTTAGCAAGCTCTTGAATCTCCCATCTCATTATGTAGCTGGTTTAATATTGGTTGGGTTTTTCCCTGGTGGTAAGTAAGTCTGTTATTCTCTGAATATGGACTTGGCTACTTCATCACTATCCACATTTTGATAGATTTGTTATCTCTTGGTTGCAGGTACAGCAACAACATTGTCACTTACATTGCACGGTATGTGAGTATACGTAAACAAAATTATTTCCTCCTCTTTTGTTCTTATGTCTGCCAAAGTCAGATGACCTGGTGGCCTATTTGTTTTCCAGTGGAAATGTAGCACTTTCAGTGTTGATGACAGCCGCAAGCACCCTCTCTGCTGTGGTCAGTTAGCAAATTTTTCTTACTTATCCAATGCATTTTCCTTTAAATCGTTTTTAGGATGGTGCTATCTTAGTGTTGATGTAGATCCAGTAACAGGAATAAATTTACTGTTCTATAATTTCCTTAACAATACAGTTTCAAATACTTTTCTTTTGTGATGCGTACAAGTAGTCATCTGGCTTGCCAACTGTTTGGTTCAGTTTTCTTGAAAGAGGGTTGGAGCTGGCATACTGCAGTTATACTTTTGTTCTCTCAAAATTACCACTCACCAAGATACCACTTTGATATTATATTAAATCTTCTCTTCCCATTTCACTTTTCAGGTCATGACCCCCTTCCTCACAGCGAAACTTGCTCGACAATATGTTGCAGTAGCTGCTATGGGTTTGTTTATGTCCACATTGCAAGCGAGCTTTCTTGCTGAAATACTGTTCTCCAAAGTTGTTGTTTGCTAAACTATAGTTATTAATTGTGCTATGTCCTCAGGTTTTACTTCTTCCTGTACTGGGTGGTGCATTTCTAAATCAATATTTCCAAAGCGTGGTTAAGTTTGTCTCTCCCTTGATGCCACCCATTGCTGTGGGAACTGTTGGAATTCTTTGTGGCAATGCAATTGCTCAGAGTGCTTCTGCAATCCTTATGTCTGGTCTGCAAGTGGTGCTAGCAGCATTTCTTCTTCATGCATCTGGATTTTTCTTTGGATATGTACTTGCAAGGATGCTCGGGATTGATGTGTCATCTTGTCGAACCACCTCTATTGAGGTTGGGATGCAGGTAATTGTTATTATGTATAATTCAATTTCTAAGACAGAGAAGCTCCTTGTTTCATGTAGAAGTGATCCTCCACAGTGTTCCACATCAATAATTGAATATAGAAGAGCAAATGCATATGGCTCTGTGTAGAAAGCAAAATGACCTCTCATATTTTGATCATGGTTCTGGGGTCCTGCTGGCAATTATTCTACGTTAAATCAGATAACAATTTCATAGAGGAGCCAGCCAGCCCTTTCTATTCTTATTCAATCTTTTGTTAAGTCTTATTTTAATGCTTTCATGTACCAGAACTCGGTTCTTGGAGTCGTTCTTGCCTGTCAGCACTTTGGAAACCCGCTCGCAGCAGTACCATGTGCAGTTTCCAGCGTCTGTCATTCAATCTTTGGAAGCGTCTTAGCAGGAATATGGAGACGCTCTACACCCAAGCAAATGCAGGATTGAAACAATATATCAAAATTGTGTAGATGTAGAAATAAGTTTGAACCTTAACCAATATGTATTTGAGATGCAAGATATTACCACTGGATAACTGATTGACGATGTTGGCTCCTAAAGTAGGTGAAGTTAATAATTTTATTAAACCGATGTGCCAAAGATCAATTCAGAGCAATCCCAGTTCTGAAGGTGGTCTGGTACTGGTAAATGCTTTTATGATTGCTTTATGGTAACATTTGTTTGTGTTGTTACAAGAAGAGAGATTGGACGTTACGTGCTGTAATTTGTTGTTAAAGAAGTTAAGATGCCTTCCAAATCTGAAGGTAGCAACCATAATGACATGACATTATAACATATATTTGTCCATGCATTATTGGCCCATTTCCCCTTTCTTGAGAAACAAAATTTAAGGTCTTATGAGACCCGGTCTCTCTTTTGGAAATGCATTCGGTATAGCTAGAAATGTTTTTAAATTGATTAGTAATATGAAGAAATGCATTTGGTACAAGTACAAATTTTTTTAAATTTATTAACTAAAATTTTATAGAAACATGAAATTATTATCACTCAATTTTGGCAACGGTATGCTTCTTATAGTAACATGGATAGTTTGATCTATGCTGATACTCTATATAAAAATAACTTTCACGTAGTCATAAAAATTTTCTAATGTCATTTTGGGCAAATTACAAATAAGAATAAATTTTATGTTGCAATAAATTATAAGTTTTCTAAATCCTTTACGGAAATTATCTCTAACAGTAATAATTATCTGTATATTGTAAAAAATATATATTATGTTACATTAAAGGTTTAACATGAAATATAATGATTTCATAAAGTTATTTGAGCCGATAATTTATTCTTTAGACTTTTAAAATGTATTTGTATATTCCCAACAGTATATAAATATGTTCTACTTATATATATATAGTATATGTATTACCTTTTTCAATATATATATATATATATATATATATATATATATATATATATATATAAATATAATTAATTAATTATCCATGTATAGTGTACTTTATGTCAGTATCACTTACACTAATAATAACTTAAGACACATTAATAATTTTTATAATTACATCTCTATTTAATTATATATAACCTACTCATAGTAATAAAATTAGATTGATCCACATATTATGATTATAGAGAGATTTCACTGCAGTAACAACATATATATTTTTTTTGATGAGCAGTAACAATGTTATTTAAATATACATATTTGACTCATTAGCGAATTTAGCGTCTGATGAAAAGATCCATACCCGCGCCGGCCTAAGATAACCCAAATTCTTCCAAACTTTTGGCGGCTTTAGTTCACAGAATTTTAAAAAACGAAAAGATCCAAACCCGCCAAATTCAAAAGCCCGAAAAGATTCCTCAGATCCCGCCACGCGACCGGCATCCCACTCTGTTTCAAAAGAATCAAAAACCCAAATGAAATCTTTCACCAAACAAAAAATTGGAACCTCAAAAACTCTTTCTCTTTACAGAAATCAACAAAATGGATACCAAATTCGAAGCCTTGCCCCTTCTCAAAAGATTCAGGCTTATGCAACAGCAAGAGCAAGAACAAGAACAAGAACAACAGCATCATCAACAGAAAAATCAAGAATCCGATGAATCCACGGCCAAAAACCTTTGCCTCCCGGCGAAGAAGAGAAAATATTGCTTGTACCCACCACCTTCTCCAGCTACCAGGACCGCGGGCGCCGGCGGCGCTATCAGTTCCATCACTACATATTCCTTGCCGGCCAAGAAAAGGGTATGGGCAATTCAACCCGATTTATCATCTCTCGATCTCAATGTTGAGTGGAAGCCGCCATCGTTCACAGAAATAAAAGACGAGTGCATTAAGGATCAAGAAGAAATCCAACAAAAAGAAGAAGAGGATGATGGGATTCTGTGTGCAGTATGTCAAAGCACCGACGGGGACTCGAAAGACCCCATTGTTTTTTGCGACGGGTGTGATCTAATGGTGCACGCCACTTGCTACGGCAACCCACTTGTTAAAGAAATCCCAGATGGGGACTGGTTCTGCGCCCGGTGCTTGGCCGCTAACGATGAGAATCGGGCGTTTTCTTGTTGTCTGTGTCCGGTTGGTGGCGGAGCCATGAAGCCTACTAAAGATGGTCTGTGGGCCCACGTGGTGTGTGCCGTGTTGGTGCCAGAGGTGTTCTTTGAGGATCCTGAAGGAAGAGAAGGGATTGATTGCTCGAAGGTGCCTAGGACGAGGAGGGAGAAGACGTGTTATATTTGTAAGAGTAAAAGGGGATGTTCTGTTGAATGTTCTGAGCCTAAGTGTTGCCTTTCTTTTCATGTCACCTGTGGGTTGAGTGAGGATCTTTGTATTGAGTATAGGGAAGGGAAGAAGGGTGCTGCTGTTGTTGCTGGCTTCTGTAAAGAACATACCGAGCTATGGAAGAAGGTAAAGTAAATATTTGCTAAATATGTGGTTATTTTTTTTCTTTCAAGTATCATGATTTGTTAGTGATGGTTCTGTTAATGGATTTTGTTTTCTTTATGCAGCAACAGCAGACGGGTAAGTACAGGATTGTGGCCAGAGATGATTGCAAGAAATGAGCAGCTTGCAGGGGCTGATACATTCAACAATGGGTTTGTCTCTATCGAAATATATGATCTCTGCTTGTAATCTTTATCTTTAGATGATAATTATGCTTATATTGGATTAGTTGAAATAAAGCTTTCCCGTATTAGCTATTGGTTTGGCAAGATTGGTACCATGATGCCATTCAAATCCTGTTGGCAACTGATCTCTTATTTATCTGATAAAGTGCGTGATCATGACTTGAAAAGTAGCATTTGTGCTTTAATTCAAACGGACGGGTAAAGTTTTAGCTCTGAGAAGACCTGTATTATATCCTTCTCTTATTTTTCTAAGATAAGATGAAAGGCTTGTGCAATTGAAATTGAAATTTGGGTTCAAATCAATGACTTTGCTGAAATAACTACATTCTTGGTAAAGCCAAATTTGTTTGCATGTTTTTGATTAAGGTACTTGATGAAGGAATCTTAGAAGTAGCTGCTTATGAACAGCTTTCAAGGTGATTAAGGTAGAATATTGAGTGATTTAACTCATAACTAGATCAAGAATTGACAGGTTTCTTTGAAAATGGAATGCAAACAGTGAGAATGAACTATTACCCTCAGTGTCCACAGCCAGAGAAGTTTATAGGCTTCACATCTCATTCTGATGGCTCTAGTCTTACAATTCTGCTACAAGTCAGTGGAGTAGAAGCTCTCCAGATAAAGGACGGAAAGTGGATTCTTGTTACCCCACTTCCTAATGCTTTCATTGTAAATATTAGAAACATGTTCGAGGTATTAACTATAGTATATTACCTTAACTTGGCATTTACATTTATGACTATCATGCATCGCAATATCAGAATACAGTTTTTAGGTGATGTAACAGAAGAAGCAGTATTAATAAACTACCCTTCAAAGGCTTGTTTTGACTGTTCATTTTTCAAACTCCCTGAACCGTTGGCAAGAACGGTGCAATTTGAGCCTTAAGTTGAGTATTAATTTAGTAATTAACAATTGAAGAACGGATATGTGCTAGCTCATGCGCTTTTAGAATTTTTACATTGTAGCTTATAAACCAATGGAAAATACCGTAGCATTGAGCATCATGCAACCTTAAACTCTACCCAAGAAAGAATTTCCATTGGCACATTTTACAAAGCGAGATATGAAGAAACACCCAGCATCCAGTTTGATCTCTGAAGAAACACCCGCGTTGTTTAGAAGAGTGACAGTTGAAGAATACCCCAGGGGCCGATTTGCTCGTGTGCTTAGGGATAGGTCTTGCCTGCATGTCCTGAGAATTCAACTTGGTCAAGGCTAGTACAAGTTTTTCTGGACAGTGGCTGATAAAAATGTGAGCACCTGGAAAGAGGAAGTAAGTTCTATTTATTGTAACCTGTTGCTTAGGTCATAGTGTTTGTGGCACCTTAATGTAAACTATATTATGTGAAATAATGAACAGACCATGTAAGAAGCATTCGAGCGTCAAAAAGGCAAACAAGGTGAGGGCTCGCTGGATGGTACTATTATGTTGCGTTTATTTATCGGATTAGGGAATTAGAATTTAAAATTAGAATTATTAACAATGTTTATTTTGTAAAATAGAGTTGAGAAACAGAATCAGAATTGTGGGATCTATCATAATTTGGGAATGAGTAACGAGAGACTTATTTCTAACGAGGGGGTTTGGAATGAGTCTCTCGTTTTTTGGATTGATTTTTTTTCCTTAAATTAAAAATACTTATTTTGTCCTCATTTATAATTAATTAATAGATTATAATTAATTAATTAATATACTATTTAATAATTACTAATATTATTATTATAATTCATTTATATATTATTATTAATTAATTAATATAATTATTACTATTAATTAATATATATATTATTAACAATAATATATTAATAATTATAGTTCTTGAATATAAATTGAAAAAAAATTGAATATATTAATAATATATTTATCTATTTATTATTATTATTATTATCATTATTATGATGATAATGATGATGATGATGATCATCATCATCATCATTATCATCAAATGACAATAATTAACAAAGAGTATTTTAATAAATTATTAATGATATTATATTTATTATTATTAATTATTTTTATAATAAGAATAAAAATCACACATACAACCACAAATTCTTATACAAACTAAAATTATAAAAATTGATTTGGTATTAATTCTTTGGTTGAAAGAAAATATAAAATAATAAAAACAAGTCATATGGACTAAGTGATATTTAATTCAATTAATTAAATTATGCCACATCAGTTTGTATAAGAGTTTGTAGTTATATTATTACTCTAATAATAATAGTAGTAGTAGTAGTAGTAGTAATTATAGTTAATTAAGGGCATTTAATAATTTAAAACAATTTAATTTATTCTGATTCTGATTTCAAGATAAAATAAATATATTTATGAAATTCTAACTTATTTTCATTTTGATTCTTATAACTCAAGTTAATAATTTATTATGATTTTTATTTCTTATTCTCATTCTATCTCATTCTAATTCCAATTCATTTTGATTACTTACGATTAAATGCACCATTAATGTATAAGGTAATATGGGAATTACTAATAATTAATTGACTAGCTGGTTTGTTACTTCTGATTATCAATAATGGTCGTCCTCGTGCCCATATTTTACTATGCATTTTGAATGGTCCCCTTAAAATAATCCAGAACAGCCATTTGCAAAAAAAATATATGATGAATGGTTAGGTGGAGGGTGCTGATTTGTTAGAAAATATTTCTTTTTAGCTCTTGCGATTGCCTACGGTCTGCACCCTGCGCTCTTGTCCTAAAACCAATACAAAAGCTGTAGCAATCTTAAGAGGATTTTTGGGACAAAAGATGGCCAAGATTGGAGGTTCTCTGCTTGTTCCTTGTGTTCAAGAGTTGGTCAAGAATCCTATGTTAGCTGTCCCTCCCAGATACATACGTCTGGACCAAGATTCACCCCTCAATTCTGATAATACTTTGATTTCACAAATACCGGTTATTGACATGCAGAGCTTGCTTTCTGAAGAATCAATGGATTCTGAGTCAGCCAAGCTCGACTTCGCTTGCAAAGGTTGGGGGTTTTTCCAGGTAAAATGCTTTAGCAAAGTTGGAAACTTTTTTTAACTAGAATATGCTTGTCTGTTATTAAGAATCAAAAAAATCGCAAAACTCTCAATCAAAATATTTATTTTAGAAATTCAGTTTCCGTTGATTTTAGCATATCATGATTTCACTTTTTCCCACCTTGTCCTGTTGCTGTTTTCTGTACTTTCAGGACTGCAGCTTGTGAAATGTGAAGGAACTAGTCTCTGTGTTTATTTGTACAAATTATGAGGAGAAATGAGAAGAAAGCTCCCATCATTTATTTTTGAAACCCTGATTCCATTGATTTATTTGTTTTTGACTTTCTTTATTGCTTTGCCTTTCCACCAGAGATGGATTGGGTTAGGATTAATTTGTTATTGTCTCATTCCTAAAAGTAACTAGGCAGTAAGTATGAAAAGATTCTCTTAACAAATTTCACCTACTCTGTCTCAATAGCTTTTACTAGCTTATCAGAAATATGCTTCTGTCAAAATGTGATAAAAGATACAGTAGTTTATCTCAGTAATTTTATAAGATTCCTGGAGATTATTTGCTGGTACATGGTTTTGAAAATTCAAGTAGTGACCAAACTAGAAGAACTTCATTCTTATTTATTGTTATTCTAGAATATTGAACTTTCTCCAAAACAATAAGTGAAACACACTTGTAAAAATTAATCATTGAGAAGATATATGAACAAATTAAGATTGGTGTTTAATGCAACAGCGATGTTCTAGGTTGAAATGTAACAAATGCTTTTAGCCATCTTTGACAGCAAATCTTCTCTAAATCAGTAAAATAAATTGCAATCTGTCTCAGTAAAACACCTGGACCATTGTGAACTTAGTGGCACAAGTATTAAATCTTAGATGCTGTTCATTCCTGCATTATTTCAGCTAGTAAACCATGGAGTGAGCTCCGCATTTCTAGAGAAAGTGAAGAAAGAGGTTAAGGGATTCTTCAATCTCAGCATGGAAGAAAAGAAAATATATTGGCAGCATCCAGGCGATGTAGAAGGATTTGGACAAGCCTTTGTTGTATCTGAGGAACAAAAGCTTGATTGGGCTGACATTTTCTCCATGATCACTCTTCCAGTTCATCTGAGGAAGCCACACTTATTTCCTAAGCTCCCTGCTTCCCTCAGGTTCTCTCTGTTTGTGCTTGATATGGATTTGCAAACAAAAACAGCAAATTAAACCTTCTATGATTCTATCTGATGTCTTATCTTCTTTTTTCTTGTAGAGACACCTTGGAAGTTTACTCAATGGAGTTAAAATCTCTGGCCATGAACCTGATATCGAAAATGGGAAAAGTTTTAAATATCAAAGATGAAGAATTGAGAGAATTCTTTGAAAATGGTTTCCAATCAATGAGGATGAACTATTACCCTCCTTGTCCTCAGCCAGAGAAGGTTATGGGCCTCACCCCTCATTCTGATGGCTCTGCTCTTACCATTCTGCTACAAATCAATGAAGTAGAAGGTCTCCAGATCAAGAAGGATGGAAAATGGATTCCTATCACACCACTGCCAAATGCTTTCATTGTCAACATCGGAGATGCATTGGAGGTAATAAATTATGATTACTTACCTTGGCATTTATATTACCTTGCTCATGTTCTCTAATATTTTTAACATTGCAGATTATAACCAATGGGACATACCGTAGCATTGAGCATCGTGCAACTGTAAACTCTGTACAAGAAAGACTTTCCATTGCCACATTTTACACAAAGAGATTAGATGGTGAACTATATCCAGCATCCAGTTTGATCTCCGAAAAAACTCCTGCATTGTTTCAAAGAGTGACAGTTGAAGAATACTTTAGGAGCCGGTATGCTTGTGAGCTTAGGGGAAAATCTCAACTGGATGACCTGAGAATTCAACATGGTCAAAGCTAGTACAAGTTTATTTTGGATAATTGTAGATTTGTGCCTGGAATCTTTTGATGATAATTGTGCTTATTTTGGATCAGTATCTTTCATTTTTGAAATAGAATTTTGGGATACTTGTCATTGTTTTTATGAGATTTCAAGAACTATTTCACTTGCTTTCGGAGTTAAAGATGATTCAAATGTGATATTAAATACTTAAGCATGCCATTCTAATGCTTGCATGCCAAGTACATCCTTATGAACAATGTACTTGTTAGAATGTCGCTGAAGTTGGATACATAACAAAATGCTCAGTTTATATGTTGTCATTTCGCTAATGAAATTCGTCACATTAAGAAGATTGCTGTGATAATGTGTTTTACAACCTTCCCTAGTAGCATGCTTCTTGTTAAAATAAGTAGTTTTTACCGAAAACATTCAAGGCAATAAATTGTAACAAATTTTGTATTATTTGTAGCAACATTGTCCTAACATGTTTTAAATGTTCCATAGTACACATTGCATAAGTTGTAACTTGTTACTAATTTAAAAAAAAATATATTATCAAGAACTAAAAATGAGACAAATGTTACTTACATAAGTTGAGCTCGGATTCACAAGCAAAATACGAGGTTTTAATTGGTTGTAATCAGATAAAAATATAAAGATAATTAATGCCCAAACATAAATGGCTATAAATGTATACATGACTAATCGACTACGATGCAGATATCTGGTCGAACTCGATACCATGACCATCTTATTTTGTCAACACCTGAATTGGTCTTGGTGGATCTAACTCTGACATCCTCCTGTACTCCACACTGCTTATACCTGCGCCCACAACACACAATTAGGGGTGCCGAATGTTTTTCCAGTGGAAACTCTCCGACGCTCAAGTCAGTTTTCGGGATTCTGGAGAAACTGGTGCCACAAATGTCTGTGGCTTCAAAGTAATTATTTAAAATATGAATTATATTGCTTCACAAGAAAGAAAATTTTAAGAGAAAAGTATTTTGGAATCAAAAGGATAGAGTTTCCCCCCTCGTCCGGAAAAAAAATCCCCTCTGGTTTGAATTTGCAGGACTTTTATAGGCAACCGAACGTGGCCCATTATCCTTCATTCATGGATATTAGTGGGTTTGTTGGATGACAGACCAAGTAGTGGGTGAACGTGTAGGCTACAAAGTAGTTGGGCTTGATTCAATAACTATCTGATCGCGGGTATCGTGTTCGATTTTCCTGGAGCAGCTTGCTGGACAAACACCTAATCTTAACGTCTCCTCGTAACCCTTTAGCAGACCTCATGCATAGGAGCAGCCAAGCATTGTGGATATGTTCATGCCTTTCCAAGATCACGAGGAGGCTACATCCTAGACCAAATATATGCACATGTAGACATGTAAGTGGTGATGTTTTAACCTCCCAAATACTGGCCCCTTAGTTTCTAGTATTACGAGTGAAATGAAATAAGACTAGAAACTAAAAATACATTCTACCAACCGTCGCAACGTTTATAGCCGAGGGCAATAATATTTTATAGACTAGATAGCATACCTTGGGACATCCAGCCGCCTCTAATCATCCTTATAACCAAATGGAGATACAAGCAAAATTAAAAGCATTTGCTCTCCAACTTCCATTACTGCCTTGATCACCCATCATCTAGCTTTAAATGCTAGCAACGTGGCATATTCTATACGATGCATTTGAAATTTGAAGTGGCGGTTTCATATTTCTAAGACGCATCTTTTCAACTAATATTCTTGTCACTTGAAACGCTTCACTTCATAAAATAAATCCCTAATTTCCAATCCCTTTCTCATTATTCACTTGCTATTTACTCTTTTTCCAGTAGCGAAAAAAGAAATTTCCTTTGAGTGAGAAACCCTTCTTTCGTCGTCATCGCCATGACTTCCACTTCGTTGGTCTCAAGCCATCTCAGGTACTACTATTTGAACTCATCCCTGGTTGTTGTTGCATAGGTTTGCGTTGTTCTTTCTTGTGCAAGTGTTTGATTTTGTTTTGGTTCCAACGAGGTCAAAAAGAAAAGAAATAGTTATTGAGGTCAAAAGCAAGGAAGAATTAGACTTTTACCCCAATATGTTGAGGGGGCCTCTTTTTGATCCCCAAGCCCCCTTAGATGTTGTAGGACCATCTAGTGTTAGGGATATCCCTAGGGAGACTACACATGAGGTTTCTTCCTCACCAAGTAATGGTAAACCAAATAGAAATATTCGTGAGGGGGTATCAGGTCTTGGCGAAGCCTCTAGCTCAAGCATAGCAGAGAGCGTCAAGAAGGATAGTAGTAGTGGGGAGAATACACCTAAGGAGTTTAGGCCAACTAAGAAAAGGAAGCTTGGCCATAGGGTAGAAGCTGAATCTTATCCTATAGACTTTATGAGGTGTAGCACTACCCAAAATGACTTGGATAAGTTGAGAGATTTTTACAATATGCCCCGATGACATCCACCTCCTTATTCCTGGGAAAGAGGACGTCCCCAGTCGCCCCCTAGAGGATGCGTGACCCTATACCTGGAGTGCTTTAGGCTAGGTGTAAGATTAGCCCTTCAACCCTATTTTGTGCAAGTGTTGGGCGAAAAGCACCTAACTCTAGGCCAGCTTAACCTAAATGAATAAAGTGTATTTTCTGGCTTGTTTGTATTGCGGGATAGATGTGGGCTGGGTGAGCCTACAACTGTTGAAATAAAGAATTTGTATCAATTGAGAAACAACCCCAAAGATGCAGGCTGGTACTACTTCATGTCAAGCTTTGCGAAGAGAAAACCCATCACAAATATTCCAATGTCATGTGGTAATTGGAAAAGCAAGTTCTTTTTGCTGGGGGAAACTGGGGTCGAGTGGTTTCAACACCTAATAGAGAGGTCAACATCCCTTCTCATTTTGCACCCCAAGTTATTTACTATTCTAAACATCTCAAGCTTATGCTTACTAACTACTTTTCTTCTCATCTTTTGTTTCAGTCTTTCAGATTCTTGGAGCCTAGTTTATAACCTCGAGGAGAGACTATTACTTAGGGTCTAAACTGCCATGGTCAACGCTTGCTCGTGTAAGGATCTCTTAACATCCACCAGTCTCATTGAATCTTAGCTGGTTAGAGTAGCAACAGGAATGGCCTATAGGATCCTTGCTGCTCTGTCAAGGAAACGTGCTCGTACCACGGATGACTCGAATGGCACACCTTCCTCACCCAAAGAGAGTAGTGTTGTGCAGACCAGATCTCCACCGCCGGCACTCCCACCCATTCTTGAAGCTCGCAAGGGTGTAGACGAGAGACCGAATGAGAGGAGTCCTAAGAAGTGTGCCCTATCAACTGATCGAGCTTCATCACCACCACTAAGGGACTGTGCTAATTTTTTGGCTGCATTCCAGAGGGAGTATGCTACGTCGGTGGATTTTAGATTTGTCAAAGAGCTTGAAGGCATGAATCTGAGCAAGATGGAGAGTTCACTCCAAAAAACTGTGTTCCAGCTCGCTATTGCAACCACCTACTATAAAGCTAAGTCTACTCGAAATGATAAAGAATGCCAAGCTGAGATCCGGCCGTTAAAGAAAAAGGCTAAGAAAGCAGAGCGTGCAGAGAAGCGATTAGTTAAGCTTTGCCAGGAAGTTCTTGGTCTCGAAGAAAAAGTTGCTCTTGTTGTACTGAAAATTACATAGCTCAAGCATGAGATGGTTGAAATGAAGGCTGAACTTGACACAGCCAAAAGCGAGCGAGATACTCTAAAGGCTACGCATGAGAACCAACTGAAATCCTTGGAGTTGGAGATTTCTGAACTCAAGGACAGAGTTGGTAGCTTGGAGGAACATGTGGATGAAGAGTACAACTCCAAGCTCGCTTTCAACTACAACTGCATCATGTCTGTTCTTAAGACGGAATATCCGGAGCTGGACGTGACCAAGTTGTAAAAGGTATGAATAAATATATGCAAAAGCAAAATCAGGGGACTACGAGCCAAAAAGGAGCCCCTGCGGATGTTGAAGTGCTATATCAAAATGTTGAAGACAAAGAACAAAACCTCGAACGTGCTCAAGCAACCACCCCTTGCTTCTGCCGTCAACCCTTCATTTGTCAGCAGATCCTCCTACCTAAGGTTTATAACTTGTACTCCTTATAAGGACTGCGAGCTTTTTACTTGCTCGTGCATTTTGAACGTATGTAAAATTTGTTTTTAATTTATCTCGCACATCACAATTTTTTATTTCCGCTTTGGAAGGACCTACATGGTACTCTGCTGGATTTATTATTTAAACCGTTTGAGTACTCGGCTATGTTTATCTCAATACAAGCAAGCTTCGAAACTTGAGCGTTTCTTACTCTAAATTTTTCCTAAACAATTAACTGTTTGGCATTATTTGGTTGCAAGAACTGGGCCAATCGATGCTGTTGTCTCATTTTGAGCAGGGTTAGTGAAATAAGCCCTAACTTTTACAATGAATTCTCGCAATCAATTACTTGTTTGACCTCATTTGGTCAAAGGGTTTTCGCAATACTTTGTTTTCTAGTCTAGCACTGTGTGGGCTTCGAAACCTTCTTTAGTCTTTTACTCACTTTAGAAAACATTTTACTAGCTTATGCCTGATCATCTTCACTTGACCTAGCAGGTTGCAAACTTTTAACTTTTTTCGCCTCGAATTGGCTTTGAGACTATTAAGTCTTTTATTTGCCTTAGAATATATTTACCAAACATATGCCTACTCATCTACTCTCGACAAGCAGGTTTCGGTAAATTTTGACTTTGTGTCGCCTCAAATTGACTTTGAGATTGTTAAGTCTTTTATTTGCCTTAGAATATATTTACCAAATATTTGCCTGCTCATCTGCTCTTAACGAGCAAGTTTCAG
The DNA here is from genome assembly GCA_030449075.1 of Murraya paniculata. Lineage (NCBI taxonomy): Eukaryota > Viridiplantae > Streptophyta > Magnoliopsida > Sapindales > Rutaceae > Murraya > Murraya paniculata. The sequence goes on from JAEVFN010000066.1 coordinate 476,391, forward strand.
CAAACTTTGACTTTGTCTCGCCTCAAATTTACTTTGAGACTGTTAAGTCTTTTATTTACCTCAGAATATATTTACTAAATACATGCATGCTCGTCTTCTCTCGACAAGCACGTTTCGGTAAACTTTGACTTCATCTCGCCTCGAATTGGCTTTGAAACTATTAAGTCTTTTATTTGCCTCAGAATATATTTAACAAATATATGTCTGCTCGTCTGCTCTCGATGAGCAGGTTTTGGTAAACTTTAACTTTATCTCGCCTAGAATTGGCTTTGAGACTGTTAAGTCTTTTATTTGCCTCAGAATATATTTGCCAAACATAGGCCTGCTCATCTGCTCTCGACGAGCAAGTTTCAGCAAAACTGGCTTTTGTCTCGCCTTGAGGAGGCTTTGAGACTTCAAGTCATATTTTTGCCTTAGAACTTTTTTGGATCCAATATTGCATTTAGAAATAGAAAAGATTGTCTAAATGAGCATCGTTAAGCTCTTACTATTCAATAGTTCAAAAATTACAATAATAAATTGAGTATGCTCACTGCATTATTACACTAAGATTGAACATCAACATTGAAAATTCAAGGACTAGCTTAACACGGAGAATGCTTACGGGAAATACTTCTTTAAATGCTTGGCATTCCATGACCACTTGACCTCACGACCATCCGCGTACACTAGCTTATAGGCCCCTGGTCCTGCCACTCGCAAAACTCTGTACGACCCTTCCTAGTTGGGTCCAAACACCCTTTGGCTCAAATCCTTTGTGCTTTGGTTGACCTTCCTGAGAACCCAATCTCCATTTCTGAATTGCCGCACTTGAACATTCTGGTTGTAATAGCAAGCTACCCTTAGCTAGTATTCCAGCTGATCTTCTAGCGGCCGAATTGCTCTTTTCATCTAATAGATCTAAATTTAAACACATATGTTTATCATACTTCCCCTCATCAAAGTGGGTTGTTCGATGCGTGCTAACCCCAATCTCTATGGGAACCACCGCTTCATGACCAAAAGCCAAGGCAAACAGGATTTCTCTTATGGCAGTCTTATGAGTGGTACTATGTGCTCAAAGCACACCAGGTAATTCGTTGCCCAGGCCCCCTTCCGCTCTCCTAACCAGGTTTTTAAAAGTTTCTTTATAACCTTGTTCGCGGCCTCCACTTGCTGATGAGCAAAATTTCAACTCTTCGCCTAAGTTCTTGCAAAATTCCCTAAAGTTGTGGTTATCGCACTGTCTTTAGGGAATCCTATACCAACATATTGTGTTACTCCATATAAAATTAGTTGTCCTCTTTTCTATGATCTTACTTAAGGCTTCAACTTCAATCCACTTCGTGAAATAGTCTATGGCCACGATTGCATGCATGGCTACTCTTCGCCCTTTAGGTAGAGGTCTTATTAAATCAATGCCCCATTGTGCGAAAGGCCACTAAGAGGACATTGTTGTAAGTTTTTCTAGAGGTTGAGCTGGAAAGCATGCAAAATTGTGGCAACTCTTGTAGCTCTTAGTCTTCTCTTATGCGTCTCGGTGCATGGTTGGCCAGAAATACCCTTGCCTCAAAGCTTTAAAAGCTGAAGATCTTTCCCCATAGTGATTTCTACAAATCCCTTCATGAATCTCTTGCAGCACATAGTCTGCTTCCTCTTTATTTAAGCATCTCAACAACGGCAAAGTATACCCTCGACGATATAGTACGTCATCGACTAACGTATATCTGTCTACCTAACACTTAAGTCTTATTGCTAGTTTTTTATCTGGTGACAGATCCTTTTCCCAAATGTATGAAACAATCAGATTCGCCCACGAGAGCCTTACGTCTATTGTCATCACTTCCGCTTCTTACTCGATGCTCGGGGAGGTTTTCGATTCCACTAGAATAGACTTAGGAATCTTCACATTTGACATCACTGCCATTCGAGCTAACATATCTACTTGATAATTCTCTGTTCTTGATATCTGCTCGATCTCCACCTACTGAAATATCTTCATCATCTATTTTGCCTTTTTGAATACAACTCCATCTTTTCATCTTTTGCCTGAAAGCTTTCGTTGAGATGGTTAACTACTAACTGAGAATATGTTCATATTCTCATCCTCTCAACTCGCACTGCTTGAGCTAGCCTTAAACCGGCGATGGAAACTTCATATTCCGCCTGGTTATTAGTCGTTTTGAATTCAAAATTTAAAGGATAGGAGACTTCGACTCTTTCTACGTTGCGCAATATCACTCCTGCTCTAGATCCTTGCTCTCCACAAGATCCATGCACCACTACCAACCAAAGCTTGTCTGAATTTTCTTCGTCCATTTTCTTATCCTTAATGGTATCCTCACTTGGCTCCGTGTACTTGGTAACAAAGTCAGCTAGTGCTTGTGCTTTGATAGCTGCTCGAGGCTGATAGCTTATGTCGAACTCGCTCAACTTTACTGACCATTTCACCAAGCGACCAAGCTAAAGCAACCTATGATGATGTTGGCAAAGAGATGCTTGTCCATCTAAACTTCTACTCGATGACTGTTTTTCATTATGCTTGACAAGTCCCCCTTCTTTCTGAGCCTTCTTCTCCTTACGTCTCAAGTCCTCTAACTGTTCGCTCCTTATTCTTGTCAGTTTCCCCTCTTTAATCTCAATATCTCTTTTCGCTTAATCATATACAGCTGAATACGACCCGATTGTTGGATTCCTTAGGTTATACCACAGCTTTCCTATCTTTACCCCCTTTTTTAACCCTCTCAGTGCTTGGGAATGATTAAAAGCCCCCAGGTCGAGGACCGCTCTGTTATATGGCTTTATAAATTCCCTGAGAGGCTCGTTTTTCCCTTGTTTGATCCCCATTAACTCTATCATGTCATCTCCTGGGACGACTGCTCTGTGGAAATGCTCTGCGAACTTCGAGCACATCTGCTCGAAACTCCTTATACTGCCATGGGGCAACCTCTAATACCATTCTCGTGCTCGCCCTTCTAATGTGAATGGAAACACCCTCCATCTTTGTGCTTGTGTTAGTCCCTATACTCCCATCACATCGTTAAATCGTTTAATGTGGACTACGGGATCACTTTTCCCAGTAAACTTGAGGTCGGGAAAATAAAAATCTCTCGGGATCATTGCGCTCATGAACTCAATAGAGAGCGGAGATTCATCGTCAAACATAATCCTCCAACTCGGAGCTCGTATTCGACCTTGCATCTTGTCAATAATACGGGCTAACCTTCGTACTTCCACTCCAAGCCCCTCCGCACGACCAAGATTCTGAATGGCGATTTGCTCGCATTTACGCTTGGCTTCACATAAATGTTGCCTTAGTTCGCCTTCTTCTCGACTCATTTATGCTCTATTATTTGCAATGGGCTCGCCTCTCCTTCGACTTTCTGTTCCCAAATCTCGTTCATCACATGGAAGATTGTTGTTGGGTTGCGGCTCATCTCAACTCTCATGTGAGCCTCTCTCATCCAATCTTTTCTGCCTATCCTATAACTCGTGCAAAATAACAGTAAGGGCTCCATCTGCTTCTCCATTCATTCAGTCCTCTCCTGCACCGCCCTTATCCCTGGCCTCGCTCGCTATTTCACGCAAAGTGCCTGTTTCATCCACTCTTGACCTTCCTCTCGAAAATTATTATTCCCACCTTCCATATTCACAACCTTTCCTTCAAACACTACCTTTCTTCCTACAACTAATTGTATAAGGGGTAGCTCTTCATCCCGCTCCCCATAGACGGCACCAAAATGTTGATGCGGATATATGGTTGAGCTCGATACCACGACCATATTATTTTGTCAACACCCGAATTGGTCTTGATGGATCTGACTCTGACGTCCTTGTGTCTGCACACCATTTAGACTTGCGTCCACAACACGGGGTGCCGGATATTTCTCCAGTCAAAACCCTCCGACGCTCAAGTCAGTTTTCGAGATTCTTGAGAAATTTGTGCCACAAATCTCTGCTGCTTCAAAGTAATTATTTAAAATAGGAATTATATTCCTTCACAAAAAAAAAAATTTTAAGAGAAAAGTATTCTGTAATCAAAAGGATAGAGTCCCCCCCTCCCCCGTCCGGAAAATAGTCCCCTCTGGTTTGAATTTACAGGGCTTTTATAAGCAGCTGAACGTGGCCTATTATCCTTCATTTATGGATATCAGTGGGTTGGTTGAATGCACAGACCGAATAATGGGTGAACGTGTAGGATACAAAGTAGGTGGGCTTGATTCAGTAACTATCAGGTCGTGGGTATCGCGCTCGATTTTCCCAGAGCCGCTTGTTGGACAAAGACCTGATCTTAACTCTCCTCGTAACCATTTAGCAGACCTCATGCACAGGAGCAGCCAAGCATTACAGATCTGCTCATGCCTTTCTAAGATCACGAGGAGACTACATCCCAGACCAAATATATGCACATGTACGCGGTGACGTTTTAACCTCCCCGAACACCTACGATTCGAATCAACTATTTTCTTAATGGTGCACAGTCAATTACAACACAAAACCAGATTGCAACGTGTTAGAAAAAGTTTTAAGTAATTATGGAATATTACTATTTTTTTATTCATTTCTTGTCGCATGTATATTTTAATCATTTATGATAATATGTTTACGCACATAACAAGGAATAGATAAAAAGCAATACTCGATAAGCACTAAAGACCTTTGAATTGCAGACCCGAAATGGTGGATTGCTCTCACAAGTCAATAGCAAATTATCACGGGCCGCCCGCACATCAAACTCATCCCGTCACAAAATGCTGACTTGCTCAAAACTGTACATTTTAAACATTTGCAATGCTCCAAGACCAATGCCAAAACAAAAAGCAGTACTCAAAATATCTTTAGCTTTTGGGTTGATGAGAAGGTCGGAACTACAAATAAATTAATTGACTGATGATTTGTTACTTGTCGTTATCAATAGAGGATAGTCTTGTCTGGCCAATATTTTATCATGCATTTTGAGTCACGTGCAAAAAATTAAAAATTCGTTGTTATCCTGAATGGTTAGGTGGAGGATGCTGAATAATTTCTTAGAAAATTTTTTTTTTCTTATTTACTAATGGTGATTGTCAGCAGTCATAGTCTTGTTCCAAAACCAATACAAAGTTGTAGCAATCTTCAAAGGATTTGAGGAACAAAAGATGGCCAAGATTGGAGGTTCTCTGCTTGTGCCTTGTGTTCAAGAGTTGGTCAAGAATCCTACGTTAGTTGTCCCTGACAGATACATACGTCCAGATCAAGATTCACCCTTTGTTTCTGATGATATTTTGATTTCACAGATACCAGTTATTGACATGCAATTCTTACTTTCTGGAGAATCAATGGATTCTGAGTTAGCCAAGCTCGACTTCGCATGCAAAGAATGGGGCTTTTTCCAGGTATAATGCTTTAGCAAAGTTAGAAAATTGTTTCACCAGAACATGCTTGTCTGTGATCACGAATCTATAAATATGCAAACGCTCAATCAAATGGGCAAAATTAAAATTCATATTTATTTCTTAAACCCACGTACAATTGATGTTAGCATACCATGTTTTCACTTTCCAGTGTTGTCTGTGGCTTAGGACTGAAGCTTGTGAAAAGAAGAACTTTTCTCTGATTTATTTGTTCTTTGAATTTCTATAGTGCTTTACCTTTCCCCATCCAGGCATGGATTAATTAGTTATTTCATTCCAAATTCAAACAGGCTATATGTATTAAAAAGATTGGCTTGACAAATTTCACCTCCTCTGTCTCAATAGCTTTTGGTACCTTACGAGAAATATGCTTCTGTCAAAATTTTTAAAAGATATATTATAATAAATTGTGTAAGACCCCTTCGAACCCCCTCGAAAATGTACTCAGTTCTGTAGTAAATGTTGCAAATTTAATCTAATTTGAAGACAATTCGAGGTAGTAATATTGAGATTGTTAGCTGCTGTATAATTTTTAAAATTCTAGTTGTGAACAAACCAGAACTTTGTGCTCATTATAGTTATTCTCGAATACTGAAATTTCTCCTAAACAATGAGTAAAAAACACTTGGAAAAACTAATCGTTGACAAGATTTTAATGTAACAAACGCTTCTAGCCATCTTTGACAGTAAGTCTTATCTCTAAATCAGTCAAGTAAGTTGCAATCTGTCACAATAAAACACCTGGACTATTGTGAACTTAGTGGCACGATTATTAAATCTTTGCTGCATTTCATTCCTGCATATTTTTCAGCTGGTAAATCATGGAATGAGCACAGCATTTATAGAGAAATTAAAGAAAGAGGTCAAGGGATTATTCAATCTCAGCATGGAAGAAAAGAAAAAATATTGGCAGCATCCAGGAGATATGGAAGGATTTGGACAAGCTTTTGTTGTATCTGAGGAACAAAAGCTTGATTGGGCTGACATTTTCTCCATGATGACTCTTCCAGTTCATCTGAGGAAGCCACACTTATTTCCTAAGCTCCCTCTTTCCCTCAGGTTCTCTCTCTTTCTCTGTATCTACCTCAATGTGATTTCGAATTGCAAACAAATAAAGGATAATGCATCTCTTTTCCTGTAGAGAGACCTTGGAAGTTTATTCAATGGACTTAAATACCCTAGCTGAGAACCTAATATCAAAAATGGGAGAAGCGTTAAATATCAAAGATGAAGAAATGCGAGAATTCTTTGAAAATGGACTGCAAGCAATGAGGATGAATTATTACCCTCCATGTCCTCAGCCCGAGAAGGTTATGGGCCTGTCGCCGCATTCTGATGGAGCTGTTCTTACCATTCTACTACAAGTTAATGAAGTGGAAGGTCTCCAGATAAAGAAGGATGGAAAGTGGATTCCTGTTACCCCACTCCCTAATGCTTTCATTGTCAACATTGGAGACACATTGGAGGTAATAATTATAGTAAATTACCTTGACTTGGCATTTATATGGGCTTGCTTTTGTGCTTTAATAATTTTTACATTGCAGATTATAACCAATGGGACATACCCTAGCATTGAGCATCGTGCAATTGTAAACTCTGTACAGGAAAGAATTTCCATTGCCACAGTCTACTCAGTGAGATATGATGGTGAAGTGTATCCTGCGTCCAGTTTGATCTCTGAAAACACTCCTCCATTGTTTAGAAGAGTGAGAGTTGAAGAATACTTTAGGAACCGGTATGCTCGTGAGCTTAGGGGAAAATCTAATCTGGATTCCGTGAGAATTCAACATGGTCAAGGCTAGCATAAGTTTACTTTTTATAACTAAAGAGTGTGGTACAAAAACTCTGAAGGACGTTGCTATTAAAATTGTGTGTGGAACTGAAAATAAGAAATAAGTTCTATGAATACTGTGGTATAACCTGCTGTGCTATGGTCATTGTGTGTCTAATAGCTCTATCATTTGAAATACTGAATAGACCATGTAAGAATCTTAAGAATTGCAGACTGGCGCATGGAATGTTTCAATGATATATAATTGTGCTTGTATTGGACCAGTACCTTTCTTTCTTGAAATAGAATTTTTGCATGCCTGTCTTGTTTTTAATGAGATTTCAAGAAATATGTGACTGGCTTTCTATTGTATGTGCTATAATAGGTCCCATTCGGGGGAGTTGATAACTATTCATAGCTATTGGTGTCAAGAAGAGTTCGACCCAATGCTTTATTTTAGCAAAGAAGCAGTGTAGTTTCTGTACCAGAAGTTACAATTTTCAGTTATTAGCAACAAGTTTTTAATTATTGGTAACAATATTGTCCTTACACGTCTTAAATGTTCTATAACACACATTGTGCGAATACATAACTTGTTACTAATAACCAAAAATATTGTTGCCAATAACTGAAAATGGATGTTTGTTACACATGCTGCAAGGGTAACTATGAATTTCATATTCAGATTGTACCTCTCAAAGTCGCAGGGCTGATGATCTGATATGATCTGATATTATGCTGAGAAAAATACAAGATTTTGATTGGCTGTCATCAGATAATATGAAAAAAATTAACATGAGATCCAAATTCTTAGGAGTTACGCAACTCAATGCGCTACATTTTTGGATAATGGAGGGCAATTAACATCCAACAGCAGACTGCAATTTGTCATATTCACAAAATATCTATGGACAAACCGCAGACGCGCAATGGTGGACTGGTACCGCACAAGTCCAGAGCAAATAATGACTTGTGGAATAATACAGTTTCTACTTGTGCTTTATGAATAAAAAGCTGTAGCATTATTGTTGAGAGAATTTGTGGAACGAAGAGATGTCCATGTTCGGAGGTTCTCTGCTTGGGCCTTGTGTTCAAGAGTTGGCCAAGAATCCTACGTTAGCTGTCCCTCCCAGATACATGCGACCAGGCCAAGATTTAACAACAATTCATGATGATGTTTTGGATTCATAGATACCAGTTATTGACTTGCAGAGCTTGTTTTCTGAAAAGTCTATGGATCCTGAGTTGTCCAAGCTCCACTTAGCTTGCAAAGAATGGGGTATTTTCCAGGTAAATTCCTTTTGCCAACTTATTATGACTTTGCTTCTGAAAGATTTGGCTAAGATGAGATCTCATTCGTTAAATACCAACCTTTGTCTTTTATTGTCACTTCAACTCAAATAACCACCAGCTAAGCTATACCTGCGCACCTTGAGGCGTCCAAGTTTGTACTTTTTCATTTGGACATGCTTGGTGTGTTAATAGTTGCCTGAGGTCAAGAACTAAGAAATCTGTATACTCTCAATCAGAGAGCACAGTAGATCAAATTCAGATTAGATTATGTTTCATTCTTAAAGTAAAGTAGGCCACAAGTATGAAAAAGAACCCCTTTCACAAAGTTGGCCTACTCTGCATCAATGCGTTCTTATACTGTAAGTTAGCAATAAGAAAGCTGTAACAAAATTTAAGCAATAAGAAAGCTGTAACAAAATTTAAGTCCACAGTCTTACTCAAGCCTGTTTAAGCACTCATTCTTTTAAGAATTGAGGGATGCGACTGACCTTGTTGGATTACGTACCCATCTAACTTGCTTTCTTATATAGCTGAGAAGAGAAACCTGCAATCTTGAAAATTAAATTGTCTTTAATATCTTATCCATTTCCAGGCTTACGGTAGCCTGGGCAGAACTATAAGCAAATTTAAAATGGTGTATCATGCAAATGCGATGCTTTTAGTTTATTCAAACGTAACAAATGCTTTATTCATCTCTATCGGTAAATTTTGCTCTGAATCAGTCTAAGAAGTTGCACTATGTATCAATAAAAATACCTTGACCAGCATGAAAAACTGATACAAACTCTTAAAATAATTAACATTATTTATTTTATTTACTAATTTTATATTGTTGGTTAATTTTGAATTAGTCAAAAGCAGTTGCACTTATTTTATGAAACTATATGTAAGTAGCAGAACATTATGTGAAATCATGCTTAGTGTTACTAATTTTAGGTTGTAATATTAAATAAACTTTATTATATAAAACTTGATGTTATTCAACAACAATGTGATGAATTTATTATTTTAGCAACATAAAAGTTGTATTTGGGAGTTTTATTGGTTTCTCAAATAACCAATATTTATTTGGAGGTTTTGATTTCTTCTAATTAACCTCATTTATCATTTAATTCTTCTGTTTCATTTGATTTTTCCTTATAAATTTTAATGTTCGTATCATTTGATATTAGGGCGAGGCAACAAATGAGGAGATCAAATCCTTACAATGGAGTAGAAATTAGAGAGGATATAGAAATTGATGGAGGTTATGATTCTTGAATAAAAAGAATTTTCAAAAAAATTATTGTGTGTGATGGGTGAAATGTTAATCAAATTGGATGCAAAATTTCATCTTCAGGCGTCCATAATAGTAAAAATATAGAAGAAAATCTTGCATGTTCAATTGAATATAAAAGTTCCCAACAAGGTGGCCATGCGGCAACCTCAGAGGAAGATGAACAATGCAACAATCTTGTGGGTTCATTGCAAACTCAACGTATTCAGCAAAATCGCATCCTAAAGCTTAGAGTTCTATTTGGCCAGCCGAAGGTGCAAGGTGTCTCTGATACCATAAATGTAACACCCCAAATCTAACACATGCAAGGCACGTGATGAAGGAAGTCACTTACAAATCAAATCTTTATACAAAAATCTTAAACTAAAATATCTTAATTTTTTTTTCAAATAAAACCACAAATCCATATGTCTAATACTAAATATTTTTTTCCAAAGACATAAATATAACAAAAGTCTCAAAACTCCCGAAATACAAATTCATAAATAGACAAACTTAAGGAAAACGTAAATTCATCATTCTCTTATTCAACTAATAAAATTAAATGAATCTCTAGCTCCAAAGATAAGCACATCTCTCAACAAGGTACTTAATCTGCAAAAAGTATTGACGAAGGGTGAGCTGTCAACTAGATAATTAAAAGCATTACCAACACACTTGAGTTATCGAGTACCAAAAATATTTCAAACCATTTTTTATCAAAACATATATTAGAAATAATAGATAAAACGATATATTGTAATAGAAAGACTTAATTTCGTAAGTGATTCAAAATATTATAATCATAATTAATCATGAAAGCAAATCGTATAATACATACACATAAAACAAAAGGTTAGTTCATGTCATATAGTGTCACCTATATTCCCGGTAACCCGGTCAGAAATAAAATTAGAATCAGAATATTGTGTACACACTTAGAATAAAAACTCAGTACTGGTCCAGAACATATATATTGCATAATACGATCATAATCAGAATCAGAACAACTATAGACAATGAGCCAAAACATTTAAATTATTTTTCCATATGTAATGACTTGTACGTGGCACTTTGTACTGTATGTGGCATTTTCCAGCACCTTGGTCGCCCCCGAACAATCATCAATAATCTCTATATGTGATCAAGACATTCTTATCAGACTCATAAAAGATCATAACTATGAATTAGACTTACCCATTATAATATTTTGTAGACAACTTCATAAAAAAATTAATCATTTAGCAAAATAAATTACATATTTAAAGGCATTTATAATATCATGTTAAATCAGATAAAAATAACATAATTTTCATATTTGAAAACATTTACATAAAATAATTTTGTTATGAAAAACAATTAATTTTCAAGGAACTATAAAAATACATTTAGTATCAAGATAATCATACATATCAGTACATTAGAAATGAAGTTACCTATCTCTATAAAAACAATGATCTAAACACGCCTCCAAGCCTCAAACAGCCTCAAGCACCTCCAACATTTTAAATAAATACAAGATATAACTATTAACAACTTATTCTAAGAACCTGATTTTCTAATTCATATATGTACATGTCTTATTCTTAGAATTTTAACTCTTGATCTAAAAATCAAAATGACACAACATTTTACAGAAGTATTCTGGATATCCATGAGTATCTCCCATATTTTTTTCAAGAGGATTCGACACCAAAAACATTTTCAAAACTATTTGTTTCTTAATAAATTCAAAATTGTCTCACAATGTCTTAACTAAACAGTATATATTTTGAGATTTTTATAAAATTATATATTAATAAAAAAATTATGAAATTAAAACTGAAATACTAGACACATATATTAACATCTGTTTAAAATTTCATAATTTTGCGAGTTCATTTGACCCTACAAATAATTTTGTGAATATGGTAGTTCTACTGAAATCGCAGTTTTCCAAAATCCATATAAAATCGAAAAAAAAGTCAAATCTTATGAAACAAAATTTATTCAATAAGCCCTATATGCCTAGTTTACAAAAAGATGAGATTCTTCTTAAAAATTATTCCTAAAATATATATTTTATTTTGAGTTATTCATGTTGTCCAGAATTATCTAGTGTGTTTATTGCATCAGGGATTAACTTACATGAGTCACCAAATTAGCGCACTAAACACAGCTTAAGCACATCCTAAATCATGCATAATGGTTTGTAATAATCCAAAATCATGCCAATAAAACCCTAAATAGAGCATAATGACAGGGAATCAAGTAGAGATAGAGAGAGTGAAACTTACTAATTGTTAAGATTCTCTCTTCTAAGTAAAAGTTTGAATCCTAAGGTATGAATAAAAGAATAATGAGCAGCAAAGAGAAAAAAAAAACGTTATGGATTTAGGGTTATAAGAAAGGGAAAAAGTATAAATTTATAATGAACCTTAAGAAACTTTGTTAATTTTAGAAAGAGTAAGTCTTTTCTAAAATTATCCCATGAATCTTATTTGTGGATTTAATAATCTTTATTAATAAGGACAATAATGTGATTTATAAATTCTAATAAAACAAAATTTTCATAATTTACAAACATGAAAATTTGGCGTTGCATCAAAGCTGCAATGGTTGGGCACCAAGATGAGAAATCATTCGTCAATAAAATGCCAAAAATTAAGATGAAATATATGCTTGGATCAATGGAGAATCATGAAGAGAATTTCAAGGCATCGTTATATCTAATTATAAATTAGAAATAGAAGAGAAAACAAATTATCTCAAAAAAAATCTACCCTTGAGGACAAGGGTAATTTCAAGCAAGAAGGAATGATACAAACTGTTAAAATAATTAAAATAATTTATCTTATTTACTTAATTTTATGTTGTTGGTTAATTTAGAATTAGTCAAAAGTAGTTGCACTTATTTAATGGAACTCTATGTAAGTAGTAGAATAATTAAAATAATTAAAATAATTAAAATAATTTATTTTATTTACTTAATTTTATGTTGTTGGTTAATTTAGAATTAGTCAAAAGTAGTTGCACTTATTTAATGGAACTCTATGTAAGTAGTAGAATATTATATGAAAATATGCTTAATGTTACTAATTTTTAGGTTGTAATCTTAAATAAGCTTTATTATATAAAGCATGATGCTATTCAATAAAAATGTCACGAGTTCATTATTTTGACTACATAAAAATTGTATTTAGGAGTTTTGTTGGTCTCTCGAATAATCAATACTTATTTAGAGGTTTGGATTTCTTCGAATTAACCCAATTTATCATCTAATTATTCTGTTTCATTTAATTTCTTTTTGTAAACTTTAGTATTCGTATCAAAAACATAATGCACAATTATTAATATCTTTTTTTTTTTGTTCTAAATTGTTTGAGCTGATAAATCATGGAGTGAGCCCTGCATTTCTAGAACGTAAAGAAAGAGATCAGGAATTCTTCACTCTCAGCATGGAAAAAAAGAAAAAAATATTGGTAGTCTCCCGGAGATCTTGAATGATTTGGACAAGTCTTTGTTGTATCCGAGGAACAAAAGCTTGATTGGTGTGACGTTTTCTTCATGAAATACTCTTCCACTTCATCTGAGGAAACCCTACTCGTTTCCTAAGCTCCCCCTTTCCCTGGAGTTTCTCTCTCCCTTTAGACAGTTATTTGATGATTGCAAATGTATTGTGTTTAGAGAAAGATTCCAAGTTAGTTTTGTTACTGATGCTTGGATTTGAAGGACGTACACTAGAATAAAATTTAATATCGCTTGTGCACTACGTACCAAAATAACAATCATTTATTCATCAATTTGCAAAATAGCAATAACCAAATCAATCTACTAACAAATCATTTATTCAACAAAGTAGCAATAATTTATTCATCAAGGGAAAAGCCAAAGTTTTCAAGCAACAAATCCTCTTCTTTAAACCAAAAAGCTCTCATCTCTAAAATCAATCTGCAAAATATTAAAGATGGGGTTGAATCACCAACTCGGTCAGCAAATTCATGCATAAGGTTACTAATAATGATAAAGTACATAATAATCATTATAAATAACCATAAATTAGAAAATAATAATTATTTTACAATCTTTTACATATATATGATAAAACTCATAATAAGTTAAGTTATAACATAATAATCATTCTCAATATGTAATCGCTTAAGAAATCATTTAACAATAAAATATTTTATTCATTTAATTGTTTATGCCACATAGTGTCATTTGTACTCCCGACAACCTGGTCAATGAATCAATCATGATACTGTATCTTATAATAATCATTAATAGGTGCTCACAATACAACTAGTTGTTTAGTGATGATATCAACAACAGTAACTACGGACAATGAGCCAAAACTTTAAATACATGTTTTAATTTTTCAATATCAATCATTCAATAATCGATCAATAAATGCTCTTGTAAGACATTTAATTGAAAAAGCTTGTAAAATAGTTTTAAGTAAAATAATTTACAAAAAAATCAAGTATTTTTCAAAGTCACTTGAAAAATGGTTTTGAAAAAGTACAATTTTAAAAGAGGTTCATTTGTTTAAAATATACTTTAACTTATATATATCCAATTTCACAAAATATATCATATTAATAAAACCATAAAATGCTAATTCATAATATAAACAATATTTTTTTCATGTGTATTTATTAAACTTTATGCATGAATTCACTACATTAATTCCAAAGCAATCAAACAATGACCTCAATCACACCAGCTCACTCTTGGCCTATTGGTTTCAAAACTAAATCAAAACTCAAGAACTCCTTTAATAGAAAATAAAAACACCATTAAACTCTATTTTTAATACCATCACACCATTAAACTCTTTTTTTAATACCATCACTCGTTAAGTGATTTATTTCCTTTTAATTAAAAATTTAATTAAGAGGTAAATAGGATAAAAAAAAAGGATAAGACATTTGAAATTTAAAATTAAAAACACTCTTAAATATCATTAACCTAAAATACCATATTCCATAAAATAAAAAAAGGAAACAAATTACGTGCGGGTTTTATAGTTTGGGTTGGGGCTGCATGGCATAGTTTATGTTTTAAGACTTAAAAGTTTAATTTATTAATTTATTAATAAATTTAATTTTTATTAATAAATTTAGATATTAAATTTACTTCAAAATAATATAAAATAATAGATTATACTAATTATATAAATCAAATTTATTTTACTTTTATTTTATGTATAAATATTTTAATCATTTACTTTTATTATTTAAAAATTTATTATGACCTACATAATAAAACTTAAAAAATAAATCAAAATAATATTACATATAAAATATTAATAAATCTAGTATTATCAATTTTATATAAATAAATGATACTTCATCATATAAAAATATTTTAATCTTATTACCTAAAATTTACTATTTACTAAATATTATTTTATAAATAATTTTTAATTTTTATTACAAAGCACAAGACTACGTAAATTTCTTGAACTAATTGAAAACGATGGAGATCTGCCTTTAATTATATAGATGGAATTGTTGCTTGAAAATGAAATCTTTAGGGGTGACATAAAAATCCTGCCAATCCAAGCATGTTTCCTAAGCACTCGGGTGAAGTTCGAAATTCATGGAAAAAGCTTAAGCCCATTCGAAAGCTCAAGAAATGTTTAAGAAATTAAAAAAACATTTTTTAATTAAAATACACATTTTAATATATATTTAACCCATCCATAACATTTTTCAATCGTTAGGCTTAGTTTTAAAGCCTAACTAGTAAAAATAAAAATTTATAAACTATAAATTTTTAATACAAAATAAAAAATTTAAAAAATATAACATATAAAATTTGAGCTTTTCGGCCCGGCCCGAACACATCCAAGCCATGCCAACTAAAAATCTTTTTGCATAAAATAGAGTTTCAGAAGTACATATTTCACATTCTAGATAACAAAAATCTCCATATCTTATCGGCGACTCCACAGTCTACTATCATTATTTAAACAATAAAAAATTATTACAAAAATTCATTCTAGTTTTCTTACGCACCTATAAGATAATAAAAAGATTTTTGCAATCTAAAATGATTTGAAACTTGCAGGTTTGAAAATCTACTTTAATAAAAAAAATGAAATCATTTCTTCAATGATTTTATTAATAGATGCAATTGTCTGGATGAAAATGAAATTTTTTATCATTACTCATTGTTCACATAGTTTCATGATCTACCTGTATCGCATTTTAGATTACAAAATTCTCTTTATCTTATCTATTAGTCCGCTGTCATTATTCATTGCCCAAACTCCAAGGAAATGTTTCCAATTAAAAGATTTAAGAAATGCAAAACAACAAAACGCCCCGTTGGCTTCTGTTGCAAGAAATACATTTTTTAAAACTCCATCAAATCAATAATAGTCTCTGCATCTGCGATCTTGTTCCAAGACCAATACAAAACCGCTCCAACATTAGTCTTCAGAGAATTTGTAGGAACAAAAGATGGACAAGGTTGGAGGTTCTCTGTCTGTGCCTTGTGTCCAAGAATTGGCCAAGAATCCAACGTTAGTTGTCCCTCCCAGGTACATAAGACCAGACCAAGATGCAACAGCCATCATTTCTGATGATGCTTGGGTTTCAAAGTTGCCAGTTATTGACATGCAGAGCTTGCTTTCTGAAGAATCTATGGATTCTGAGTTAGCCAAGCTCGACTCCGCTTGCAGAGAATGGGGATTTTTCCAGGTAAAGTCCTTTAACAAAGCACATGCTTTTCCATTGATCAAGAATCAAGATTAGACTTCAGCTTGAGACCTACTCTGCATCAATAAGTCTGGTAACTTTTGAGAAATATACTTGTTGCTTATTTTTGTTCTTTTATGAATTGTTTCAGATGGTAAATCATGGACTGAGCTCTGCATTTCTACAGAAAGTAAAGAAAGAGGTTCAGGAATTCTTCAATCTCCGCATGAAAGAAAAGAAAAAGTATTGGCAGTGTCCAGGAGACGTAGAAGGATTTGGACAATCCAATGTTGTATCTGAGGAACAAAAGCTTGATTGGAGTGACACTTTCATCATGATCTCTCTTCCAGAAAATTTGAGGAAACCACACTTATTTCCTAAGCTCCCTCTTCCCCTCAGGTTCTGTCTATGCCTCTCCCTTTGGTAAATCTTTGCGCGTAGGCTAGTGTATTTTAGTCCGGTTTATGTAACATCCCTATTGCTAGCGAGTTCGTTTCCGGAGTAATTTGTAAGTTATAGGTTCAAAGATGAAGAAATGAGAAACTTCTTTGAAAATGGAAAGCAAGTAATGAGGATGAACTATTACCCTCCATGCCCTCAGCCAGAGAAGGTTGTGGGTCTCACGCCTCATTCTGATGGCTGTGGTCTTACCATTCTGCTACAGATCAATGAAGTAGAAGGTCTCCAGATAAAGAAAGATGGAATGTGGATTCCTCTTACTCCCCTCCCAAATGCTTTCACTGTCAACGTTGGAGACATTATGGAGGTAATAATTATAGTAAATTAGCTTCACTGGCATTAACATCGGAATGCAAGTTGGGGATTCTGTTTCAGTCTTAAATTAGAGAAGAAATTTTGCTATAGTAACCATTTGGAACATATCAACTGAAACTCATGCAAAACTATTGAAGCTATTGAACAGCTTTAGAATTTTTGAGCTCTATTTTATTGATTGTTCATGAAATGCCCCGGAAAGCTCTCAGAACTAACGGAAAGAACGATATTTTTGAAGCACAACTTTGAGAATTTCTTTAGTTATTAAAAATTGAAGATAAAGTATGAGCTGGCTCATGTGCTTTGAGAATTTTACATGGCAGATTATAACCAATGGGAAGTACCGTAGTATTGAGCATCGTGGAACTGTAAACTCTGTACGAGAAAGACTCTCCATTGCCACATTTTACTATGCGAGATACGATGGTGAAGTTTACCCAACATCCAGTTTAGTCTCTGAAAAAGCACCCGCATTGTTTCGAAGATTGACCCTTGAAGAATACCTCCGTAGCCGGCTTGCTCATGAGCTTAGGGGAATATCTTACCTGGACGTCTTGAGAATTCAACATGGGCGAGGCTAGTATTACAAGTTTACTTTGGATTATGGAGTGTGGCACACAAACGGATAATAAAACGTGCTTATATTAGATCAGTATCTGTCTATCTTGAAATTGAATTTTTGGATACTTGTCATGAGATTGAAAGTGACACACATATGTGCTTGACAGTGTCATTCAAACGCTTTTTGGCAACATAATCTCTTGATTGCTGATTATTGCTTGATGCTTATTCGGTTAAGCAATCAACGTATTTGTGAATTACAGAGTAGCATTTATGTATCCCTGCCTTAAATTATAACTCCTCATATCAAGAGACTTTTTAGGATGTATTTGATAGCCTGTGTTACGTTGTACTACATTGCATTAAACTTTTGTTCTGTATTAAAATTATGCTAACTCATGTTTGGCTGTAATTTTTAGTTGCGTTGCATTAAAAAAATTACTAATGTAGTGAGACATATATTGAATAAGCCTACATGGGTTGGGTTTAGGCTGTATTTTATAGTTTTAAGTCTAAAAAGTTAATTTTTGTTGATAATTTTATGTATAACTTTTACATTCAATTAATAGATAATAATAACATAAATTAAATTTATTTTACTTTTATTTTATATAAAAATTTATTTTAATCATTTCAATTTTATTATTTAAAAATTTATTTTGACTAAACATTAAAACTTAAAAAATAAATTGAAATTAAAATATAAAATATTAATAAATCTAAATAATATCAATTTGACATATATAATGGTATTTTTATTATATAATTTAAATCATTTTAATTATTGTCCTTCATCTTATAAAAATATTTTAATCTTGTTATTTAAAATTTATTATTTGCTAACAAAGTAAATTACTATTTTGTTACTAAGTTTTTATATGACAAGGGACAAGACTGTAAATTTGTTGAACCAAATGAAAATGATGGAGATTTGCCTTTTAAATGCAATTTTTGTATGAAAATGAAATCTCTAGGAATAAGAAGCCCAAGTGATTTGAGCTGGTCTTAGCCCAACTTGAGGTCAAGTTTGGATTTTAATTTAAGAAGCCCAAGCTGGACCTGAAAGTGAGAGAAATACTTTAAAAAATTAAAAAAAATATAATTTATTTCAATTAAAGTACATCTTTAAAATATATAGTTAACCCACACAAAACACACATTTAAAGATTTAATTCCTTATGCCCAACCTTTTAAAATCTAATCTAATAACAACAAAATTTTGTAAATTTTAAATTTATAAAACATAAAATTTGAGCTATTTAGCCCAGGCCGTACCTATATTTTACTATTCTTAGAAATATTTTTATACAAAATATAGTTTTTTTTATCCACAAGTATCACATTCCATGAGTCATCCCATGATGCTATTATTTTTTTTTATAGCATCAATAATGTAACTAATGCACATTTTTTTATGGCATCAATAATATCACTAATGCGCACTTTAGATTTCAATCTACAATGTAAAATATTTTATTAATAAAAGAAAACTAATTTGGTGGGCAAAGTCACCCACCTGATGGTGATGGTGAGTGACAACCCATATATCCAGCTCTCATTTAGTGACAAACCCATAGCTTTCTTAATGAGAGTTGGACACGTGAAGTGTTGCAACTTCACCCACTAGATCAAAACCCATTAATAAAAAGATGTAAATTC
The DNA here is from genome assembly GCA_030449075.1 of Murraya paniculata. Classification (NCBI taxonomy): domain Eukaryota; kingdom Viridiplantae; phylum Streptophyta; class Magnoliopsida; order Sapindales; family Rutaceae; genus Murraya; species Murraya paniculata. The sequence goes on from JAEVFN010000066.1 coordinate 495,762, forward strand.
TTTTAAATATTGTAATTAATTAATAAATTAGTTAAAAAGATTATTTACAAATTAAATGAAGAAAAAAAAAAGAGTTGTAATGAATTACAACCTCTCTCTTTAACATTTAATTCATTAAGTATCTCTATTTAATTTGAACTCATCAACTTAATTTTAAAAGTTACCTATTATTTATTAGTTAACTAATTATTTATCTACTAGATTAAATTGATAGTATATAATAAAAAATTTAAATTTGAAAATCTAGAACAACTCCATTATTAGAAAATCTCATATTCTAGATCACAAAATTCTCTTTATCTTATAAATACAATAAGGTAAAGAGATTTGTGTAATCTAGAATGATTTGAAACTTGCATGTCTAAAACTCTATTTTTATAAAAAGGGAAATTTAAAAAAAATGAAATCATTTCTTGAATCATTTTATTAACAAATGCAATTGTTGCATGAATGAAATTTTTTAGGGGAAAGGCCATCCACACTCCAAGATTTTGTTTAAATAATTACACACATCCTTTTAGTTTTATAAATGATCATATAAACCTCTTTTTTACTATTATACTCTTGATTACAATAACTCAAATATTAACTTTAAATAAACGTTTTGTAATAAATATAAATTAAAATTAAAATACTAAAATATATAAAATAAGATAAAATTTATAAAATATTTTGAATATTAGAAGAGTTATTTAACATTATTAATTTAACATATTCTTTTAATAATAATAAAATCTATTTGAAATATTAATAATATTAAAATAATTATACCTAAAATTTACAGTAATTTATAAAATTTATATTATTTTATTTACAATATCTTTTTTAATTATGCGTATATTAGTATAAATCTTAAAGTTAACTTTGGATTAATAGATTTTCATATTAATAAAATCCGTTACGATAGACTAATAATAACTTAATATTAAAAATAATCTTCATTATATATTTGTTTTATTAATTATATTTATTATAATATTTTATTTATGTCATATGATATTTATTTATTATTATTAGACTAATGCCAGGAGGAGAGAAAAATGAGAGAAAAATGAGAGAATTTAGTTATTTCTCTCTCTACTCACTCATTCTCTCTACCCATTTCTTCATTATTTCTCTTATCTTTCTCTCAATCTTCTCTCCACCAAACATTTTTCTTATTATTACTATCAGGTCGTGGGTATCGCGCTCGATTTTCCCGGAGCCGCTTGTTGGACAAAGACCTGATCTTAAACATCTCCTCGTAACCCTTGAGCAGACCTCATGCACAGGAGTAGCCAAGCATTACAGATCTGCTCATGCCTTTCCAAGATCACGAGGAGGCTACATCCCAGACCAGATATATGCACATGTATGCGGTGACGTTTTAACCTCCCGAACACCTACGATTCGAATCAACTATTTTCTTAATGGTGCACAGTCAATTACAACACAACACCAGATTGCAACGTGTTAGAAAAAGTTTTAAGTAATTATGGAATACTACTGTTTTTTTATTTATTTTTTATCGCGTGTATATTTTAATCAATTATGATAATATATTTACGCACATAACAAGATTTGAATAGATAAAAAGCAGTACTCGATAAGCACTAAAGACCTTTTAACTGCAGACCCGAAATGGTGGATGGATTGCTCGCACAAGTCAAAAGCAAATGCTGACTTGCTCAAAACTGTACATTTTAAACATTTGCAATGCTCCTAGACCAATGCCAGGTTTTGAAAATAAAATAAAAGGGAAAAAACAAAAAGCAGTACTCAAAATACCTTTACCTTTTGGGTTGATGAGAAGGTCGGACCTACAAATAAATTAATTGACTGATGATTTGATACTTGTCGTTATCAATAGAGGATAGTCTTGTCTGGCCAATATTTTATCATGCATTTTGAGTCACGTGCAAAAAATTAAAAATTCGTTGTTATCCTGAATGGTTAGGTGGAGGATGCTGAATAATTTCTTAGAAAAATTTTTTTTTTTCTTATTTACTAATGGTGATTATCAGCAATCATAGTCTTGTTCCAAAACCAATACAAAGTTGTAGCAATCTTCAAAGGATTTGAGGAACAAAAGATGGCCAAGATTGGAGGTTCTCTGCTTGTGCCTTGTGTTCAAGAGTTGGTCAAGAATCCTACGTTAGTTGTCCCTGACAGATACATACGTCCAGATCAAGATTCACCCTTTGTTTCTGATGATATTTTGATTTCACAGATACCCGTTATTGACATGCAATTCTTACTTTCTGGAGAATCAATGGATTCTGAGTTAGCCAAGCTCGACTTCGCATGCAAAGAATGGGGCTTTTTCCAGGTATAATGCTTTAGCAAAGTTAGAAAATTGTTTCACCAGAACATGCTTGTCTGTGATCACGAATCTATAAATATGCAAACTCTCAATCAAATGGGCAAAATTAAAATTCATATTTATTTCTTAAACCCACGTACAATTGATGTTAGCATACCATGTTTTCACTTTCCAGTGTTGTCTGTGGCTTAGGACTGCAGCTTGTGAAAAGAAGAACTTTTCTCTGATTTATCTGTTCTTTGACTTTCTATATTGCTTTACCTTTCCCCATCCAGGCATGGATTAATTAGCTATTTCATTCCAAATTCAAACAGGCTATATGTATTAAAAAGATTGGCTTGACAAATTTCACCTCCTCTGCCTCAATAGCTTTTGGTACCTTACGAGAAATATGCTTCTGTCAAAATTTTTAAAAGATATATTATAATAAATTGTGTAAGACCCCTTCGAACCCCTTCGAAAATGTACTCAGTTCTGTAGTAAATGTTGCAAATTTAATCTAATTTGAAGACAATTCGAGGTAGTAATATTGAGATTGTTAGCTGCTGTATAACTTTTAAAATTCTAGTTGTGAACAAACCAGAACTTTGTGCTCATTATAGTTATTCTCGAATACTGAAATTTCTCCTAAACAATGAGTAAAAAACACTTGTAAAAACTAACCGTTGACAAGATTTTAATGTAACAAACGCTTCTAGCATCTTTGACAGTAAGTCTTATCTCTAAATCAGTCAAGTAAGTTGCAATCTGTCACAATAAAACACCTGGACTATTGTGAACTTAGTGGCGCGATTATTAAATCTTTGCTGCATTTCATTCCTGCATATTTTTCAGCTGGTAAATCATGGAATGAGCACAGCATTTATAGAGAAATTAAAGAAAGAGGTTGAGGGATTCTTCAATCTCAGCATGGAAGAAAAGAAAAAATATTGGCAGCATCCAGGAGATATGGAAGGATTTGGACAAGCTTTTGTTGTATCTGAGGAACAAAAGCTTGATTGGGCTGACATTTTCTCCATGATGACTCTTCCAGTTCATCTGAGGAAGCCACACTTATTTCCTAAGCTCCCTCTTTCCCTCAGGTTCTCTCTCTTTCTCTGTATGTACGTCAATGTGATTTCGAATTGCAAACAAATAAAGGATAATGCATCTCTTTTCCTGTAGAGAGACCTTGGAAGTTTATTCAATGAACTTAAATACCCTAGCTGAGAACCTAATATCAAAAATGGGAGAAGCATTAAATATCAAAGATGAAGAAATGCGAGAATTCTTTGAAAATGGACTGCAAGCAATGAGGATGAATTATTACCCTACATGTCCTCAGCCTGAGAAGGTTATGGGCCTGTCGCCGCATTCTGATGGAGTTGTTCTTACCATTCTACTACAAGTTAATGAAGTGGAAGGTCTCCAGATAAAGAAGGATGGAAAGTGGATTCCTGTTACCCCACTCCCTAATGCTTTCATTGTCAACATTGGAGACACATTGGAGGTAATAATTATAGTAAATTACCTTAACTTGGCATTTATATGGGCTTGCTTTTGTGCTTTAATAATTTTTACATTGCAGATTATAACCAATGGGACATACCCTAGCATTGAGCATCGTGCAGTTGTAAACTCTGTACAGGAAAGACTTTCCATTGCCACAGTCTACTCAGTGAGATATGATGGTGAAGTGTATCCTGCGTCCAGTTTGATCTCTGAAAACACTCCTCCATTGTTTAGAAGAGTGAGAGTTGAAGAATACTTTAGGAACCGGTATGCTCGTGAGCTTAGGGGAAAATCTAATCTGGATTCCGTGAGAATTCAACATGGTCAAGGCTAGTATAAGTTTACTTTTTATAACTAAAGAGTGTGGTACAAAAACTCTGAAGGACGTTGCTATTAAAATTGTGTGTGGAACTGAAAATAAGAAATAAGTTCTATGAATACTGTGGTATAACCTGCTGTGCTATGGTCATTGTGTGTCTAATAGCTCTATCATTTGAAATACTGAATAGACCATGTAAGAATCTTAAGAATTGCAGACTGGCGCATGGAATGTTTCAATGATATATAATTGTGCTTGTATTGGACCAGTACCTTTCTTTCTTGAAATAGAATTTTTGCATGCCTGTCTTGTTTTTAATGAGATTTCAAGAAATATGTGACTGGCTTTCTATTGTATGTGCTATAATAGGTCCCATTCGGGGGAGTTGATAACTATTCATAGCTATTGGTGTCAAGAAGAGTTCGACCCAATGCTTTATTTTAGGTGTCAAGAAGAGTTCGACCCAATGCTTTATTTTAGCAAAGAAGCAGTGTAGTTTCTGTACCAGATGTTACAATTTTCAGTTATTAGCAACAAGTTTTTAATTATTGGTAACAATATTGTTCTTACACGTCTTAAATGTTCTATAACACATTGTGCGGATACATAACTTGTTACTAATAACCAAAAATATTGTTGCCAATAACTGAAAATGGATGTTTGTTACACATGCTGCAAGGCTAACTATGAATTTCATATTCAGATTGTACCTCTCAAAGTTGCAGGGCTGATGATCTGATATGATCTGATATTATGCTGAGAAAAACACAAGATTTTGATTGGCTGTCATCAGATAATATGAAAAAAATTAACATGAGATCCAAATTCTTAGGAGTTACGCAACTCAATGCGCTACATTTTTGGATAATGGAGGGCAATTAACATCCAACAGCAGACTGCAATTTGTCATATTCACAAAATATCTATGGACAAACCGCAGACGCACAATGGTGGACTGGTACCACACAAGTCCAGAGCAAATAATGACTTGTGGAATAATACATTTTCTACTTGTGCTTTGTGCATAAAATGCTGTAGCATTATTGTTGAGAGAATTTGTGGAACGAAGAGATGTCCATGTTCGGAGGTTCTCTGCTTGGGCCTTGTGTTCAAGAGTTGGCCAAGAATCCTACGTTAGCTGTCCCTCCCAGATACATACGACCAGGCCAAGATTTAACTACAATTCATGATGATATTTTGGATTCATAGATACCAGTTATTGGCTTGCAGAGCTTATTTTCTGAAAAGTCTATGGATCCTGAGTTGTCCAAGCTCCACTTAGCTTGCAAAGAATGGGGTATTTTCTAGGTAAATTCCTTTTGCCAACTTATTATGACTTTGCTTCTGAAAGATTTGGCTAAGATGAGATCTCATTCGTTAAATACCAACCTTTGTCTTTTATTGTTACTTCAACTCAAATAACCACCAGCTAAGCTATACCTGCGCACCTTGAGGCGTCCAAGTTTGTACTTTTTCATTTGGACATGCTTGGTGTGTTAATAGTTGCCTGAGGTCAAGAACTAAGAAATCTGTGTACTCTCAATCAAAGAGCACAGTAGATCAAATCAAAGAGCACAGTAGATCAAATTCAAATAACCCCTTTCACAAAGTTGGCCTACTCTGCATCAATCCGTTCTTACACTGTAAGTTAGCAATAAGAAAGCTGTAACAAAATTTATGTCTACAGTCTTACTCAAGCCTGTTTAAGCACTCATTCTTTTAAGAATTGAGGGATGCGACTGACCTTGTTGGATTATGTACCCATCTAACTTGCTTTCTTATATAGCTGAGAAGAGAAATCTGCAATCTTGAAAATTAAATTGTCTTTAATATCTTATCCATTTCCAGGCTTACGGTAGCTTGAGCAGAACTAGAAGCAAATTTAAAATGGTGTATAATGCAAATGCGATGCTTTTAGTTTATTCAAACGTAACAAATGCTTTATTCATCTCTATCGGTAAATTTTGCCCTGAATCAGTCTAAGTTGCACTCTGTATCAGTAAAAATACCTTGACCAGCATGAAAAACTGATACAAACTCTTAAAATAATTAAAATCATTTATTTTATTTACTTAATTTTATATTGTTTGTTAATTTTGAATTAGTCAAAAATAGTTGACTTATTTTATGAAATTATATGTAAGTAGCGGAACATTATGTGAAATCATGAATAGTGTTACTAATTTTAGGTTGTAATATTAAAAAAACTTTATTATATAAAACTTGATGTTATTCAACAAAAATGTGATGAATTTATTATTTTAGCAACATAAAAGTTGTATTTGGGAGTTTTATTGGTTTCTCAAATAACCAGTACTTATTTGGAGGTTTTGATTTCTTCGAATTAATCTCATTTATCATTCAATTCTTCTGTTTCATTTGATTTCTCCTTATAAATTTTAGTGTTTATATCATTTGATATTAGAGCGAGGCAACAAATAAGGAGATCAAATTCTTACAATGGAGTAGAAATTAGAGAGGATATAGAAATTGACGGAGGTTATGATTCTTGAATAAAAAGAATTTTCAAAAAAATTATTGTGTGTGATGGGTGAAATGTCAATCAAATTGGATGCAAAGTTTCATCTTCAAGCGTCCATAATAGTAAAAATATAGAAGAAAATCTTGCATGTTCAATTGAATATAAAAGTTCCCAACAAGGTGGCCATGCGGCAACCTCATAGGAAGATGAACAATGCAACAATCTTGGTTCATTGCAAACTCAACGCTCAACGTATTCAGCAAAATCGCATCCTAAAGCTTAGAGTTCTATTTGGCCAGCCGAAGGTGCAAGGTGTCTCTAATACCATAAATGTAACACCCCAAATCTAACACATGCAGGGCACGTGATGAAGGAGATCACTTACAAATAAAATATTTATGCAAAAATCTTAAACAAAAATATCTCAAATTTTTTTCAAATAAAATCACAAATCCATATGTCTAATACTAAATATTTTCTTCCAAAGACATAAATATAACAAAAGTCTCAAAACTCCCAAAATACAAATTCATAAATAGACAAACTTAAGGGAAACGTAAATTCATCCTTCTCTTATTCAACTAATAAAATTAAATGAATCTCTAGCTCCAAAGATAAGCACATCTCTCAACAAGGTATTTAATTTGCAAAAAGTATTGACGAAGGGTGAGCTGTCAACTCGGTAATTAAAAGCATTACCAACATACTTGATTTATCGAGTACCAAAAATATTTCAAACCATTTTTTATCAAAACATATATTAGAAATAATAGATAAAACGATATATTATAATAGAAAGACTTAATTTCGTAAGTAATTCAAACTATCATAATCATAATTAATCATGAAAGCAAATTGTATAATACATACACATAAAACAAAAGGTTAGTTCATGTCATATAGTGTCACCTATACTTCCGATAACCAGGCCAGAAATAAAATCAGAATCAGAATATCGTGTACACACTCAGAATAAAAACTCAGTACTGGTCCAGAACTATATATTTCATAATACGATCATAATCAGAATCAGAACAACTATAGACAATGAGCCAAAACATTTAAATTATTTTTTTATATGTAATGATTTATACGTGGCATTTTGTACTGTATATGGCACCTTGCAACACCTTGGTGGCCCCCGAAAAATCATCAATAATCTCTATATGTGATCAAGACATTCTTATCAGACTCATAAAAGATCATAACAATGAATTAGACTTACCCATTATAATATTTTGTAGACAACTTCATAAAAAAAATAATCATTTAGCAAAATAAATTACATATTTAAAGCCATTTATAATATCATGTTAAATCATAAAAAAAAACATAATTTTCATATTTGAAAACATTTACATAAAATATTTTTGTTATGAAAAAAAATTAATTTTCAAAGAAATATAAAAATACATTTAGTATCAAAATAATCATACATATCAATACATTAGAAATGAAGTTACTTATCTCGATAAAAACAATGATCTAAACACAGCTCCAAGCCTCAAACAGCCTCAAGCACCTCCAACACCTTAAACAAATACAAGATATAACTATTAACAACTTATTCTAAGAACCTGATTTTATAATTCATACATGTACAGCCCTTATTCTTAGAATTTTAACTCTTGATCTAAAAATTAAAATGACACAACATTTTACAGAAGTATTCTGGACATCCATGGGTATCTCCCATATTTTCTTCAAGAGGATTCGACACCAAAAATATTTTCAGAACTATTTGTTTCTTGATAAATTCAAAACTGTCTCACAATTTCTTAACTAAACAGCATATATTTTGAGATTTTTATAAAATTATATATTAATAAAAAAATTATGAAATTAAAACTGAAATACTAGACACATATATTAACATCTGTTTAAAATTTCATAATTTTTCGAGTTCATTTGACTCTACAAATAATTTTGTGAATATGGTAGTTCTGCTGGAATCACAGTTTTCCAAAATCCATATAAAATCAGAAACAAAGTCAAATCTTATGAAACAAAATTTATTCAATAAGCCCTATATGTCTAGTTTACAAAAAGATGAGATTCTTCTTAAAAATTATTCCTAAAATATATATTTTATTTCGGGTTATTCATGTTGTTCAGAATTATCCAGTGTGTTTATTGCATCAGGGATTAACTAACATGACTGACCAATAAATTAGCGCACTAAACACAACTTAAGCACATCCTAAATCATGCATAATGGTCTGTAATAATCTAAAATCATGCCAATAAAACCCTAAATAGAGCATAATGACAGGGAATCAAGTAGAGATAGAGAGAGTGAAACTTATTAACTGTTAAGACTCTCTCTTCTAAGTAAAAGTTTGAATCCTAGGGTATGAATAAAAGAATAATGAGCAGCAGAGAGAAAAAATAAATAAAACGCTATGGATTTAGGGTTACAGGAGAGGGAAAAGTATAAATTTATAATGAACCTTAAGAAACTCTATTAATTTTGGAAAAGACTTACTCTTTCTAAATAAGGGCAATAATGTGATTTGTAAATTCTAATAAAACAAAATTTTCATAATTTAAAATCATGAAAATTTGGCGTTGCATCAAAGCTGAAATGGTTGGGCACCAAGATGAGAAATCATTCGTCAATAAAATGCCAAAAATTAAGATGAAATATATGCTTGGATCAATGGAGAATCTTGAAGAGAGTTTCAAGGCATTGTTATATCTAATTATAAATTAGAAATAGAAGAGAAAACAAATTATCTAAAAAAAAATCTACCCTTGAGGACAAGGGTATTTTCAACCATGAAGGAATGATACAAACTCTTAAAGTAATTAAAATTATTTATTTTATTTATTTAATTTTATGTTGTTGGTTAATTTAGAATTAGTCAAAAGTAGTTGCACTTATTTTATGGAACTCTATGTAAGTAGTAGAATATTATGTGAAAACATGCTTAATGTTAATAATTTTTAGGTTGTAATCTTAAATAAGCTTTATTATATAAAGCATGATGTTATTCAATAAAAATGTGACGAGTTCATTATTTTGGCCACATAAAAGTTGTATTTAGGAGTTTTATTGGTCTCTCGAATAACCAATAATTATTTAGAGGTTTGGGTTTTTTCGAATTAACCTCATTTGTCATCTAATTACTCTGTGTTATTTAATTTCTTTTTGTAAACTTTAGTGTTCGTGTCAAAAACATAATGCACAATTATTAATATCTTTTTTTTTTGTTCTAAATTGTTTGAGCTGATAAATCATGGAGTGAGCCCTGCATTTCTAGAACGTAAAGAAAGAGATCAGGAATTCTTCAATCTCAGCATGGAAGAAAAGAAAAAAATATTGGCAGTCTCCTGGAGATCTTGAAGGATTTGGACAAGTCTTTGTTGTATCCGAGGAACAAAAGCTTGATTGGTGTGACGTTTTCTTCACGACTACTCCTCCACTTCATCTGAGGAAACCCCACTTGTTTCCTAAGCTCCCTCTTTCCCTCAAGTTTCTCCCTCTTTAGTCAATTATTTGATGATTGCAAATGTATTATGTTTAGAGAAAGAACCCAAGTCAGTTTTGTTATTGTTGCTTGGATTTCAAGAACGTACACTAGAATGAAATATAATATTGCTTGCGCACTACGTCATACCAAAATAACAATCATTTATTCATCAATCTGTAAAATAGCAATAACCAAATCAATCTATTAACAGATCACTTATTCAACAAAGTAGCAACAATTTATTCATCAAGGGAAACGCCAAAGTTTTCAAGCAACAAATCCTCTTCTTTAAATCAAAAAGCTCTCATCTCTAAAATCAATTTGCAAAATATTAAAGATGTGGGTGAATCACCAACTCGGTCAGCAAATTCATGCATAAGGTTACTAATAATGATAAAGTACATAATAATCATTATAAATAACCATAAATTAGAAAATAATAATTATTTTACAATCTTTTACATATATATGATAAAACTCATAATAAGTTAAGTTATAACATAATAATCACTCTCAATATGTAATCGCTTAAGAAATCATTTAACAATAAAATATTTTATTCATTTAATTGTTCATGCCACATAGTGTCATTTGTACTCCTGACAACTTGGTCAATAAATCAATCAGGATACTGTATCTTATAATAATTATTAATAGGTGCTCACAATACAACTAATTGTTCTGTGATGATATCAATAACAGTAACTACGGACAATGAGCCAAAACTTTAAATACAGTTTTTAGTTTTTCAATATCAATCATTCAATAATCGATCATAAATGCTCTTGTAAGACATTTAATTGAAAAAGCTTTTAAAATAGTTTTAAGCAAAGCAATTTACAAAAAAATCAAGTATTTTTCAAAGTCACTTGAAAAATGGTTTTGAAAAAGTACAATTTTAAAGAGGTTCGTTTGTTTAAAATATACTTTAACTTATATATATCCAATTTCACAAAATATATCATATTAATAAAACCATAAAATGCTAATTCATAATATAAACAATATTTTTTTCATGTGTATTTATTAAACTTTATGCATGAATTCACTTACATTGATTCCAAAGCAACCAAACAATGACCTCAATCACGGCGTCATACGATTACTTTTGATAATAACTCTCAATAATTAAAAAAAACCTTGCCTTCACTGTTGCCGCCGGAATGGCTTCCTCGGCCGCAGGTGGTGGTCCCCAGCCACCATCGGCGCACCCCCCCACTGCCGGCTACCTCCCCCAGCCTGAGCAATCCCTCCACCAGCCCCCCCGTGCACCACGACGATCCTCACGTACATGGGTCCCTTCCAAACGAATTGGGTCTCCGGCGCCTCTAACCGCCGTCGCGACCAGCAGCGGCATGCCACCCTCTCGGCAGCCCTTGCCCCACCTTGACGCCGGCCAGCCTGACCGAGTCGAACAGCCACGGGTTGAAGCTACAAGTAGCCCTAGATCTCGTAACGATGGCCACCACCTCTCGATCACCGCCGCCGCGCGTCCAGCCGCTAGTGACAGCCCACACTCCTCGGTCCATCAACCTCTGCCTTCACCCGCTGAAGCTCAGCCCTCCCGTCCACCACAGCAGCACTTGTTTGGCTCCCCAAGCCATGGCACCCATGCGCGAGTTTTGCCATCTAGCATGCATGTTGCCGCCGCCGCCTCCATGGCCACCGGTGGTGGTGTGTTGACGTCACAGGCAATCCCCTTTCCCACCGGCAACTCGCTCATGGCTCCCTAACTCACGAAGTCCGCAACGCATGATACCCATGAAACCCGTGACGAAGCCAAGCGAAACACGGGACCCTCCCCGTCCACTGCCGCCGCCTGCATGGCAGGCTGTGACGGACCTCACCGAACCCCTCAGGTCCCCGCGACCCTGCCTAACGCAGATCCGGCCTCTCGTCAGCCGCCACAACCTCCACTGCCCACCATTGCACGTGTTTTACAAAACCCTAGCTCTCGGGACACAAGCACTGCCGCGGCAACTACGGCCACCCAACCGGCTGCAGGTGATACCCCCCAGCCACCCGTGCCCTCCCCTGCCATAGATCTACCGTCTCGGCCACCCCAGCAGCCAGTGTCTAGCCAAACAATATCAGCTCCAGAAAACCCTAGCCGCCTCATGCATCCAACTCACGCGTTATTGGCTGCCGCATGTGGTGCAACCCACCGATTCCAACCAGGCCAGCCACGTTGCAGGCGTCTCCAAGCTACCATTGGCTCCCTTACCACGGGTCCATGCAGCCTCGGATGAGCCACAAGGTCCATCTTCCCCTCACTGCTAACAACATGCCACCACACACCAAACTAAGCCCACAAACCCGCCCACACAGCCTGACCTACCTAGGCCGAGCCTTAAGCCCAATAATCCCTCTCAACTCCCCACGTCACAGCCCCATGCTCCCCTGCCAGTCATGGGTTTGCCTCAGCTTGGGGTGATTCCCTCCAACCAGCCTCCTCCGAACTCATCTCATGACCCACAATGCCCTACATTACCTACTCCTCAGGTTGTTACGGCTAGTGCCCCTCATCGTCCAGCCCATGTCAACCATGCAACCCGTAACCAACCTCCCCCTTCTAAGCCATCATTTGCCTCTGTTTTGAACCCAGTATCCATCCTAAACCCAACAGCCCCCCCAGGCCTCATAAGTCATTCCTTGATGCAGTTACGGGTTCTACGGAACCCACAGTACCGGTTAAGCCGACTTCCCTATATCGTGGCGAGCCCGCCATCCATTTTACAGCAGCGGAAATACAAGCCATGGCTAAACCATTTACATTAGCTCTCGTCGGTAAGTTCTCCTTTGGCCGGCCTTCTATGGACATTATTCGGAGATTTTTTGTTACCCTAGGTTTGAAAGGAAGTTGTCAAGTCTCCTTGCTTGACAACCGACATGTGTTGATCAAACTCTCTTTGGAAGAAGATTATTCGCGTGTTTGGGTGCGCCAGACTTGGTATGTTAATGGTCAAGGCATGCGCATCTTTAAGTGGAGCACTGATTTTCGCTGTTCGGAGGAGTCCCCTATTGTTCCGGTATGAGTATCCCTTCCATACTTGCCTGTTCATTTTATCCATTGTAAATCTGCTTTGTTTTCTATTGCTTCTGCTATTGGCACCGCATTACAGGTTGATCATGCCACGACCTCGGTTAATCGGCCATCGGTAGCTCGAGTTCTGGTGGAGTATGATGTTTCGAAGCCGCTGTTGCCTCGTATATGGATTGGACGTTATCTTTGAGCGGGTCCCAGTTTATTGTTCATCGTGCAGGCGTCTTGGTCACTCTGCGGATTCCTGCTACGTTGCTAATCCCCGGCTTCGCAAGCCCACTCAGCCTGTTAGTGAGACCCAAACCCATGATCAGGGCCCATTACGAGTTGCAGAACCTACTTCTGATCACCAGCCTCCTGTGACTCAGGGTCAGCTTTCGGCCTCTATGGCTCCCATTGCAACTGTTGCTCCAGGGATGAGTGTATCTGTGGGTGAGCTGATTCGGCCTTTTTCGGGAGGTCCGCCTACCGTTGCTATTCGCTCCTCGGCTATGGGTATTCACTCTCCTCCTCCAAACCTCTCATCTCAATCAGACGAGGAGTTTAGCTCCGCGGACAATTCTGTAGCTGATGAGTACTTTGCTTCTGAGCCTGAGGGTATCGAGGGGCATCATCGCGACTTCAGTGTTGTTGGCCCGCACTCCTCCCGTTCTAGGAAAGGTCGTAAGCACCGCAAGCGACGTTCTGGGCGTTCGCATTGATGATTTCGCATTTATATTTCCGTTACACTGTAATTGATTTCCATTTCCATTTGTTCTTTGTTCTTTTTCTTCTACTTGGAGGTTTTGGTTTAGGTCCCCCTCCATATGTATTTTTTGTTTTATTTTAATAATGTACAGATAAGGGAGTCCCGCCTAACCCCCCCACCCTTGGGTGGTTTTTAATTTAAAAAAAAAAAAACAATGACCTCAATCACACGAGCTCACTCTTGGCTTATTGGTTTCAAAACTAAATCAAAACTCAAGAACTCCTTTAATAGAAAATAAAAACATCGTTAAACTCTATTTTTAATACCATCACTCGTTAAGTGATTTATTTCTTTTTAATAAAAATTTAATTAAGAGGTAAATAGGATAAAAAAAAAAGGATAAGACATTTGAAATTTAAAATTAAAAACACTCTTAAATATCATTAACCTAAAATACCATATTCCATAAAATAAAAAAGGAAACAAATTACGTGCGGGTTTTATAGTTTGGGTTGACTTAAAAGTTTAATTTATTATTTTATTAATAAATTTAATTTTTATTAATAAATTTAGATATTAAATCTACTTCAAAATAATATAAAATAATAGATTATAATAATTATATAAATCAAATTTATTTTACTTTTATTTTATGTATAAATATTTTAATCATTTACTTTTATTATTTAAAAATTTATTACGACCTACATAATAAAACCTAAAAAATAAATTAAAATAATATTACATATAAATTATTAATAAATCTAGTATTATCAATTTGATATAAATAAATGATACTTCATCATATAAAAATATTTTAATCTTATTACCTAAAATTTATTATTTACTAAATATTATTTTATAAATAATTTTTAATTTTTATGACAAGGCACAAGACTACGTAAATTTCTTGAACTAATTGAAAATTATGGAGATTTGCCTTTAATTATATAGATGGAATTGTTGCTTGAAAATGAAATCTTTTGGGGTGACAGAAAAATCCTGCCAATCCAAGCATGTTTTCTAAACACTCGGGTGAGGTTCGAAATTCATGGAAAAAGCTTAAGCCCATTCGAAAGCTCAAGAAATGTTTAAGAAATTAAAAAAATATTTTTTAATTAAAATACACATTTTAATATATATTTAACCCATCCATACTAATTTTCAATCTTTAGGCTTAGTTTTAAAGCCTAACTAGTAAAAATAAAAATTTATAAATTATAAATTTTAATACATAATAAAAAATTTAAAAAATATAAAATATAAAATTTGAGCTTTTCGGTCCGGCCCGAACACATCCAAGCCAGAGCCGGGCTGGACTTTACCAAGTTCAGCACAAACTCGACATTTTGCTAGCTAAAAATCTTTTTGTATAAAATAGAGTTTCAGATGTACATATTTAACATTCTAGAATACAAAAGTTTCTATATCTTATCGGTGACTTCACAGTCCACTATTATTATTCAAACAATAAAAAATTATTACAAAAATTCATTCTAGTTTTCTTACGCACCTATAAGATAATAAAAAGATTTTTGCAATCTAAAATGATTTGAAACTTGCAGGTTTGAAAATCTACTTTAATAAAAAAAATGAAATCATTTCTTCAATGATTTTATTAATAGATGCAATTGTTTGGATGAAAATGAAATTTTTTATCATTACTCATTGTTCACAGAGTTTCGTGATCTACATGTACCGCATTTTAGATCACAAAATTCTCTTTATCTTATCTATTAGTCCGCTATCATTATTCATTGCCCAAACTCCAAGGAAATGTTTCCAATTAAAAGATTTAAGAAATGCAAAACAACAAAACGCCCCGTTGGCCTCTGTTGCAAGAAATACATTTTTTAAAACTCCATCAAATCAATAATAGTCTCTGCATCTGCGATCTTGTTCTAAGACCAATACAAAACCGCAGCAACATTAATCTTCAGAGAATTTGTAGGAACAAAAGATGGCCAAGGTTGGAGGTTCTCTGTCTGTGCCTTGTGTCCAAGAATTGGCCAAGAATCCAACGTTAGTTGTCCCTCCCAGGTACATAAGACCAGACCAAGATGCAACAGCCATCATTTCTGATGATGCTTTGGTTTCAAAGTTGCCAGTTATTGACATGCAGAGCTTGCTTTCTGAAGAATCTATGGATTCTGAGTTAGCCAAGCTCGACTCCGCTTGCAGAGAATGGGGATTTTTCCAGGTAAAGTCCTTTAACAAAGCACATGCTTTTCCATTGATCAAGAATCAAGATTAGACTTCAGCTTGAGACCTACTCTGCATCAATAAGTCTGGTAACTTTTGAGAAATATACTTATTGCTTATTTTTGTTCCTTTATGAATTGTTTCAGATGGTAAATCATGGACTGAGCTCTGCATTTCTACAGAAAGTAAAGAAAGAGGTTCAGGAAATCTTCAATCTCAGCATGGAAGAAAAGAAAAAGTATTGGCAGTGTCCAGGAGACGTAGAAGGATTTGGACAATCCAATGTTGTATCTGAGGAACAAAAGCTTGATTGGAGTGACACTTTCATCATGATCTCTCTTCCAGAAAATTTGAGGAAACCACACTTATTTCCTAAGCTCCCTCTTCCCCTCAGGTTCTGTCTATGCCTCTCCCTTCGGTAAATCTGTGCGCGTAGGCTAGTGCATTTTAGTCCGGTTTATGTAACATCCCTATTGCTAGCGAGTTCGATTCCGGACTAATTTGTAAGTTATAGATTCTTCTAATTAAGTAAACATATTCTGAGTTACAAAGTTCAATAACAGCTGTATGCCCATAAGAGACAATATCTACTAAGTTACACAATATTTACAACCAAACTATTATAGTTTAGGTCGTAGATTTTTTTTTGCGTAGATTTTATTTATTTATTTTTGGCAAACAATGAGAAGATCAAGTTAAACCTTGTAATAGAGCAACTGCTTTCTATTGTAGAGACAACTTGGAAGTTTACTCAATGGAGTTAAAATCTCTTGCCATGAATCTGATATTGAAAATTGGAAAAGCTTTAAAAATCAAAGATGAAGAAATGAGAAACTTCTTTGAAAATGGAATGCAAGTAATGAGGATGAACTATTACCCTCCATGCCCTCAGCCAGAGAAGGTTGTGGGTCTCACGCCTCATTCTGATGGTTGTGATCTTACCATTCTGCTACAGATAAATGAAGTAGAAGGTCTTCAGATAAAGAAAGATGGAATGTGGATTCCTCTTACTCCCCTCCCAAATGCTTTCATTGTCAACGTTGGAGACATTACGGAGGTAATAATTAGAGTAAATTAGCTTCACTTGGCATTAACATCAGAATGCAAGTTGGGGATTCTGTTTCAGCCTTAAATTAGAGAAGAAATTTTGCTATAGTAACCTTTTGGAACATATCAACTGAAACTCATGCAAAACTACTGAAGCTATTGAACAACGTTAGAATTTCTTAGCTCTATTTTATTGATTGTTCATGAAATGCCCTGGAAAACTCTCAGAACTAACGGAAAGAATGATCTATTTGAAGCTCAACTTTGGGAATTTCTTTAGTTATTAAAAATTGAAGGTAAAGTATGAGCTGGCTCATGTGCTTTGAGAATTTTACATGGCAAATTATAACCAATGGGAAGTACCGTAGTATTGAGCATCGTGCAACTGTAAACTCTGTACGAGAAAGACTCTCCATTGCCACATTTTACTACGCGAGATACGATGGTGAAGTATACCCAGCATCCAGTTTAGTCTCTGAAAAAGCACCCGCATTGTTTCGAAGATTGACCCTTGAAGAATACCTCCAGCGCCGGCTTGCTCGTGAGCTTAGGGGAAAATCTTACCTGGACGTCTTGAGAATTCAACATGGGCGAGGCTAGTATTACAAGTTTATTTTGGATTATGGAGTGTGGCACACAAACGGATAATAAAACGTGCTTATATTAGATCAGTATCTGTCTATCTTGAAATTGAATTTTTGGATACTTGTCATGAGATTGCAAGTGACACACATGTGTGCTTGACAGTGTCATTCAAATGCTTTTTGGCAACATAATCTCCTGATTGATGATTATTGCTTGATGCTTATTCAGTTAAGCAATCTAACATATTTGTGAATTACAGAGTCGCATTTAGGTATCCCTGCCTTAAATTATAACTCCTCGTATCAAGAGACCTTTTAGGATATATTTGATAGCCTGCGTTACGTTGTACTAATATTGCATTAAAATTTTGTTCTGTATTAAAATTATGCTAGCTCATGTTTGGCTGTAACTTTTAATTGCGTTGCATTAAAAAAATTACTAATGTAGTGAGACGTATATTGAATAAACCTATATGGGTTGGGTTTAGGCTGTATTTTATAGTTTTAAGGCTAAAAAGTTAATTTTTATTGATAATTTTATGTATACCTCTTACATTAAATTAATGGATAATAATAACATAAATTAAATTTATTTTACTTTTATTTTATATAAAAAATTATTTTAATCATTTCAATTTTATTGTTTAAAAATTTATTATGACTAAACAATAAAACTTAAAAAATAAATTGAAATTAAAAGATAAAATATTAATAAATCTAAATAATATCAATTTGACATATATAATGGTATTTTTATTATATAATTTAAATCATTTTAATTATTGTCCTTCATCTTATAAAAATATTTTAATCTTGTTATTTAAAATTTATTATTTGCTAACAAAGTAAATTACTATTTTGTTACTAAGTTTTTATATGACAAGGGACAAGACTGTAAATTTGTTGAACCAAATGAAAATGATGGAGATTTGCCTTTATTTTATGGGTCTTGTTATGTTACAGTTTAGGTAACAAATAACCCACAATTTCTTTCATATTACTACTTTCCCATAAATTGAACATTATCCATTAGATTTGATTTTAGGACAATTGAATGGCTGAGATTTTAGCACATTACAAGCTGTATGTTATGGAAATTGTAACATAGGAATTGCCTTTTAGATGCAATTTTTGTATGAAAATGAAATCTCTAGGAATAAGAAGCCTAAGTGATTTGAGCCGGTCTTAGCCCAACTTGAGGTCAAGTTTGGATTTCAATTAAAGAAGTCCAGGCTGGACCTGAAAGTTAGAGAAATACTTTAAAAAATGAAAAAAATATAATTTATTTCAATTAAAGTACATCTTTAAAATATGTAGTTAACCAACACAAAACACACATTTAAAGATTTAATTCCTTATGCCCAACATTTTAAAATCTAATCTAATAACAACAAAATTTTGTAAATTATAAATTTATAAAACATAAAATTCGAGCTATTTAGCCCAGGCCTTGCCTACATTTTACTATTCCTAAAAATATTTTTATACAGAATAAAGTTTTTTTATCCTACAAGTATCACATTCCATGAGTCATCTCATGATGCTATTTATTTTTTTTATAGCATCAATAATGTAACTAATGCACTTTTTTTTTTATAGCATCAATAATGTCACTAATGCACACTATTAGATTTCAATCTACAATGTAAAATATTTTATTAATAAAAGAGAACTAGTTTGGTGGGCGAAGTCACCCACCTATGGTGAGTGACAACTCATATGTCCAGCTCTCATTTAGCGATAAACCCATAGCTTTCTCAATGAGAGTTGGACACGTGAGCTGTTGCAACTTCGGCCACTAGATCAAAATCCATTAATAACAATATGTTAATTCTTTTAAATATTGTAATTAATTAATAAATTATTTAAAAAGATTATTTACAAATTAAATGAAGAAAAAAAAAGAGTTATAATGAATTACAACCTTTTTCTTTCACATTGAATTCATAAGTATCTCCATTTAGTTTGAACTCATCAACTTAATTTTAAAAGTTACCTATTACTTATTAGTTAACTAATTATTTATCTACTAGATTAAATTGATAATATATAATAAAAAATTTAAATTCGAAAATCTAGAACAACTCCATTATTAGAAAATCTCATATTCCAGATCACAAAATTCTCTTTATCTTATAGATACAATAAGGTAAAGAGATTTTTGTAATCTAGAATGATTTGAAACATGCAGGTCTAAAACTCTATTTTTATAAAAAAGGGAAATTTAAAAAAATGAAATCATTTCTTGAATCATTTTATTAACAAATGCAATTGTTGCATAAATGAAATTTTTTAGGGGAAAGGTCATCCACACCCCAAGGTTTTGTTTAAATAATTACACAAATCCCTTTAGTTTTATAAATAATCATATAAACTTCTTTTTTATTATTATACTCTTGATTACAATAACCCAAATATTAACTTTAAATAAACGTTTGTAATAAATATAAATTAAAATTAAAATAATAAAATATATAAAATAAGATAAAATTTATAAAATATTTTGAATATTAGAAGAGTTATTTAACATTATTAATTTGACATATTCTTTTAATAATAGTAAAACCAATTTGACATATTAATAATATTAAAATAATTATACCTAAAATTTACAATAATTTATAAATTTTATATTATTTTATTTAAAATATCTTTTCTAATTATGTGTATATTAGTATAAATCTTAAAGTTAGCTTTTGGATTAATAGATTTTAGTATTAATAAAATCCATTGCGATAGATTAATAATAACTTAATATTAAAAATAATTTTCATTATACAGTTATTTTATTAATTATATTTATTATAATATTTTATTTATATCATATAATATTTATTTATTATTAATATCTTATTACTATATTTATATTTAGTTAGATTATTATAATAAAAAAATATAATAATTATTTTTTAAATTAAAAGAATTTATGTAATTATTTATAAAATATTTATAAAATAAAAGTGTTCGTGTGATCATTTAAGTAAACCTCTAGATTGGCTTGTTCTCAATTTCTTATAGAGTTGAGTTTAGAATTTGACAAGGATTAGTGATTACACAAATCTCTTTATTTTATCTATTAGTCCACTATCATTATTGTTGCCCAAACTCCAAGGCAAATGTTTCCAATTAAAAAATTAAAGAAGATTATGCAAAAGGCCAAAATTGCGCTGACACGTGCAGGCAAAACAGCCGAAAGCCCCCTTGGGTTGGGTTGGAATCTTGTTCTAATACTATTATTTAAACTCATTCAATAATAGTCTCTGCACCTGCAATCTTGTTCTAGCACCAATAAAAAGCAGCAACATTAATCTAGGGAATTTGTGGAACAAAAGATGGCCAAGTTTGGAGCTTCTCTCTCCGTGCCTTGTGTTCAAGAATTGGCCAAGAATCCTACTTTAGTTGTCCCTCCCAGATACATAAGACCAGACCAAGATGCAGTAACCATCATTTCTGATGATGCTTTGGTTTCTAATTTCCCGGTTATTGACATGCAGAGCTTGATTTCTGAAGAATCTATGGATTCTGAGTTAGCCAAGCTCGACTCTGCTTGCAAAGAATGGGGATTTTTTCAGGTGAACTACTTTACCAAAGTACATGCTTTTCCATTTATCAAGAATCCAGATTAGACATCATGCATCAAAAGGTTTGGTAACTTATGAGAAATATACTTATTGCCTATGTTTTTTCTTCTGGTCTTCTTACATTTTAAGTTATCCATAAGAAAAAGCTGTAAAAAAATTTTAGTTGGGGAGTCTTGATCATCTTTTAGAATTGAGTGATATTAATTGTAACTGTCCCTGTTAGTTTATGCACCATCTAACTTGCTTCTTACATAGATGTGAAGACTTTTAAACAAATTCATAAATCATAATGGTGTTTAATGCAACTGCAATATTCTTAGTTAATTTAGTGAAAAGCAACAGATAGTTTTATTAATATCTAAATCAGTCAAATAACTTGCACTGTGTCTCAATAAAATACCTTGACCAGAACGAACTTAGTGGCACGACTATTGTCATCTTTGCTGTTTTTCTTTTATGAATTGTTTCAGATGGTAAATCATGGAGTGAGCTCTGCATTTCTAGAGAGAGTAAAGGAGGAGGTTCAGGAATTCTTCAACCTCAGCATGGAAGAAAAGAAAAAATATTGGCAGTGTCCAGGAGATCTAGAAGGATTTGGACAAACATATGTTTTATCTGAGGAGCAAAAGCTTGATTGGGGTGATGCTTTCATCATGACCACTCTTCCGGTCAATCTGAGGAAATCACACTTATTTCCTAAGCTCCCTTGTCCCCTCAGGTTCTCTCTCTGTATCTCTCTGGTAAATCTGTGCTTGTACGCTAGTGTGTTTTAGTCCAGTTTAGGTCCTTGATTTTTAATTGCAAACATTGAGAAGAACGAATTAAACCTTCTATCTAATGTTATCTTCTTTTTTCTTGTAGAGACACCTTGGAAGTTTACTCAATGGAGTTAAAATCTCTAGCCATGAATCTGATATTGAAAATGGGAAAAGTTTTAAACATCAAAGACGAAGAAATGAGAAACTTCTTTGAGGATGGACTGCAAGTAATGAGAATGAACTATTACCCTCCATGTCCTCAACCTGAGAAGGTTGTGGGTCTCAAGCCTCATTCTGATGGCTCTGGTCTTACCATTCTGCTACAAATCAATGAAGTAGAAGGTCTCCAGATAAAGAGAGATGGAATGTGGATTCCTCTTACTCCCCTCCCAAATGCTTTCATTGTTAATGTTGGAGACATTATGGAGGTAATAATTATAGTCAATTAGCTTAACTTGGCATTAACATCAGAATACAGGATGGGATTTCTGTTTCAGCATTTAACTGGCCCTCTAGGAGACTTGTATTGACTCCTCGTTTTTCTTAAATTATTTATTTACTAAACTTACACAGTTAACGAAAGAAATATTGCTTTAGTAACCTTTTGGAATATATCAACTGAAACTCATGTAAAACTATGGAAGCTACTGAACAACTTCATCATTTTTGAGCTCTACTTTATTGATTGTTCAAAAAATGCTCCGGAAACTCCCAGAACTAATGCTGCAAATGTTGGAAAAAGCAGATCATTTTGAAGCTCAACTTTTAGAATTTATTTAGTTATTAAAAGCTGAAGATCAAATATGAGCTAGCTCATGTGCTTTGAGAATTTTATATGGCAGATTATAACCAATGGGAAATACCGTAGTATTGAGCATCGGGCAACTGTAAACTCTGTACAAGAAAGACTCTCCATTGCCACATTTTGCTACACGAGATACGGTGGCGAAGTATACCCAGCATCCAGTTTGATCTCTGAAAAAGCACCCGCATTGTTTAGAAGATTGACAGTTGAAGAATTCCTCAGTGGCCGGTTTGCTCATGAGCTTAGGGGAAAATCTTATCTGGATGTCTTGAGAATTCAACATGCTCGAGGCTAGTGTATGTTTATTTTGGATTATGGAGTATGGTATGAGTATACAACATGCTCATGATATGTGCTTATATTGGATCAGTATCTGTCTTTCTTGAAATAGATTTTTTGGATCCTAGTCATGATTTTGTGAGACTAAAAGTGACACGTACTTGAATATCATTCAAAAAAAAATTTTGGCAACTTTACCTCTCCATTTATGATAAGTGTGTGATGCTCAATGAGTTAAGCAATCAACCTATTCATGAACTATATAAAGTAACGGTTTGGACTTGATTCAACTCAGACTGGTTACTTGGACTCTGTTGATATTTGAGTTCAGCTGCAGTTCTATTCTGTTCTAATGATGGGATAATATGTTTGCGAAATGAAATTTAAAGTCTGGTTCAGTGACTTTCCAATGGAAGTTTCTCTTTATTGTCGCAAATAAACATGTGAAGAAAGTGTGACTGCTCGTTAGTCTGTTACTCTTAGTTAAGGGTTGCTTATGTGACTGCTCCAGCTAAGTAATAACAGAGTGCCTTCCAAATATAAATACAGAGGCCGAGGCTGTGTGACAGGCCAACTTCATATTGCGTTTTCCTGGAGTAAAGAGAGAAATAGAGTTTGACCTGTGGCTCATTCTCTTTGTGAATCTTTGTACTGCAACTGTATACACCATTATTTGATTAGTAAGAATCCCTCCAGTCTCTTTCACCCGCAGGCATAAGCTGAACCATGTAACCTCTGTGTTTTTCATCTTTAATCTTTGTTTAGTTTATTGTTTATGTTTTTTGAATCATCTCTTGGGTTCTTCGACTTGTATAATTGCTGTTCTTGATATCTCTTTGTTACAAATTGATCAAGAATCTCTATTGAGTTCGGTAATTGCGATTACAAAACAGAACATTCAAGTCTTCTAACTGTGAGCAAGTTTACGTCAAATGTTTCTCTAGCATTTCTGACACTGGTAACAGATTTGCTTTTAGTTCAAGGAATTTGCTGATTAGTAGAATGGACAGCTGTCATGTGTGGGTTGCCTTCATTTTTTTTTGTTCTTTTCAGCGAAGAGTGCTTTACAGCTCGGCTGACCTGAATGCATTTTGCGACCAAGGTGACAGGTGACAAAATCTATAACAAAACACCATTGTTTTGAGGATCCCTCTAAGTTACGTTTTAAAGTAACTAACAGCCGCTGATGTGATAAGTTGGCCAATAAACTGATGCCAGGCGAGCATAATTGTGACCCAATGAAACTGGTTTAAACGGTTGAAGCCGATCATTCAATGCAAGAGGTTCCCTTCTATAGCCGGTTGTCCAAACGCAACGGCATCGTTTTAACCATCAAATTACTGCAGGAGTTTCATCTCTTCAAACACAATCCCCCTAAAAATTCAGACCTCCACCAGTGAATCCCAGTCAAAATCAACGACTCCATATACCATCGAGCGAAAGAGAAACAACGGTGAGTATATGGAACTACATCGTTAAGGCCCAAAAGCCGACAAACGTTACCGACTCATGCGTCGGCAATTTCACCAGCCCGCAAGAACTCAATCTCATTTTGATTTCGCGACTTCCTTCTGTTCTTATTGTTCTTGTTATCTGTTTATTTTAGTATTTATTTGATTAAATTTATTTATTGCTTGAGATATGTCATCCAATGCGTAATTTCCTAGTCTAGGGTTTTGATTCATCCAATTATTGTTCGTTCTCTTCATTTCTTGTTAACTGACCTTATGTTTCCTTTATTTTCTAGGATGCTGCTTTTATATGCCATCTTTCCTCTCTATTTTTAATAGATTAAGATAGATAGATACATGGATCAAACAAAGCTCCCTGTATCCTAGTGCTGTTCCCTTTCAATAATCTAAAGTTTTAAATTTTTTGTGGGAGCAAGAGTAAGAGAGGGTGAATTGAAGCATTTATAGGATAAATATAGTTATTTTTCTGCTATTGCCAGTTTATTGCCGCAATCAATGTGTAATGCGTAATTTGCATATACGTTTGGTTTGCTATAAAAATCAAAGATGAAGAAATGAGAAACTTCTTTGAAAATGGAATGCAAGTAATGAGGATGAACTATTACCCTCCATGCCCTCAGCCAGAGAAGGTTGTGGGTCTCACGCCTCATTCTGATGGTTGTGATCTTACCATTCTGCTACAGATAAATGAAGTAGAAGGTCTTCAGATAAAGAAAGATGGAATGTGGATTCCTCTTACTCCCCTCCCAAATGCTTTCATTGTCAACGTTGGAGACATTACGGAGGTAATAATTAGAGTAAATTAGCTTCACTTGGCATTAACATCAGAATGCAAGTTGGGGATTCTGTTTCAGCCTTAAATTAGAGAAGAAATTTTGCTATAGTAACCTTTTGGAACATATCAACTGAAACTCATGCAAAACTACTGAAGCTATTGAACAACGTTAGAATTTCTTAGCTCTATTTTATTGATTGTTCATGAAATGCCCTGGAAAACTCTCAGAACTAACGGAAAGAATGATCTATTTGAAGCTCAACTTTGGGAATTTCTTTAGTTATTAAAAATTGAAGGTAAAGTATGAGCTGGCTCATGTGCTTTGAGAATTTTACATGGCAAATTATAACCAATGGGAAGTACCGTAGTATTGAGCATCGTGCAACTGTAAACTCTGTACGAGAAAGACTCTCCATTGCCACATTTTACTACGCGAGATACGATGGTGAAGTATACCCAGCATCCAGTTTAGTCTCTGAAAAAGCACCCGCATTGTTTCGAAGATTGACCCTTGAAGAATACCTCCAGCGCCGGCTTGCTCGTGAGCTTAGGGGAAAATCTTACCTGGACGTCTTGAGAATTCAACATGGGCGAGGCTAGTATTACAAGTTTATTTTGGATTATGGAGTGTGGCACACAAACGGATAATAAAACGTGCTTATATTAGATCAGTATCTGTCTATCTTGAAATTGAATTTTTGGATACTTGTCATGAGATTGCAAGTGACACACATGTGTGCTTGACAGTGTCATTCAAATGCTTTTTGGCAACATAATCTCCTGATTGATGATTATTGCTTGATGCTTATTCAGTTAAGCAATCTAACATATTTGTGAATTACAGAGTCGCATTTAGGTATCCCTGCCTTAAATTATAACTCCTCGTATCAAGAGACCTTTTAGGATATATTTGATAGCCTGCGTTACGTTGTACTAATATTGCATTAAAATTTTGTTCTGTATTAAAATTATGCTAGCTCATGTTTGGCTGTAACTTTTAATTGCGTTGCATTAAAAAAATTACTAATGTAGTGAGACGTATATTGAATAAACCTATATGGGTTGGGTTTAGGCTGTATTTTATAGTTTTAAGGCTAAAAAGTTAATTTTTATTGATAATTTTATGTATACCTCTTACATTAAATTAATGGATAATAATAACATAAATTAAATTTATTTTACTTTTATTTTATATAAAAAATTATTTTAATCATTTCAATTTTATTGTTTAAAAATTTATTATGACTAAACAATAAAACTTAAAAAATAAATTGAAATTAAAAGATAAAATATTAATAAATCTAAATAATATCAATTTGACATATATAATGGTATTTTTATTATATAATTTAAATCATTTTAATTATTGTCCTTCATCTTATAAAAATATTTTAATCTTGTTATTTAAAATTTATTATTTGCTAACAAAGTAAATTACTATTTTGTTACTAAGTTTTTATATGACAAGGGACAAGACTGTAAATTTGTTGAACCAAATGAAAATGATGGAGATTTGCCTTTATTTTATGGGTCTTGTTATGTTACAGTTTAGGTAACAAATAACCCACAATTTCTTTCATATTACTACTTTCCCATAAATTGAACATTATCCATTAGATTTGATTTTAGGACAATTGAATGGCTGAGATTTTAGCACATTACAAGCTGTATGTTATGGAAATTGTAACATAGGAATTGCCTTTTAGATGCAATTTTTGTATGAAAATGAAATCTCTAGGAATAAGAAGCCTAAGTGATTTGAGCCGGTCTTAGCCCAACTTGAGGTCAAGTTTGGATTTCAATTAAAGAAGTCCAGGCTGGACCTGAAAGTTAGAGAAATACTTTAAAAAATGAAAAAAATATAATTTATTTCAATTAAAGTACATCTTTAAAATATGTAGTTAACCAACACAAAACACACATTTAAAGATTTAATTCCTTATGCCCAACATTTTAAAATCTAATCTAATAACAACAAAATTTTGTAAATTATAAATTTATAAAACATAAAATTCGAGCTATTTAGCCCAGGCCTTGCCTACATTTTACTATTCCTAAAAATATTTTTATACAGAATAAAGTTTTTTTATCCACAAGTATCACATTCCATGAGTCATCTCATGATGCTATTTATTTTTTTTATAGCATCAATAATGTAACTAATGCACTTTTTTTTTTATAGCATCAATAATGTCACTAATGCACACTATTAGATTTCAATCTACAATGTAAAATATTTTATTAATAAAAGAGAACTAGTTTGGTGGGCGAAGTCACCCACCTATGGTGAGTGACAACTCATATGTCCAGCTCTCATTTAGCGATAAACCCATAGCTTTCTCAATGAGAGTTGGACACGTGAGCTGTTGCAACTTCGGCCACTAGATCAAAATCCATTAATAACAATATGTTAATTCTTTTAAATATTGTAATTAATTAATAAATTAGTTAAAAAGATTATTTACAAATTAAATGAAGAAAAAAAAAAGAGTTATAATGAATTACAACCTTTTTCTTTCACATTGAATTCATAAGTATCTCCATTTAGTTTGAACTCATCAACTTAATTTTAAAAGTTACCTATTACTTATTAGTTAACTAATTATTTATCTACTAGATTAAATTGATAATATATAATAAAAAATTTAAATTCGAAAATCTAGAACAACTCCATTATTAGAAAATCTCATATTCCAGATCACAAAATTCTCTTTATCTTATAGATACAATAAGGTAAAGAGATTTTTGTAATCTAGAATGATTTGAAACATGCAGGTCTAAAACTCTATTTTTATAAAAAAGGGAAATTTAAAAAAATGAAATCATTTCTTGAATCATTTTATTAACAAATGCAATTGTTGCATAAATGAAATTTTTTAGGGGAAAGGTCATCCACACCCCAAGGTTTTGTTTAAATAATTACACAAATCCCTTTAGTTTTATAAATAATCATATAAACTTCTTTTTTATTATTATACTCTTGATTACAATAACCCAAATATTAACTTTAAATAAACGTTTGTAATAAATATAAATTAAAATTAAAATAATAAAATATATAAAATAAGATAAAATTTATAAAATATTTTGAATATTAGAAGAGTTATTTAACATTATTAATTTGACATATTCTTTTAATAATAGTAAAACCAATTTGACATATTAATAATATTAAAATAATTATACCTAAAATTTACAATAATTTATAAATTTTATATTATTTTATTTACAATATCTTTTCTAATTATGTGTATATTAGTATAAATCTTAAAGTTAGCTTTTGGATTAATAGATTTTAGTATTAATTATGTGTATATTAGTATAAATCTTAAAGTTAGCTTTTGGATTAATAGATTTTAGTATTAATAAAATCCATTGCGATAGATTAATAATAACTTAATATTAAAAATAATTTTCATTATACAGTTATTTTATTAATTATATTTATTATAATATTTTATTTATATCATATAATATTTATTTATTATTAATATCTTATTACTATATTTATATTTAGTTAGATTATTATAATAAAAAAATATAATAATTATTTTTCAAAATAAAAAAATTTATATGATTATTTATAAAATATTTATAAAATAAAGAGGGTCGTGTGATCATTTAAGTAAATCTCCGGATTGTGGTGGCTTGTTCTCAATTTTTAATAAAGTTGAGTTTAGAATTTCACAAAGATTAGTGATTACACAAGTCTCTTGATCTTATTTATTAGTCCACTATCATTATTATTGCCCAAACTCCAAGGCAAATGTTTCCAATTAAAAAATTAAAGAAGATTATGCAAAAGGCCAAAATTGCGCTGACACGTGCAGGCAAAACAGCCGAAAAAGCCCCCTTGGGTTGGGTTGGAATCTAGTTCTAATACTATTATTTAAACTCATTCAATAATAGTCTCTGCACCTGCAATTTTGTTCTAACACCAATAAAAAGCAGCAACATTAATCTAGGGAATTTGTGGAACAAAAGATGGCCAAGTTTGGAGCTTCTCTCTCTGTGCCTTGTGTTCAAGAATTGGCCAAGAATCCTACTTTAGTTGTCCCTCCCAGATACATAAGACCAGACCAAGATGCAGTAACCATCATTTCTGATGATGCTTTGGTTTCTAAGTTCCCGGTTATTGACATGCAGAGCTTGATCTCTGAAGAATCTATGGATTCTGAGTTAGCCAAGCTCGACTCTGCTTGCAAAGAATGGGGATTTTTTCAGGTGAACTACTTTACCAAAGTACCTGCTTTTCCATTGATCAAGAATCCAGATTAGACATCATGCATCAAAAGGTTTGGTAACTTATGATAAATATACTAATTGCTTATGTTTCTTCTTCTGGTCTTCTTACATTTTAAGTTAGCCATAAGAAAAAGCTGTAAAAAAATTTTGGTTAGGGAGTCTTGATCATCTTTTAGAATTGAGTGATATTAATTGTAACTGTCCCTGTTAGTTTATGCACCATCTAACTTGCTTCTTATAAAGATGTGAAGACTTATAAACAAATTCATAAATCATAATGGTGTTTAATGCAACTGCAATAATCTTAGTTAATTTAGTGAAAAGCAACAAATGGTTTTATACTCATACCATACTCCATCAATGGATTCTGAGTTGATCAAGCTCCACTTCGCTTGCAAAGAATGGGGTTTTTTCCAGGTAACAGAGTATTTCTAATAATTGAAACGCAATTTCTATTCAAATTAGAATAAGACTTCACTTTTGATTCAGCTACAGCATAGAAAGTCAGGTTCCTGTGCTGATCAGCTTATGATTGCAGCTTTTGAAATATCAAGATGGTTGTTTATGATTTATGTGCTCAAATTAACGAATACAAGACCAAAAAAAGAAATTGTGGTTGACATGCTTTATTGCTTTGCATACACATCACACACGGATTTAAGTTAGATTTAGGTATTTATGCAAAGGAATCCCTTGTAAGCTTTTGCCTGTTCTGTATATTGGTTTGGTAGCTTGAAAGAGTTATGCTTTATTCCAAATATATAAAAGATACAACGCAGCACATTGTGCTCTACCCTGCATTTTGCTCTAACTGAAGACATATTCAAACTAATGCTAAGATTATCATGCTGTTGTATGTTTTGCTAATTCAGACGTATGACTAAACTTAAAGATATTTTAGGTGACACTACTACATTTAACACTTGACCATTACTGTTTTCTGCATTATTTCAGTTGGTAAATCATGGAGTGAGCTCAGCGTTACTAGACAAAGTGAAGAAAGAGATACAGGAATTCTTCAATCTCAGCATGGAAGAGAAGAAAAAATATTGGCAGTGTCCTGGAGAAGTAGAAGGATTTGGACAAGTCTTTGTTGTATCTGAGGAAC
The DNA here is from genome assembly GCA_030449075.1 of Murraya paniculata. Lineage (NCBI taxonomy): Eukaryota > Viridiplantae > Streptophyta > Magnoliopsida > Sapindales > Rutaceae > Murraya > Murraya paniculata. The sequence continues at coordinate 526,416 of JAEVFN010000066.1, forward strand.
AAAAGCTTGATTGGGGTGACCTGTTCTTCATGATCACTCTTCCGGTCCATCTGAGGAAACCCCACTTGTTTCCTAAGCTCCCTCCTTCCTTCAGGTTCTCTCTCTAAGTGAATGCGAGTTTGTGTGTGTGTGTTCTGTTAAGTATTTGTGTATCCAGTGCAGGCTGCATGTTGATTTTAGTATCCAACTGCCATTGGCCTATTGGTATGTTCACACCTTCCTTCTCTATGTAGGGATACCTTGGAAGTTTACTCAATGGAAGTAAATGCTCTAGCCATGACTTTAATATCGAAAATGGCAAAAGTCTTACAAATCAAGGATGAATAAGTGAGAGAATTCTTTGAAAATGGAATGCAATCAATGAGGATGAACTATTATCCTCCATGTCCTCAACCGGAGAAAGTTACGGGCCTTACACCCCATTCTGATGGTGCTGCACTTACCATTCTCCTACAAATCAATGAAGTTGAAGGTCTACAGATTAAGAAGGATAGAAAGTGGTTTCCTGTTAAACCGCTGCCAAATGCTTTTACTGTCAACATTGGAGACATGCTGGAGGTAATACTCGAGTAAACTACCCTAACTTACACAGTTAATGAAAGAAATATTGCTTTGGTAACCTTTTGGAATATATCAACTGAAACTCATGTAAAACTATGGAAGCTACTGAACAACTTCATCATTTTTGAGCTCTACTTTATTGATTGTTCAAAAAATGCTCCGGAAACTCCCAGAGCTAATGCTGCAAATGTTGGAAAAAGCAGATCATTTTGAAGCTCAACTTTTAGAATTTATTTAGTTATTAAAAGCTGAAGATCAAATATGAGCTAGCTCATGTGCTTTGAGAATTTTATATGGCAGATTATAACCAATGGGAAATACCGCAGTATTGAGCATCGGGCAACTGTAAACTCTGTACGAGAAAGACTCTCCATTGCCACATTTTGCTACACGACATACAGTGGCGAAGTATACCCAGCATCCAGTTTGATCTCTGAAAAAGCACCCGCATTGTTTAGAAGATTGACAGTTGAAGAATACCTCAGTGGGCGGTTTGCTCGTGAGCTTAGGGGAAAATCTTATCTGGATGTCTTGAGAATTCAACATGCTCGAGGCTAGTGTATGTCTATTTTGGATTATGGAGTATGGTATGAGTATACAACATGCTCATGATATGTGCTTATATTGGATCAGTATCTGTCTTTCTTGAAATAGATTTTTTGGATCCTAGTCATGATTTTGTGAGATTACAAGTGATGCGTACTTGAATATCATTCAAAAAAATTTTTTGGCAACTTTACCTCTTCATTTATGATAAGTGTGTGATGCTCAATGAGTTAGCAATCAACCTATTCATGAACTATATAAAGTAACAGTTTGGACTTGATTCAACTCAGACTGGTTACTTGGACTCTGTTGATATTTGAGTTCAGCTGCAGTTCTATTCTGTTCTAATGATGGGATAATATGTTTGCGAAATGAAATTTAAAGTCTGGTTCAGTGACTTTCCAATGGAAGTTTCTCTTTATTGTCGCAAATAAACATGTGAAGAAAGTGTGACTGCTCGTTAGTCTGTTACTCTTAGTTAAGGGTTGCTTATGTGACCGCTCCAGCTAAGTAATAACAGAGCGCCTTCCAAATATAAATACAGAGGCCGAGGCTGTATGAAAGGCCAACTTCATATTGCGTTTTCCTGGAGTAAAGAGAGAAATAGAGTTTGACCTGTGGCTCATTCTCTTTGTGAATCTTTGTACTGCAACTGTATACACCATTCTTTGATTGGTAAGAATCCCTCCAATCTCTTTCACCCGCAGGCATAAGCTGAACCATGTCACCTCTGTGTTCTTCATCTTTAATCTTTGTTTAGTTTATTGTTTATGTTTTTTGAATCATCTCTTGGGTTCTTCGACTTGTATAATTGCTGTTCTTGATCTCTTTTTGTTACAAATTGATCAAGAATCTCTATTGAGCAAGTTTACGTCAAATGTTTCTCTAGCATTTCTGACACTGGTAACAGATTTGCTTTTGGTTCAAGGAATTTGCTGATTAGTAGAATGGACAGCTGTCATGTGTGGGTTGCCTTCATTTTTTTTTTTTTCAGCGAAGAGTGCTTTACAGCTCGGCTGACCTGAATGCATTTTGCGACCGAGGTGACAGGTGACAAAATCTATAACAAAACACCATTGTTTTGAATGTTTTTTAACAATCAAAATGACGACGTTTTGGTGTCACCCTTTTGTCTGAATAGCAATTTTTAGTAATAATAAAGGGTAAGGCCTGGTATTTAGTAAACAAGATTTATCATCGCCTGTGAACCGTAAAATAAAATTCTAATGTTTCAAACGGTCACGCCTGACCAGAATAAATTCAGCTAGACAACTATCGCACGCTATTGTCAATTGTAGTCATCTGCTTTGTTTTTCAAAATGGTTAGGTAGACGATGCTGACCTGTAGGCAAATACTATTGTAACAAATGGAATTGGAAGAGTGGGCAATCAATCTTCTTGTTGACTTAAAGACCAATCCATTGTTTATAAAACAGCGGTGGTGTAGTGGAGCAAATTGGTGTGACCAACCCAAAAAGAAAAAAAAGGGAGGGAAAAATGGCCGAGCTCGGAGATTCTCTGCTTGTGCCTTGTGTTCAAGAATTGGCCAAGAATCCTAAGGTAGCTGTCCCTTCCAGATACATACGTCCTGAGCAAGATGCACCTGTCATTTCTGATGATGCTTTGATTTCAAAGTTCCCAGTCATTGACATGCAGAGCTTGCTTTCTGAAGAGTCAATGGATTCTGAGTTGATCAAGCTCCACTTCGCTTGCAAAGAATGGGGTTTTTTCCAGGTAACAGAGTATTTCTAATAATTGAAACGCAATTTCTATTCAAATTAGAATAAGACTTCACTTTTGATTCAGCTACAACATAGAAAGTCGGGTTCCTGTGCTGATCAGCTTATGATTGCAGCTTTTGAAATATCAAGATGGTTGTTTATGATTTATGTGCTCAAATTAACGAGTACAAGACCAAAAATGAAATTGTGGTTGACATGCTTTATTGCTTTGCATACACATCACACACGGATTTAAGTTAGATTTAGGTATTTATGCAAAGGAATCCCTTGTAAGATTTTGCCTGTTCTGTATATTGGTTTGGTAGCTTGAAAGAGTTATGCTTTATTCCAAATATATAAAAGATACAACGCAGCACATTGTGCTCTACCCTGCATTTTGCTCTAATTGAAGACATATTCAAACTAATGCTAAGATTATCATGCTGTTGTATGTTTTGCTAATTCAGACATATGACTAAACTTAAAGATATTTTAGGTGACACTACTACATTTAACACTTGACCATTACTGTTTTCTGCATTATTTCAGTTGGTAAATCATGGAGTGAGCTCAGCGTTACTAGACAAAGTGAAGAAAGAGATACAGGAATTCTTCAATCTCAGCATGGAAGAGAAGAAAAAATATTGGCAGTGTCCTGGAGAAGTAGAAGGATTTGGACAAGCCTTTGTTGTATCTGAGGAACAAAAGCTTGATTGGGGTGACCTGTTCTTCATGATCACTCTTCCGGTCCATCTGAGGAAACCCCACTTGTTTCCTAAGCTCCCTCCTTCCTTCAGGTTCTCTCTCTAAGTGAATGCGAGTTTGTGTGTGTGTGTTCTGTTAAGTATTTGTGTATCCAGTGCAGGCTGCATGTTGATTTTAGTATCCAACTGCCATTGGCCTATTGGTATGTTCACACCTTCCTTCTCTATGTAGGGATACCTTGGAAGTTTACTCAATGGAAGTAAATGCTCTAGCCATGACTTTAATATCGAAAATGGCAAAAGTCTTACAAATCAAGGATGAAGAAGTGAGAGAATTCTTTGAAAATGGAATGCAATCAATGAGGATGAACTATTATCCTCCATGTCCTCAACCGGAGAAAGTTACGGGCCTTACACCCCATTCTGATGGTGTTGCACTTACCATTCTCCTACAAATCAATGAAGTTGAAGGTCTACAGATTAAGAAGGATAGAAAGTGGTTTCCTGTTAAACCGCTGCCAAATGCTTTTACTGTCAACATTGGAGACATGCTGGAGGTAATACTCGAGTAAACTACCCTAACTTGCCATTTACAGCTGTACAAAAGGCACTTCCTCAGTGAGTTAACATGCATCAGGATGTAGAAAGTACAGGTTGAGGCCTCTGTTTCAGCTTTAAAATGGCCATTTTTGGATTAGTTGCAGTGCTTATTGTTCTTAAACAGTCACTTAAATCTCATTATCCACCACAACAATATCATTAATTTGTGAGGGACATGCAATTACTCAGATGTGACTGTCTGCGATATGTTTAAGCTTCACTTCCATTAATTAATTTGAGTCTCAAATGTGAAATGCCCTTGAAAAATTATACGATGTTGCATACGTTAACTGGCTTGATGCTATCTGAGCCTCCCAGAGAATTGATTCTGTTTACGAGTAGAAGATCAAATATGAGAACTAGCTCACATGGCTTTTGTGAATTTTACATGGCAGGTAATAACCAATGGAGTATACCCTAGCATTGAGCATCGTGCGGCAGTAAACTCTGGGCAAGAAAGACTCTCGATTGCCACATTTCACTCGGTGAAATATAATGGTGAATTGGGTCCAGCACCAAGTTTGATCACTGAGAAAACACCGGCATTGTTCAGAAGAGTGACAACTGAAAAATTCCTCAAGGCCCTTTTCTCTCGTGAGCTTCGCGAAAAATCTCATCTGGATTTCATGAGAATACAACACGGTCAAGGCTAAGGTTAGTTAACCTGAGTTGTGAGAGACTACAAGATCTATTAAGAAACATCAACAGACTGGTGCTCTTAATTTTGTGTAAATACTAATATAAGTTCTACAGAAACGTTTGTAAAACCATGTAATAAGCATAAAAATTTCAGACTTCTGACAAGAATCTTTCAATGATACGTGCTCCATCGGATCTCTATCTGTCTTTCTCGAAACAAAGCTTTTGGACACTTGTCATGATTTTGTGGGATTGCAAGTGGTATGTACTTGGCAATGTCATTCAAAATTCTTTTTGGCAACTTAACCTCTTCATTTATGATAAGTGTGTGAGGCTCAATGAGGTAAGCAATCGACATATTCATGAATTATAAAGTAGCGTTTAGGATTTAATTCAATTCGGACTGGTTACTTGAACTCTGTTGATATTTGAGTTCAGCTGATAGTTCTATTGTGCTCTAAAGTTTTAAAGATAGTTAAGAAATTTCTATCACTACTAGTATAAGACTTGCTATTGATTTAAGCAATTTGCGGATTGGTACGAAAGAATGGGGATTTTTTTTACCCCTAACTACTGCTTCAAACTAATCCTTTAAAATGAAAAAGTAGTGTTTCAAACGGACCCCACAGTCCCGCCTTCCCAACATGCATGTGAATATGTAATTGTCAACTACGTAAGCTGTAGAAGGAAATCTTTTTCAAGTCAATCGTCTGCTTGATTTTTTTCTGAGTGCATGTACATTTTTTTTTAAAAAATTTTTTATGGATAGGTAGAGGATGCCGACTTGTAGGAAAATACTAGTATAAAAAATGGAATAGTGTGCAATCTTTTTCTTAAGTTAAAGCCAATATGTAATTTATAAAAAGGCTGTTGTGTTGTTGAGCAAATATTTTGAAAAATATGGGCAAGCTCCGAGGTTCTCTGCTTGTACCTTGTGTTCAAGAATTGGCCAAGAATCCTACGGTAGCTGTCCGTCCCATATACATTCGTCATGAGCAAGATGCACCTGTCATTTCTGATCAGGCTTTGATTTCGGAGTTCTCAATTATTGACGTTCAGAGCTTGCTTTCTGAAGAATCAATGGATTCTGAGTTGGCCAAGCTCCACTTAGCTTGCAAAGAATGGAGATTTTTCCAGCTATAAAGCCTTTTTCCTCCCCTTCCCTTAGCCAAGCAGGTTTTTTACTTTATTTTATTTTAACTTTTACATGTGTTTGGTCAAGATTTGTGTAACTCTTAATCAATTGGCATTTGAAATAAACTGAAACTCAATTTCTATAGAATTCAAAATATAACTTCTTTTTCAATTTTGCTACCGTAGGAAAAGCTAGGTTCCTATGCTGATGATTGCAGCTTTCGAAATATCAAGATGAGTGTTTATGACGTTGTTAAGTCAATTATTTATAGAATTGGCATCTTATGGCAAGTTTAGTTAAATTGAAATTTTATTCATTGCATATCTTGTAATACGAATTAATTTATTAATTCTCTCATTTAGTGGGATTCTAATTTATTAGGAATATTTGTTTGCTAGTTTAATTAAATGTCTAATATAGCAAGTCAATTAATGACGGAATTCTATAATTTGCGCGTAAGATCTGTTTAGAGTAAGAAGTTGGTTTAAACATGAAGTTTATTAAATGCTCTAGATAAGACAAGCAAGGCAAAAAAATCAAATTTATCCCTATTCAGATACATAAGATTTATAAGAAGAAAGAAACTCTTATTTGAAAATAATTCAAGTCTTTTAAGACTTGCAATTTCTAGGAAACCCTAGTGTCTATATAAAAAAAAGGTACTTCACAATTGAAGGTGCACAACACAAAGCATAAATCAGAGAAATAAAATTCAGCCTCCTCCCTAGAGAATTTGGATTTGGCTCATAATATTGTGTTGATTTATTCTCTTATCTTCTTTGCTCAAAGTCTTGTAAAGAGACTATTTCTTTTTATCTCTGTGGAGAGTTTACATAGATCTTGAATCACTAGACATTAAAGAATTAAAGATTGCTATTGATCCCTTTATGAGATCGTAGATCAAGAGGGAAAACAATTATTTAAGAGAAGTAGATTCAGTCGAAGGTTGAGTAAGTTACACGGCGATAAACTATAAGTGAGAGTCTTAAGTTTGGTAAATCCATAGGTTGTAACATTTCAATTTAGTAAATTGCTTTTCATTAAGGCATGGCCTCATGGATATAAGATTGATTAATCTGAATCATGTAAAAATCTTTATTTTGTTTAATTTCTATAATTTATTGTGTTTTAAAAAATTAATATTTTTTATACGGATAAATGTAATCGTAAACAGTAATTATGTAAAGGTTCGGTAAACAGTAATGCTGAATAATATTTTCAAAAATTAATTAAGTTAATTTTAGTATTTTAACTGTTTACACCTATTTGCAATATATCTAAATTCCTTTCAGATATGTTTGTTCGAATTACTACGAGTACAAGACCAAAAGAACTTGTTGTTGAAGATTTTACCTGCTCTCTGTACTGGTTTGATAGCATGACGAAATATGGTTTTAGGTAATTACTACTACACATTTGGCTAAAAGCACTACTACTTTACAAATTGACTCAGAATTGCGGAAATCATCAGGAAACTTAAAGATATTCTACGTAACACGAATCTGCTGCATTTAACACTTGGCCAATATTCTTTTCTGCATTATTTTCAGCTGGTAAATCATGGGGTGAGCTCGGCATTTCTAGATGAAGTAAAGAAAGAGATTCAAGAATTCTTCAATCTCCGTATTGAGGAGAAGAAAAAATATTGGCAGTATCCTGGAGCAGTAGAAGGATTTGGACAAGCGTTTGTCGTATCTGAGGAGCAAAAGCTTGATTGGGGTGACATTTTCTTCATGACCATCCTTCCTGGCCATTTGAGGAAACCCCACTTGTTTCCTAAGCTTCCTCCTTCCTTCAGGTTCTCCTATTTTCCGTGTATGTTCTGCTCTGTTTTTGTATTGAGTGCAAGCAGCATATTTTAGTTTCTAACTGCCAATGACCTATTGGTCTAATTGGCACCTTTCTTTTTCATGTAGGAATACCTTGGAAATTTACTCAATTGCAGTAAAAGCTCTAGCCTGACTCTTGTACTGAAGATGGCAAAAGTTTTAAATATCGAGGATGAAGAAATTAGATAACTCTTTGAAAATGGAATGCAATCATTGAGGATGAACTATTACCCTCCATGTCCTCAACCGGAGAAAGTTACTGGCCTTACACCACCTCATTCTGGTGGCGGTGCTCTCACCATTCTCTTACAAATCAATGAAGTTGAAGGTCTCCAGATTAAGAAGGATGGAAAGTGGTTTCCTGTTAAACTGCTGCCAATTGCTTTTATTGTCAATATTGGAGATATGCTGGAGGTAATACTCTAGTAAATTTCCCTAACTTTCCATTTAAGCTGTGGAAAAGGAACTTCCGCAGTGAGTTAATATGCATCAGGATGTAGGAAGTATTTAGTAGAATAACTGCATCAATTACAGGTTGAGGACTCTGTTTCAGCCTAAAAAGGGCCATTTTTAGTTGAGTTCCACTGCTTATTTTCTTAAGCAAGTCAATTAATCTCTTTTTCTACTAAAACCATAGCACTACTTTTTGAGGGAAATAACAGTTACTGACTCAGAGATGGCCTCTGTGTCTGAGAATTAATTCTGTTTCATGGCAGGTAATAACCAATGGAGTATATCCTAGCATTGAGCATCATGGAACGGTAAATTCTGGGCAAGAAAGACTCTCCATTGCGGCATTTCACATGGTGAAATCTGATGGTGAAGTGGGTCCAGCACCCAGTTTGATCACTGAGAAAACACCAGCACTGTTCAGAAGAGTGACAACTGAAGGATTCCTCAAGGCCCTCTTCTCTCGTGAGCTTCGCAAAAAAACTCATCTGGATTACATGAGAATACAACACGGTCAAGCCTAAGGTTAGCTTATTTGAGTTGTGAAAGAGTGAAAGACCTAGTCAAAAAACATCAAATGACAGCTGCTCTTAAGATCGTGTGAATATTAGAAATAAGAAACAGTAAGAATAATGGTAATCCCATTGTCATCGCGTTGATTATGTTTTAATGTAAATTAGATTATGTGGAATAAAGGGACCATGTATAAAGTTTTACAAAGCACAATCATATAAACGAAAGAATTATTACACACAAGCATAAGCAGAAGCAGTAGCAAAAATAGAATTGAAAGCAGGATCTACTTTATCTGAACCCAGATAGCCACTCTTGGAACTCGTTTATAAACAACATAAAGAAGATACTATCCAAGAGGAGTAACAGCACCAGATGATGGTGCTTCAGCTGTAATTCTGTGAACTCCAGGCCACATGTTACTCTCATCGACTAAATTTAACAAAATCAGCCTCTGATTCATTGAGATACCATGTGTCGTAAAAGCTGGCGCGTAAATTGTAACCTGAAGATCATCCATATTTAATCCCAATTCATTTGACCTAACCTTCACTGAAAACCTCTTGCTGTAGTTGATCACCTTGTCTGAAAACTGAACCATTATTTGTGGCCTTAGCTCTGCCAACGATGGGTCAAAATATGTAGGCGAAAATTTCTCTACCCTTAGCCCTGTTGGGTATTTCACATTATATTTGTAACCTTCATGAGTGTTGCTGCCTGGAACAAGAACTTTGCCATCCAGTAACAGCATAGATGATGAATGGTACATTCTTGGAATAGTAGTACCAGCCGATTCCTCAAACCTTTCCTGCTCTGCGATGTTAGGCCTGTATAAAACTGGCACGAAATTTGGGTCCTCTGCATCGTTCCAGGCTGCTGTTCCGATTTTTGCACCATTAAGCATCAAAATATTTCTGGTTGGGAGAATCATCATGCCCCCCATTACGCGAGGGGATGTCATTTTCTCAATCTTCCAGGTTGGATTCTGTTCTGTGATGTTGATTCTTCCGTAGTCTTGCAATGCCGGCAAGAACTCTTTCCGAATCTCCGCGTAGAAAATGCATCCTGCTTGGCACCTCTGCAAATCAATACCTCAGCATCTGTTACTTTTGCATTTCCAGGATATAGTTTTATTGGCATCAAAGTGGACATTCCTGAGGCCGGGTAGTTTCGGGACCCACCAGGAAGTTCAGGAAGCTCGCGGACTAGTTTGTTAGAGGCAGGACCACGCAAGATGGAGCGGTTGTTTGAGAAAATGAAGAGGTTTCCGTCAGGGAACAGGTGGACAAAAGGGTATAAATTGTTCTTCAATGTAAAGAAGGCCTGACAGTCAGCTCCAAAAAGTTGGTCGTTGGTATTTTCTAACAAGGGTAAGAGGATGGCTTGCTTATTGGATTGTCCTGCTGGTGGAATATATTCGTAGCTAAAAGTGCCACGGCCACCGACCAGGATTAAGCCCCTGTCAGGTAAGGTCACCTGTGTTGAGTACCTTCATTGACAAGGCGCAAGGCACTGTAAATTTCTTGAACCAAAAAGGAAATTTTGTATACAGTTTCAGGTATACAAGTTTCACATTCTAGATTACAAAAGTAGTAGTTCGCGAAATAGGAGTGCTGACACAAAAAGGTCATTGTTGAGTAGTTTGTAAAACTTTTCTGCTGACACAAGATCTGAGGTTTGAATCAAGTTCACAAAAATAAGGGGATAAAGTTACCAGTCGCTCTATGCTTATAAAATGAAAACAATATTGTTGAGTATATAAAGATGATACCATCTAGGATCAGCCAACGCTGTTGGGCTCTCTCTAGTCACAATTGTAACACTCCACTTCTAATAACAAGGTACTAAGGTGAAATTAAAGTAAAATTGTATTTCATCATTCTTATTTTTAAAACCATCAAAATAATATTAAACAATAAATGTTTTAAACCTCTAAAAGAAAATAAGTAATGAAATAACATATCTTCAAATAAATATCATCCTAAAGGAAACTAAAATATTCATAGATTATTAACGTAACATTAATCCCCAAAAGAAACCGAGCTCTTATTCTTTCTCCTAAGACCATAAGCTTATATCATCTAAACCTATTTAAAAAAATATGATAACGAGGGGTGAGCCATCAACTTAGTAAATAAATTCATGTACAATACTAAAATCATTAAAATATAATTAATTAAATTTCTTAGATATGCATAATAATAAGAAAATTACCTTTGTAAATCATCATTTAGCAATATAAATAAATCAAAATATCGTAAAGTCATTTAAATCTTTTAAACATAGCAATGACATTTTAAACACATAAAACATAATTAGCTTACGCCACATAATATCACCTATAGGCCTGGTGACCAAGCCATACAACATCATTTAGGGCATTGTACCCGCGCGAAATCATTAACATTAACATCGTATGTACACAAAATCCGGCTAGCCTTCTATAACATAACAAAATAACAAAACATCACTATGGACGATGAGCCAAGTCATTTAAAACCATATTTGAACTTTTAGTCATTTGTAACTTTCTATAAATTATATTTAAACAATTGATAATTATTTCAAAGTATTTAACTTAAAACAACTTAATAAAGGTTTTCATTTTTAAGATAATTTATCACACAAGTTTTTAATAAATAAAGTTTTGTTATAAATAATTTTAAAGAAAGATTTTTACTTAATAAAATATTGTAATAGATTAAACAAATCAATTTCATATTCTTTTCATTCAACACAATACATACCTCGAATTAGAAGTAATTTAATAGCAAAGTACATGCACCATGCATGATTTTACTTATCTCGATCCTCAGTAACAAAAGTAACAATAACCTTAACCACGAGTTCACTCTTGTCCTAAAACATCAAAACACATTCCTATCAATATTATTACTCATTCTGACCTTGATATAAATCTCACATAATCAAGCCTAATCATAAGCACTAAATCATTAAATCTAGTCTAAACCTGACCATCTTCTACAAGCTACCAAGCTAATCTTATGTTGGAAAATTATAAAAATTAAAAAAAAAATCATAAACATGTGTAGTATTTCATATAAAAATTCATAAAAAAAGAATAAAAGTCAGAAACATATTGCAAAAAGAATTTTACATGAATATCCACACTATCCAGTAGTGATAAAATAGAGATAGTTGAGTTAGAAAATTCGTAAAATATTTAATAAGATTTATAAAATTAGACCACTTGATTTTACAACAGTAGAAACATCAAGAAACAACATATCAAATTTCTAGAATTTTTTAATATGTGAAATTATTTTCAACTAATTTATATTAAAAGATCAGTAAATTTGTCCAGAAACTTTTATGTTTGTATTTTCTATTTAAAAATTTCATAACTTAATGTTAACTCAATGAAAATTAGTCAAATAAAATTTAAATCATAGAGAATTCATAATATTATACGAATATAATTTATATAGGTCATTCTAAAACCTTTTAATAGTCTAAAGTAATTTTACCATCAGCCATTGCAATTCTAGAAGCAGTCTCCAGAATTGCAGCAGCCCAACAAAATAATTTCTAATAATTTTTATACTCAACCAAAAATTATGAAATTAAACATACAGTAAGTAGACATAATGAGGATTCAGAGATCATTTGGATGGTCAGAAAAATCAGCAAAGTCAGACATGATACTGAAAATCAATATTTTCTAGCACTATCGTTCCAAATTTGAAAATTCACGACAAATTGATTATTTGGAATCTCTTTACACAAAATACATCATTGAAAACTTTAAGATGTCTACTTTAATTTTATTAAAACATTCATCAGAAAATAAATCAAAAATAAAAGAAAAATAGTAATCAAATCACAACAGTCATTCCACATAGTGCCTAGCTAGTCATTCATAATAAAAAGAACAATGCATGTGTTCATCATCAAACACATAAGATTGTATTAGAGGGTGTTAAGAGTATAAGTATGCTGAGCTGAGCTGAGCTGATTGATGGAGTATGAGTATGCTGAGTTGAGCTAGTTGATGATGTGTTCTAAAGTTGCCAAGGTGGTTGTAACTAACTGGCCAGCTAGCTTAATATGATTGGAAGCTAAATTGACTAGGTAATATTACTATCATGAGCTCAGCAGTTTGTTATCAATGTGTTTGACTATAAATAGAGTTGAGATTGTTCTTAAGTTGTAGTTGATCACTTTCATCAATAAAGTTTAAGATTGATCCAGAATCTTCTTAATCATTTTCTTGCTCATTTTATTTCCTTTTCTCATATTCCAAACACCTTGTTAAATCAAATATAGCATCAGAGCAAACACCTATGTCCGAATGTAATAATACAGCTACCTGTTTGATCAATAGACTCCCCACACCTATCATAGACAATAAATTACCATTTGAGAAACTTTTTCATAAACTACCTAATTATACTATAATGAGACTGTTTGGCTGTTCCTGTTATCTATATCTCAAACCTTATAATCATCATAAATTTCAGTTTAGAAGTGAGAGGTGCATCTTTCTTGGTTACAGTTAACTTCACAAAGGATACCAGTGTCTTCACTCTTCTGGAAGAGTATATATAAGTAATCATGTCATTTTTTATGAATCCTCATTTCCTTTTAAGTCAGGTATTAACTTTTCTATAATGTCTAGTTCTTGTTCTCCTTATAAATATATTTCTTCTGTCAATCCTTTTGTCTCATTTTCTTTATCACAGATTGCTGCACAACTTGACAGATCTTCTTCTCAATCCTCAACTTCAGCAAATGAATTCCTTTCCAATCTAGCTCATTTACCTTCAACCTTACTAGCTCATCAATCGCAACCTCACACTCCAAATCTAACAGGTCAACAATCACCTTCTCATCACTTATATCCAACACTTCAACCTGTTGTTAGCCATCGTATGATCACTCGATCAAAGATGGACCTATTCAAGCCTAAGAAAGCCCATATAGTTGAACATGATTCTAAACCAACAAAACCACATACAATGTCAGTTGCTCTAAGTGATCCAAAGTGGTTTCAGGTCACGAAAGAAGAATATCAAGCATTAGTTGATAATAAAACCTGAACTCTTGTTCAACCCTCGCATCCAGTTAAAGAAATAGGTAATAAACGGGTGTTTAGAATCAAATGCAATCTAGATAATAGTATTTTCAAGTATAAAGCCAGACTTATAGCCTAAAACTTCCATCAAACTCAAGGCATTGATTATAATGAGATATTTAGTCCAGTGATAAAGGCTTCTACAATCAAAATCATTCTTAGTTTGGCTATTTTAAATCACTGGTCCTTAAAGCAAGTTGACATCAATAATGCTTTGCTCAATGGTTATCTTACTAAAGAGGTATACAAGCAGCAACTAGAGGGCTTTGTGGATCAGTCAAAACCTACTAATATCTGTAAACTTCAAAAGGCTTTATATGGTCTTAAAAAAGTTCGTAGAGCTTGGTTTGAAAAACTAAAAACAGTATTCACATAACAATGAGGCTTTCAAAGTTCAAAGTCTGATACTTCTTTATTTTTTCAGAGAGTTCAAGGTCATGTCTTGCTTGTGTTAGTCTATGTGGATGATGATATTATTGTTGCAGGCTCTAACCGTCAACAAATTCAGCAGGTTATCTCCAATTTGCAGACGACATTTGCTCTAAAGAATCTTGGGGAATTGAGTTATTTTCTTGTTATTCAAGTTACAGAAACTAGAACAAGTTTGCTTCTCTCTCACTCAAAGTATATAGCTAATTTGCTTGCCAAAGTTATGATGCATGATTATACTCCTTGCTCAACTCCAACGGGTGCAAACACTCCCCTTACCAAAATTGATAGTGAACTTTTTAATAATGCTACCCTGTACAGAAGCACAATTGGAGCTTTATAGTAGCTTGAACAGACTTGAGATAGCTTTTTCAGTGAACAAGCTTAGCCAATTTCTTGCTGCTCCAACCATCAATCACCGACAAGCATGCAAAAGGATTTTAAGATATCTTAAGGGTACATTGCATATAGGTTTATAGTTCACTGATCATGGTTCTCTGCACATAGATTTTTTTCCGTGATGCAGATTGTGTTGCTGACAGGGATGACTGAAGATCAGTAGCTGGTTATTGTATTTACTTTAGTCCAAACTTGATTTCTTTGTGTTCAAAGAAGCAAGCAGTTGTGGCTAGGTCCAGTACTAAATCAGAATATAAAGCTTTAGCAATGGCTGCTTCAGAGTTTTTGTGGCTTAAGTCCTTGTTGACAGAACTTGGTGTTTCCTTTGCTTCTACACCTGTTATCTGGTGTTAAAACCAGAGTGCAACTACTTTAACAAGTAATCCTAAATATCACTCTCACACTAAACACATAGAGCTTGATGTTCATTTCTTGAGAGAAAAGGTTGCAAATAACAGTTTCCAAATTAGCCCGAGTTCTCACAACACAGTTGATATTCTCACCAAAGCTTTAGCTTATCACTTTTTTCATTACCTAAGAGACAAGCTCACCCTAACTTCATTAGGCTGAGCTTGTGAGGGGATGTTAAAAGTATAAGTATGCTGAGTTGAGTTGATTTATGGAGTATGAGTATGCTAAGTTGAGCTGATTGATGACGTATTCTAAAGTTGCCAAGGTGGCTAAAGTTGTTATTTGTACTGATTGGCTGTAACTAATTGGCCAGCTGGCTTAATATGATTGGAACCTCAATTCACTAGGTAATATTACTGTTATGAGCTTAGCAATTTGCTATCAATGTGTGTAACTATAAATAGAGCTGAGAGTGTTGATAAGTTGTAATTGATCATTTTCATCAATAAAGTTCAAGATTGATCTAGAATCTTCTTAATCATTTTCTTGCTTATTTTCTTTCCTTTTTCTCATATTCCAAACACCTTATTAAATCAAATAGAGAGAATGTATTAAAGAAGGATAAATACCTCAAAACTTCTTTCAAATGTGCATAAAAGAAAACTCTAGAACTTCTTTGTTTTTATAAGTTTTTTGGTTAAAGAGTTTTAAATCATAGGGAGATAGAAAGAGTTTAAATTTTATAAAAACACATGCATTTATAAAAATATATTACACGATAAAGATAGATAATCCCTTATAATTTATTTTTAAAAAATAAATAAAAAATTATACCTTATCTCAAATAATACTAATTAAAATAAATTCACACAAACAAAAAGCATAATTAAATTCAAGAAAATAAAGAGCGGGTGCTGCAATAAGTGTCACATTTGACAGATATCTCACAGTGTTTGCTCCTTCTCCATTTCCTCCGCCACTAACCTAGTTTCCATCCACAATTAGGCCACTGGATGAGCACATTGCGTCGGTTTCAAGCTGTCAATTTCAAGAAATCAATATAAATTCGCATTTTCTTAAATTGTTTTCAATTTGCAATTGAAACTTTTTTCATTGTAAGTAACATAGAATATGCACCTTTAATGCCTTCAGGTTTGATGTTTCAATATCAAAAAGAACTGAATGGCACCAACAGTCCAGTTCACCGGTCGACCGGTCAGCAACACGGCAAGGCATTTGTTTGGTGGCAATGGAATCTTTGATATTCTCCAGACAGTAGCATCATACATGAAAACCTTGTTAGTTCTTGGAAGCAGGAATGCACGCATAGCTGAGACACCGTTCACCGGAATTTTCAGATACAAGCTCCGATTTGCCATTATATTTTCCTATGCTAGAATTTTTTCCGAAAAATCCTGAAGACCTCTCATTGTCATTGTCTTTTGATCCATGTCGAAATTTGGAAAAAGAAAGGATTTTGGAAGAACAGTGATTGCCCTGAAATGAACAGGAGAGGAAGAATTTACAAAACTTTGAATAGTACTAATGCCATTGTAGGATCAATGGCTTCTACAATGGCTTTATTGTTTTGGATGACAATAATAATGTTCAGACTATAAGACACTTGTTATGTTTTTATACTATTCTCTTGTTTTAAAACTTATTCAAAAATATGCCAAAATTAATATACAGTGTTTGTCGAAATGTTGTTGCTTGTTACTGTTAGTTTAGCAGCAGGAGAATAAGTTAGGCTCTTAATTTGAGAAGAGAATAAATCAATTTAAAGAATGAATTTTAAGTTTTAAACGACTGGTAGTCGACTATCAAAGCAGCACATTAGCAGAAACAGAATAAAAGTACTTTTTTTCTAATTAACTTTCGAATCCTCTATCTCTCCAAGTTTTGAAATTAGATAGTCATTTAAATAAAACTCTTTAAAAAACACTTTGGGAGAAGCGTCCAAGTACGGAATAAAAGTAATTTATTTTAATACTAAAATTTTTTTTACTGTTATTAAATGACGCTATAATTCAAATAAGTGATTAAATAAATTCCTATAGGAAATATAAAGTAAGTATTTTATTATTAAGGGAAACTTATGGAAATTTATTAAGAATATGAATATAATACTACTCAAATAAGATAATAAAATCAAGCTGTAATTAAAGAAAATACAAAATTAATACTAAGGAACTTAATAAAATAAGAAAAAGTAAAACAAAGTCAAAATTATTCCCAAATCATTCTACAGGCTCTTGTTTGCAAAGCAGACAGGCCGCGGCTGTGACATATTCAACATGGAGATAACAAAAGCTTGACACACAATTTAAGGACAAATAAATCACTAGTGTAGTGTATCCTTTTTCAAGTAGACTGAAGACATGAGAAGCCATATTAGATAGCTCCTTTTTTTATAGGCATTACTTATTATAATTTTAGAAAATTTATCATTTTACTACAATTTTGTTATTATCATTAGTTGACCGGTTAATTGACTAATAAAATATCAATTTTGTCCTCTAATGAAATTTTTTGTCAAAAAATAAACAACAGGCAAAGTATTACAATATAACGAATTTAAAATACAAACTACTTAAAAATAATTCTTGTAAGCCTATAAATTTAATATTTAATACGCTATAAATTTAATATTTGATACCTATATTTGAATAGTTTTCTTTCAGGGGTAAAATTAATGTTTTATTAGTTACTAGCTGGTCAACTAATAATAGTAAGACAACGTAGTATAATATTAGATTTTATAAAGATATAGTAGTAAAATGATAGAAACAATACTTCTTGCAGTCACTTGATATAATTTTTAAAATAGTCAAATTATAATAATCCTTATATATATATATCTTTTAATATTACAAGAATGCCAACTAAACCTTTAATCTCACTCTTTTAATATTTCAAAAGAGTGAAATTAAACAATGAATCATTAAATTGGAGAGATTATATAAGTGTGGGTGCTAATTTTAAATGGTAAAATCTCTTGGATTGAAATAAGATATATGATACTCACTCACTTAAGTGAGGAGTGATTTTAATTACCCATTAAAATCCTCAGTCAAGAATGATTATATTTTTATTAAAAAGTCATTATATATATATATATATATATATACATTTAGCTTAATAGCAACTTAATTCTCTTCCCATCCATGTAAGTCGTGAATGGAATTCGAATCTAGACCTCTCATTTTCAAGATAAAAAATTAAACTTTACCAAATAGCAATTAGCAACTAGAAATATCATTATATATATATATATATACATTTAGCTTAATAGCAACTTAATTCTCTTCCCATCCATGTAAGTCGTGAATGGAATTCGAATCTAGACCTCTCGTTTTCAAGACAAAAAATTAAACTTTACCAAATAGCAATTAGCAACTAGAAATATCATTAAATGCGTTTTATACAATAATATCCTTTCTTTTTAATAAATACTGGCCAGTAGAATCACCAGGAAATAACTCTTTTAATGGTAATGATAATTGTAAAAAAATGATAGAATCTAATTTGAACTTATCCCCACGAAAGGAAAAAAAGTGTGGTAATCTAATGAATCGATCCAATCCAGATGTCAAGAAAGGAACAAAAAAATCAGTCGAAGCATTACTCAGCTTAGGCATGAACTTGCCATTCATGACCGATGAAGTTCCCTTATTAAGTAATTGCCTAATAATCCATTTACATATATTTGGACATAATGCAAATTTCCTGCTATAAAAATACTATTAAATCAAAAGAAAATCTCAATCATTTTAATTTTGCGTCATTTATGGGACGAATGTAAATGAACTTATCGGTGGAAACCATTATTGATATGTAAACTTGTAAAGCTTCTTGACAAATGACAACTCAAACAGATTATCTGTTTCGCAAACTTTGAATAAAATTAAGTGATTAGAGGAAATTATCAAAACCACCCACGTGTTTAAATAAAAATATATCATTTCTCCCTTATTGTCTCAAAACTCTTCAAAACTTGCAGTTGTTAAAAAGATAGTTAACTTTTAACATTTTATGTTGTGTCTTCAACTATTTTAACCATTGAAATTTTTTATTGATCAACAATGTTTTTACCACATCACGGACAAAATATTAAAATACACAAAAAAAAAAATTATAGGTTAGCCTTTTCTTTTAAAACGATAAGGAGTTTTTGAGGGGTTTTCAAATGAGCGAGAGAAATTATTTTTGTTTATTGAACAACAAGGGCTTTTGATCATTTTCCTTTAAAGTTATTGATTCATCAGATATGAGAGGGAAAAACAAAAAAGGTTAACACATTTATTTAACTTCTAAGTTTTAATTATCGATATTTATCTTGGTCAATTAATTATAGAATTATCATTTGAGATGGTTAACACTTTTTATAATCGACATGTGCATATCAGAAATTTTATTCAAATGAATTGGATAAGAAGATCATGGTAAGAATGGTGGTGGTGGTAACCAATTTTAACTCAAAGATTTTACAAAATTAAAACTATTCTTTTCTTCCTAGTATATAAAATTACCATCTAATTAGTTGCCTATTTCTTTTCTAATTTGTTGTAGATTAAAAACATATACTTTTTATTCTAAACGGAACATGAGAAAAATATTTGTTGAAGATAGAAAGATCTTTAATGTTTGTTTGAAAATCCAAATTTATTAATTTTTATTATTTTTTAAAGAATGGATAAACCAATATCCCCTACAAGTAGAACAAGTTAATACAATCTTAATCCAAAGAGAATATCAGTGAAGTCGTCAAACAATTTTTGTTTCTAGTATAAATATATTTAATATCCAACAAATGCTTTTTTTATCATATTAACATACTATTATAATCATAGCCATGGAGTTTTGGAGAATTTCTAGCTTATTATTTTTACTTGCTTTTTCTATTATAGGATTTGATCATATGAATGCTGTTGATGCTGATTGTTATATATCAGCTGTTGGTGATCCAGGGATGAGAAGAGATGATCTGAGGGTTGCAATTGAGTCATGGAACCAATGCAATGAGGTTGGTGAAGAGGCCATCAATATGGGAAGCCCCAGAATGGCTGATTGCTTTGACATTGATCATTCTACATGCCCAGGTGAGCTTTTCTATTTATCGTATTTTTCAATATATTAAGGCTAACTTATAAATGTTGGAAAGTGTTTTCAGAAAAATCTTTGTTTTGCTACATATGATGAGCAAAAGCAAGTGAATCTATATCCACAACTCACTGCAGAAATTAAATGTTAAGTGGAAAAATCTTCATTTTTTAATACATAAATTAAAAAAAAAAAAAAAACTCTTTTTTGTGAACATTACCATTATAAAACTTTGATATGAACAACGATTCAAACCACAATCTTTTATACCATCCTAATTTCTGAATTTTTAAAATTAATACCTATTCCACATAATATTTCAAGTGTGTGAAATCGAATTTTGTTTCGTTCTCAATCTGAAAAAAATATGAAAATTAGTTATAAAATTTTCTTGTGAGATAACACTCAATTTATTAGTTATACCCAGGTAAGACTTTTTTTTAATTTTATTTTTTTCCAAAATAATTATGTTTAAATTACAAATGTTGAAAGTGTTTTCAGAAAATTGGTAATCATTTTTGGCTACATATGATGAGTAAAAGCAAGTGAATTTATATACAACTCACTGCAGAATTTTAACGCTAAGTGGAAAAATCTTCATTTTTTATTTATACTTTTTTTTGTGCATATTATAATTATAAAACTTTGATATTCAGGTCACAATCTTTTATACTCACAAGTTTTAAAATTAAAATGCGTATCACACATGAAATTTGAAGTCAGTGAATTTGTTTTGTTCTTAATCTCAAAAATAACTATGAATCTTAAAATGTATTGTATACTTAATTTCAAGTTCCAAAATATAATATAAAAACAATCCAATATATATATATATGTGTGTGTGTGTGTGTATGTATATATGTATGTATGTATTAGTAATTTTCCAGTCAAGGATTCCTGATTTTATTAAAGTCATGGATCAGTTAAAAGACAAAAAAAAAAAAAAATACAGACTCCAATACGCTTTTTTTTATCTTTTAGTTGATCATTGACTTTATTAAATTCAGGGATCCCTGACTGGAAAACTACTGTGTATGTATATATTGTTTTTAGAAGCCCAATTAAGCAATTTTCTCAACATTTTCTAAATTTCCTTTTTTTAAAAGGCAAGCATATCTTATTGGAGTTTCTCGGTACCATTTTTTCTTTATTTAAGAAAAAAGGAAAAATAACAGTTTAATTCTTTTATTTATTGCCTTCAATGAAAAACCATTCTATAATTGAAATATGATGAGTTTTCATGACTTATAAAGATCTTGTGTCATATGTCCATTAATGATAATGTATCACCAATAAAAACTCAAATTAGGAAGAAATCCTAATCCTATATAATTAGTATTGTGCATTTCAAACATGATTTTTCTTTTTAACTATTTATTCTATGCATAACGTTGCTGCCAAGTGCTAACGTTATTATATTGTTAATCATGAAGTCACATTGAATCACTTGGTGGATGAGAAAGACAACAGGCTTGGCATATTGAACGGTACCTATGGAGGAATCAAGACTCATAGTGTAGATAAGTATGCTGCTAAAAAGGAAATCTACTTGGGCAAAAAATGCCAAGTGAAAGACAAGCCAGGTCCATGGCAATTCTGGATGGTAATGCTCAAGAGTGGCAACACAGACACATATGCATCAAGATGCCCCTCCAATGGCCACAAAGCAGGCCCATTTCCGCCTGAATCTCGGTTTCCGTGCTTCGGCGATGGCTGCATGAACATGCCCTTGATGCACCATGACTACACCAGTGTCCATGGGAAGCATGGAAAATTCCTGAAGGGAAGTTTTTACGGAACATGGGATTTGGATGCTAATGTTACTAATGGAGTAGTTCCTTGTAATGGCACTTCTTATTATAGTGTCACTTGGAATAAGAAAATTGGAAAAGGAAGCTGGGTTTTTCACCATGTGTTGAAGACGTCAAAAAAATATCCTTGGTTGATGTTGTATTTACGATCCGATGCCACTACTGGATTCTCTGGAGGGTACCATTACCAAACAAGAGGCATGATGAAAATAGTAAGATAACTTATAAATATTTAGTTTTTAAATATTGCATTGGGTTATGTAATTTTTTTTTTCTTTAGTTCGGTCCAAGATGCGGACATCCTGATAAGAGTATTGCTATAACTTATGCTCGTTGTTGGTTGTTTTGTTCAAAAAATTGTAGATTCCCAAGTCACCTGATTTCAAGGTGAGGTTTGCATTGGACATAAAGCAAGGAGGGGGCCCAAGTAGCCAATTCTATCTCATGGACATTGGAAGCTGCTGGAAAAACAATGGCAAGCCCTGTGATGGAGATGTGACTACAGATGTTACGCGGTACAGCGAAATGATAATAAATCCTGAAATAGAAGCCTGGTGCAAACCTGACAATCTCCGACTGTGTCCGCCATACCACACGTTCCCCAATGGCACCCGAGTTCATCGAAACGACACTGAAAATTTCCCATATGATGCTTACCATGTTTATTGTACTCCAGGAAATGCTGAACATCCTGAAGAGCCATTCAATTATTGTGATGAATACAGCAATCCTCAGCCGCAGGAAATCCTACAGATTGTGCCACATCCTGTTTGGGGCGATTACGGGTATCCGACGAAGAAGGGTGAGGGCTGGATTGGTGATCCGAGGACTTGGGAGCTTGATGTTGGAAGATTGTCACAGTCGCTTTACTTTTATCAGGATCCCGGCTCTAAACCTGTGGAGAGACACTGGTCATCAATTGATTTGGGAACTGAAATTTATGTTAGTGAAAATCAGGTGGCAGAATGGACAGTCAGTGATTTTGACGTTATTGTTCCAAAAGATTGATCGCTAGGAGTTTCCAAGTGAATTAGAAAATTAGGATTCAATTGTTTAAGTTCTTAATTTGCAACCTTAAGAAGGTTTTGTAGCATTAATTATTTTCATCTCAACGCAACTAAAAATTGTCCTTTTACTGCCATTTTCAAAATGACATGTACTGATACATTTAAATTTATATGTACAAGTTACTTGGGCAACCCGAGTAGCCCTCACAATTTCAAGCTGCTGCCTTAACAATTTCGAACCCCTACAATGTTAATTCCTTTCTCAATTATGTTGTATAATTGAATAAATATAATTTTCTTCCTTACGAAACATTGCTCGAAAATATATATCTTGAAACTAAAATACATACATATACAAACTACATCTTGAAAATAAAATACATACACATGCATACTCTTTTCAGGATTTACGAGTGAATATACTTCAGGTGTTACAAAATTTACTACTAATCAATTTGAGTGACCAGAAGAAAATTATAAATATTCGACATTGTTTAAATAAGTATATGACTACATGAGACAGCCAACTGCACGGCTACAGATGAATGGCTATCGGTGAATTGAGGTGACCAAAGGAGAGGAGAGACTCCAGTACTAAATTCAATGTGTTAATTAATTACACTGAGGGCATAAATAATTTCTCTTCCAGAGGAGAGACTCCAATAACAAACGAATTACTTCCATTACTAAATTCAATGTGTGTCAATTAATTACACTGAGGGCATAAATAATCTCTTCCAGAGAGACTGCAATGACCCCCAACCTCTACCTTCTTATCCTGATCATTCTACCGTTCACATAACAACGTTCTCCGTTAAACTCATCTCAGCTAAGATAATCCATATCGCACAGTTCCCACATTCCTATGTGCAGCCACAGCAACTGCTGCAGCACCGAACTGGGATTGTGCCTGTAGCAACTTTGCATCAATAGCAATTCGCTCATTCAATTGATCTACCGTGGCTTGCGGTTGGTAATAAGGATTCATGTTGACATCAACAGGCAAGACATGAGCTGGTTTTGCAGGAGGGTTGTGTTGTGTGGGTTCTAGTTTAACACGGGAAGAACCCCTCCTAGACTCTAGTCCTGACTTCTCTTGGTTTATGGTGTTGGTCCTAAAGAAACAATGCGGCGATACACTCTGTGGGGGAAGGACTGCATTTCTGTATAACATTCTTGCATCATAGGTATCTTTAATGTTTCTCCCATTCTCATATGGCACAACCGAACCAACAACTCTCCCTGGTTTTGCTGAAAAAAAAGAGAAGAAAAAATGAAACTGTCAGCTACTAAATTACACCGATTACAACTTCCAACCGCCAAACCATTTTGACAAGGTGCTACCAGACGCCTGACAGATCAGATTCAAAAAGAATTGAAGAGATTGAGATAAATAAGAGCTCCACATACCTGCTGGCACTCTTGGGGGGGGTCGTGGAAACTTGGAATGATTTCCAGAAATTTCATCAGTTACTCTAAAGTTTCTAGAAGTGTCTTCTGTCATTTGCTGGCTCTCAGATGCAGAAGCATTATGCTGTATAATAGGAGGGATTGTGCCTGAGTGAACTGTAGACCTGCAAACAGAGAGGTTCAGAAACAAATCCATCCAGATCATTAGAGGCTGACATTAAGCTCTCAAGCAGCCAAGTATTAAACAAATCTGGATCAGCTTAAGGAAATGCATACGCTAATATTTTACTTTTAAAAAACAAGAAAAGAAACACACATTCATTTGGATTCCCCAGTGGCCTTAGCCAAAACGACAAGGTGCCATGTAGAATTGGGCAAATAATAGGACAAACTAATTGGAAAAATTATAAGGCCATGGTATGTAACTGATGCTAGTTCACTCTTGCAGGTAGTCTTACCGCGGGAGGGAGAAATGCTTCCTCTCTGGAGGAATCACTGGACCACTCCTTCCACCATTTTCCTCAATATATGCAAACTGCTTTCTGAATTGGCCTACAGCGCTGCAATGGAACAAGATGTTCAAAATTATCGGCCAAATGAGATAAAACAGAAATATAAATCAATATAAAGAATACTAATAACATTTATGGGTTCTAAGTCGGAAAAATTAGAACCTAGGATAGAGAAAATTTGTGCCTTCAGTTCCATTAATATAGTCTTTGAGAAGCTGAGGGTGATATTCTAGTATCTCCCGATATATTAGTTCTCTAATATCATCCTTCGTCACCCTGCGTCTCTCAAATTCAAATTCCAACTTTGAAATTGGCTGACAAGAAGGCTCTCTTTCAATCTTGGCAAGGCCTTTGAAGTAAGGATCAGCCAGTGCCTGTCGAAAACAGAATATTGAAAAGGTCAGGTACGATGAAGAAAAAGACTAGAAACACCTATTGACAACAAATATACAAAAAAATATATATATATATTATAAAACTATAATCCTCTATGGGTTAAATGCTTTGTCTGTGAACCTTCTTATAGGAGGGAAGAAAAGATATCACAGAATACCAACCTCTTCAGCAGTCGGCCGATCCTTTGGATCAAATGCTATTAATCTCTGCAATAGACGAAGTGCTAAAGGATCTACATTTGGAAACTTCTGACATAATGACACAGGAGGTTTCTTCCGCATTTCTGTCAAGTATTTTCTAGCTTTCTCATTTCGAACCTGCATTTGTTTTGAAAGAAAACATACTATCAAATATATGGAAAAGAAAAACAAATAAACCTAGCAGCTTAAGAAACATTCAAGAAGAAAACACAAAAGAAGAAGAAAACACAAAAGAAAAAAGAAGTCAGAGATGTGTATCATACCACAGCAACTGTTTCTGGTGAAGGTGTCCCAAGAAGATCAGTGATCAAATCTAATTGATGAACAACACTTTTACCAGGAAACAATGGCTTCCCTGTCAACACCTCGGCGAATATGCAGCCAATACTCCAAATATCAATTGCAGGTGTATACTGACAGAAAGATACCAACACAAGTCAGATTACCCAAGAAAAAAAAAATTGACATTGCAAGTAAACCGTTCCAGAGAAACGGACATAACATGACACAATTACCTGATAAGACAGATATTTCAACTTCCAGGAGAGTTCATAGTCCTCCCTGAACAACAATTGTTTTAATCTAGGCATTACTGCTTACTATAAAGTACTCAAGCAGTTTATAGAGAAAAAATATGTGTTACTTTAGCACTATTCCATCTCATAACAGCCAAACATGTCACTCTAGTTACAACACTCGTTCAAGGAAAACAGGAAAAGAAATGTTGTGCAAATCTGGGAGATGCTACATCTATTCATCTTTCTTAAAGAAGTTCAAATAGCAGACAGAGTAGAAACAGAATTTTATCAAATAACCCATCAAATCTATTACCATTGATCTAGAAATGGGAGAGAAGTAAAATGATGCCCCACATTGGGCAACCCATACCTTTGAAAAGAAAGATCCACACAGCTCTGGAGCCCTATACCATCTGGTAGCCACATAATCCTGTGAAGAACATCAGAAAAGTATAAAATTCGTTGGAATACTTGCATCTTCTACAAACAAAAATACCAATTTACATGAGCTATTTATATGACTGTGAAACGAGGGCATTGGAAGTACAAACCGTCCAAAAGACAGTCGTTGGAGTATCACTAAATGCAACTCTTGCTAGTCCAAAATCACAGACTTTGAGTTTGCAATTAGCATTCGCCAATATATTTTTTGGTTTAAGATCCCGGTGGTACACATTTGCTGTGAGCAAACAACAAAGAAGAATAAAAAAGCTGTCAACATATTTCAACCTTTTCCTCCTCCAAACCCCCCCCCCCCCCCCCCCGGGGCGGGGACGGGTAATATATTAAAAATTAAAAGCTTAAGATACCATGAACTTAATAAAAAGTGGATCCAGTAAAGAAATGACTGAACTTAAACAAAACAAAATCAAAATGAAAGAAAGAATCACAAAATAAATTATGGCACTTGAGCTACTAAAAGGACAGCAAATCATTGTCATATGTGTCATCCGTCATAAGCCACCTAAAAAAGAGAGCAAAAATATACTTCAATTAGTACAAAAAGGGGAAAAGGAATAACCTGTATGCATATATTTCAATGCACGTAGCATTTGGTAAAGGAAAAACTGATGGTGTTCACGGGTCAAATCATCATTAGCTTTGATGACTTGGTGCAGGTCAGACTCCATTAGCTCAAATACAACATATATGTCTTTAAACTCTCTCTTTGAGGGTGGCAACATGATACGCTTAATTTCAACAATATCAGGGTGTCGTAAAAGCCTAAGCAACTTGACTTCACGCAGGATCCGAATTGCATCAGAAATGTGCTCAAAAACATCATGTATCTTCTTTATAGCAACTTTCTCCCGAGTATGTGTGTCAATAGCAGCACAAACAACTCCATAGCTTCCTTTCCCAATAACTTCCAGAATCTTGTATCTGTTAGCATCACCATACTCAGTGAAAAAGTCCTTGTCTTTCAGGTCCTGAATGACAAACAAGTAAAAGAAAAACATTAGACCTATATGCCAAGACTTGTATAACTAGACACATCAAACAATAAGAACCAAAGAAATTTGACAAATTCCACATGCATGCTTAAAAATTAAAATAGGAAGTCAGACAATCAGGCAAAGGAGAAACAGAAAAGCAAAGCCTAACTATGGACACCTGTAACACCAACAATTCTAATTTCCTAAAGTATGAAGAATCCAATCATGCACCAGATGGAGGAGACAGCAACCCTCTTTAGACTGAAAACAATTTAGACAGAAAACAATAGTACCAATTTATAGATAATCAAATCATTTAGGGAATAGATTCAGGCTCCAGAAGTGATACCAGCCTAATAACAGCCCTGGTGAAGAATCAGACATATGATACGCAAGCTAAATTCATTCCCTGAGATTGCAGGCCGGCATAACCAAAAGGGCATCAAAACACACATCTAAGTAAATCAGATTAGAACAACTGTTTTCATCAAGACCATCCAAGGAATTTAAATATGCTGAGTTTTGTCACAAAAATTGGGACTGGAAAAAAATTACTAAAAATATACAACAAAATAAAATCATGATAAGTGATGTACATTGGCCAAACTTTCCCAAAAGGGAAAACCTAAATTAGAAACAAATATTCAGTTACTTTTAAGAAAGTACCGATTATTTCATTTTCTTTTCACAAATTTCCTTTTCACTAGATCTAATCTTTCTCAAACTTTCCCAGCAACCAAACGCACCAAAACTCAAACCCTATACTATCAACTGCAAAAAATTCACCAAAGAGACAAAAAAGAGAGAGAGAAAGTAACCTTCTTTGTCTGATCTTGCTGCATCTTTCACACAAAGATCTCTCCTTTCTCTCTTTTTTACTTAAATTCAAGAGTAAAGATTTGAACTTTCCGGTAAAAACAATAAACTTTCTCGGGAAACAAAGAAAGTAGACAAATAAAAATAAAAAACCCAAGAACCCAGAAACAAAATCAAATCAAAATTCCTTTCCCCCAGCGAGGCACAACAAAACCACACCAACCCACATGCAATAGCCAAGAAGCTTCTCTCTCATTCAAATCAAATCACCCAAAAAAGAAAAAAAAAACCTACAGTTTCTTGAAGAAACTCCAATTTTATTATTATCTGCAAATTATATGCGTGATGATAAAAGTAAAATAGGCAGTGTGGATTTAGCAAGATCTGATTGTCAATTTTATTAGTATTATTTAACAGAATATATAGAGAGAGTGGAAAGTTTTGTTGTGGGTGTGAGCAATACAAACAACACAAGTATTTTCATTTTTTTTATATTTTGTGTTTTGTAAATTTGTTTTTATTATTTTTTGTGATTTTGTTTGTGTTTTAAAAATTTGTTTTAATTATTTTCTGTGGCGGTACTTTAGTGGGGACGGAGCCTAGTGAACGGGATACGGCAGTGGCAGTATGGTAATTTTGTTTATTTACAGTGCCTTTTTTGTGATTACATCAATAAATTCTTTACCTATTTGCAAACTAATAGCTTTTAAAAGGTATGCACAAAATAGATAATTTTCCCATTTCTTTAGTTATAAATAAAAAAGATTGATTGATTTAATTAGTTCTCAAATTAACTTAATCTTCTGGAGAAAAGACAATGTAAAAATCTTTTACCGTCATCTATTATATTAATCACGGATCAAATTGGTCAAATTATAGAATTAGTATTCAGTGCTAATTTGAGTTTTTGTCAAGCACTTAATAAATTATTATGATTTATTTTTTATTTTATCTTTTTATCTAATAAATTTAATGTTCAATAAAACTCAGCTCAGTACTGAATTATTGTCCTAAATTACATTTCAAAGTCATATAACATTAGCCAAAACAAACTATGCCTCTAAGATTAGAAAATTGGTGAATTAAAAATAGTTACTAATTAGATTTTTCAAATTTTTTGGTTACAATAAAAATTCAAAATCAGCTTTACAATAGGACAACCTGAGAGTTTAAGTGAGACTGCAGTTCGAAATTTTAAGCTTAGATGAGTTAATTTATTTCTAAATATTTAAAAGGAAATCAATTTCTAAAATAGACACAGGAGGAATCAAACCATTAATCCTAATAAGTGATAATAAGGTGAAGGGAAGAGATGTTCACCAACTTCATCGATAAGTGATTTACAAGTTTTATATTATTTAATCATTTCATCATCATCACCAACAAATTAGATTTGCATTTTGCATATTATCAATTTATGATCCGTTTGTATGTCATATTATTTTTTACATTTAAAAGTTAATTATTAGGATTTTTAAACGATGTTGTATGAGTTTTTATGGCATTGATAATGAGACTATTGGATATCTTTGAATTTATGGTCCCGTTTGGAATTATGATTGAAATACTATAGTAAACTTATTTCATAAGCTTCTATTTTTTTACAATACCTTTTAAAAGCATATAAGTAACTTATTAAATCAGTCAACACAACTTTTTAAAGTTCTTATTATAAATTTAATATTTAGATAATTAAATCTAACTTTTTTATAAACCTTAATATACAAATAAAATTTAGTCATTATATAATAAAACAATAATTTCATAATGCAATTTACTAAACACATATAATATTTTTCAAACTCACACCAATTGTAATAATACAATTTACTAAACACGAAATTATTTTTTTAATCAACAGATTATTTTATCTGAATTGTAAAAGTAACTTATTTCATCGGCCATTGTAATCTTAAACTGGCCCCAAATGTTTAATCTCTACCATTCATCTAATTTACTAGATGAATAATTAGTTAATTAATCTAACTTCTCCTCTTCTTCCCGTCGGCTTTCTTTATATGCTTTCAATTTCCTTAACTTTCTTTTCGGCCCACTGTTCCTAACTTCTAAAAATGAAAATCTTCTCTCTTTTATTTTATGTATTATTTAACTTATTTTAATTCACACTAACTGCTTTAGCACTAATTTAAAACTTATGTGGATTCGTCATGCATTCCATTTTATTTGTTAATTGACATTTGAATTTGGTTAAAGCATAACAGGAATAGCTTTTTATTTGTTTATTATTATCATTATGGTCGGTGCACTTTACAGAGACGAGAAGTAAAAAAATTAAACAAGTTAAAGAAGCAGGACATCAATGGCCGACCAAGTGTATTTCCATTAACAAATGGTGATATAAAGGAGTCATAAAAGAATAAGTACAATACTTTCTAGAGTTCCCCTAAAGAACATAATATTTTGCAATTATTAGAATTTATATGCTTCAAAATTTTAGTTCCAATATTTTTTTAAAAAAATTATATTTTCGGTATACTTTTGTTATCTCATTAATATTATAAAATAAATAAATAAATAATTCCACGAATTGAATTAAACTCTAAACTTCAATTACAAATTTATGAGTTGAATACTTGAATTCTGTAGTACTCATAAAGAGTTGGAACAAATTAAACTCTAAAGCACTCATATGGAAAATGCACATTTTCTGGATTAAATTAAACCAGCCTCATAATGTTTGACTAATTTTAGAATTCATCAAAAACAGTTCTTAATTTTTGAATTGTTTAAAAGTATTTCTTAATATTCATGAGAATAGTCAACACCAGCTCTTTTTTTTATGGAAATAAACACATTTTAAAGTTAATTATATGCTTTTATTAAAAGAATAAAAAATTACGACCGACAAATTAATTGTAGGGGTACCAAAGGTTTGGATGGCATGTCAAGATCCCAAACAGCAGGAATGTAACGCTCAAGATGTCAAGGTCAAGGGCTCTACCAACAAATTATATTAATAAAATAAAATTTAATTTTTATAATTTTTTATGATATGATTGTTAGGTGAAAAGTCTTTGCTTTCTATGAAGACAATGCACATAAGCACATTGCCACTATGTGAAGATGACCTAATTAATTAATCTTCTTTGATTTTTTTTTTTCTTTTTAGTTTCTAATTTTCTTTAAATTTCTTCTTGAACATTAAGGTAGCATCAAGTAATGAAAATGAAATAAATAAATAAATAGAAGAACTACAACCTTAAATTAAAAAATTAAATATGATATATTGCAAATATATTTTAATAAATTTTTTTTTTTTTAATCACAACTTTGCACCATCTAGACGTTTCCACATTTATGGCAGCAGGTTGTATATGCCTTAGAATTCATTCCTAATTCCCGCAACGATAAGCAAAGCAATCCTTGTTCAGATTCATTGAAATCATCATTGAATGTTGTTTCTGAATTTTACAAATTGTAAATATATAAAAATAATAATAATAATATTGATATGATACACAATTAAATATAAACAAAATTCAGTCCCTGAGAATAGTTCAATAGCACGTAAATATAATTCGTATCTACAATCACTCAAATTCGAATAATAATAAAGAGTGATAATTAATACTTAGAGATTGTCTCTCTCATCCTCATCTAACTATTTTTCTGCAAAGTAAGAAATAAACAAAATTCACTTGTATCCAGCATTACATTGATTTTTTTCTTTTTCTTTTTATTTTTTTTAGTATT
The DNA here is from genome assembly GCA_030449075.1 of Murraya paniculata. Taxonomy (NCBI): domain Eukaryota; kingdom Viridiplantae; phylum Streptophyta; class Magnoliopsida; order Sapindales; family Rutaceae; genus Murraya; species Murraya paniculata. Next base: position 558,311 of record JAEVFN010000066.1, read on the forward strand.
GGCTCTTTATATCTCTCTCTTTTGAAATTGGTTAAACTGAGAATCAGAAAAGGAAGAGAGAAAGATTTGCCAACGTTCAATATGATGACCAAACAATAATTTGAGTAAGTGGGGCATGCCCCAAGTCTTGTCATTTTCGACAAATTATGCCCACAATTTTAATGTGCTAACGTCCCAACATTTTTTAATTTTTATATTAATTACCAACTTTCCCCGTCTAAAAGGCAATTTATTTGTCATCTTCAACTTTTCTTTCTCTATTTATATTTTATATATGCATTTTTTTTTTTGAGTGATTGGCATTTTTGGGGAAGCAAACCTCTCCCATCCTAGAACAAATTTTTAAAATGAACTTCAAGTAAAATACATATCGAGATTTGAGACAAGCGTTCGATTCTAATTATCCAATTCCCAAAATCATTTGCTTCATTTTCTTGTCATCTATCAAATACCTTTTAAATGGCGCTTTCCAAAACATATAATAACTCTTATCAACTTGTGAAAACATCTAATTAATTTGATTGAGGGGGAAAAAAAAGGAAATCTATATATCCATGTGGGATTTCAATTTGGATATACATGCTGTCGAGAATCATCGAAACAAGTTGCAAAACAAGTTGCAAGGGAATAAGACTTTGAAATAAAAATGAATTAAAATTCAATAACTAAGGAATTCCGTTAACTTATGTCCTAACTTAGATGGTAAACTAGATCTTTGTTAACAAAGTGTTCATCAAAAAAAGTTGTGCCGTTGTCATATTCTTTTTTTTTTCAAAAGATTCTCCCACCAAAAGTTTTTCCTAATTTACACCAACTTTTGATCCCCTCATGAATTACTATTATTACTAATATTTTATTTTATTTTACAAGAATCTCTCCTTAAAAAAACCCTTTAATATCTTATTATATTAAATACATAATATAGTGAAACAAATTTAATAGTAATTTCGACCAATAAATTGATATTAATAAATTTATATTATGAATTATAATAAAAATTTATTAAAATATTAATTTTTGTGTCCAATTTGAATAAGGATAATTTTGGGTTTAGTTAATAATTTCAAGGATATTTATGGAATTGTATTAAAGAATAAAATTGATTCTCAAAATCAAAATTTAAAAGTTATTCATTCTCTCATTTTCAAAATTAGCTGCAGGAGAAGTTAATTTTGACAAAAGTAATTTTAATTTTTTTTAACCAAATCCTAAAATTAGATTTTAGATTTTTAAAATCACTTTTAAATCTTCCAAAAGCAATCCGGCCCTCAATATTAAAAGTACATTTCTAGAAAGAAATTAATCAAAGAAAAATAATAAAGGCCTAAAATTCATCAAGACCGAACACTTTTAAAAAATTCTCTACTCCACTTTACAAATGCTTAAAGAATAGTCACTTATTACCCGTAAACACTAAGGAACACACAAAAATTTGGTATAAAAAATGGAAAAAGTGGGGAAAAAAAAACTCCATCCTATCATTGCAAGGCCTCAATGCAGCAAGAAACCTGAAATTTGCAGCATCACCGGTCAAAAGTCAAAATCAAATGTCCACTAGTATGAATATTAACTTATTAAGGCTCCATTTGTTTGAACTTCATATTTGGTAGTTTAGCTGCCAAAATTAAGTTGTCAAAGTGTTTTGGTAAACACTCTAGCTTAGTTCTAACTATACAATATTTCACAGTTATTTACTGAGAAGAAATTCTACAAATACTGACAACACCATAATAAACAAAAAAAAAAAACCTAAATAACAAAACTGCAGTGAAGCAATTTAAGCTAAAACCTCGTCTAGAATTCTGAAAACTCCAGGTATTCAAAAGATTAAAATCAGAAACAGAAACATGAACTACAAATTTAATGTAGTAGTATCCAGTTACTAGAGAAAACCCGAATCCAATTGGGAACCAATAAAGCTAAACATATAGAGTTTGACTAAAAAAGAAAAAAAAATAAAAAAAGACTTGCAAGTCATCTATATGTTAAAAAAATTTGCATCATAGGCAAGATGCGGCCCAAACTCATTGGCAACTGCAATTGGATCGGGTTGATAAGCAAGGCAATTCTGGTGACCGATTTTTGAATCCGCACCCATAGTGAAGAAATCCCCAAAATAACCCTGCTCGGCATCACAATATTCCTCCGACTCCAAGCCAGTCATCACTTCCTTTTCAGCATAACCAACTCCGAATTTGATAAATTCGTTTTTATTATCATCTTCATGAATATGATTGTTTCCGAATTTAAACCGTCCACCACAAGCATAATTGTTTCCGAATTTAAACCGCTCATCACAAGCATGGCCAACACTAGGAGTGGAAGCAGAAGCAGAAGCACTGCAAGAACCTGAATTCGAAACCTGGGGAGAGATAAGCAAGTCAGTCATCCGAAGAACAGCCTTCTCTTTCGCCTTCGCCAATTTATCAATTATAACCCCCAACTCTCCAATCGATTCATCAGAATTTCCCAATTTTTCATAATCCTCCCAAAATCCTTCCCTCTCAAAATAACCGTCGCTCTTTACGGCCTTACTTATCTTCCTGTCATAAAGCTCCAAGTCCTTAATCTCATTAAACATCAAAATCCCCAAACGCACCAGCTCCTTATCTGCAGCTTCAGGAGCTCGATTGTTTACAAAGGCGTCTAAAACTGCATCAACCGAAGAGTGTCCGAATGTGTAGAAGGTTGTGTCCGAAACCGGGGACGAAACCAGCAGGGCAAGCTGAGAACGAGTACGCAAACAATACTCTGCTGCTTTGTTCAGCAGCCCCTGTCGCCTTTTACTGAAGCTGACGGCTCTTTGCGCTTTGGTGTCACGTCTCTTCAATGGAATCCTTCGCTTTCCAGGGGCCGCCATTGTTGACAAATTAGGCAAAATTATTCTGATGAATAAATTCGAAAGTTAAGTAGTTAATTAAGGTATCCAGATTTATAACCTTTGTTTGCTTGTTTCGGACAGAGTGCTTGTGCTTGCAGGATTTTATGTGTAGTAATTAAGTGTTGAAATTTAATGGCGAGAATCTTTTTGAAGAAGTTCATTAATTAATGGATCTTTTTGAAGATCTTCATTAATTAATGGTTTCTCCTACTCAATGTAGGAGAAGAAGAGTGCTGCTGGAAAGTTAATGGAATTAATCGAATATATATTAAATTTAATACACTTACAATATTCTATTAAATACATTCATTGAAATCATTGAAAGATTTTTTTTTTTGTTATTTTTGATGAAATAGATAATTTGTTAATTCAATAATACACAATTAAATAATTGTAAATTTCTTTTGGGTATGGTAATTTTTTACTCATTCTTTACATTCAGCACAAGATTTTTATGATTTATCAATGAAAAATAATGGTAGAAATTTAATTTTATTATATTAATGTACAACTTAATACCGTAAATTCTGCGGTTTTCGTTTCTTCTCAGTTGATATAGCAATTTCGGCACATTGAATGTTCATCTGAGCGACTGTTAATTTTAATATTAAGTAAACAATTAGATGTTACATAAAAATTCTTGTCTACAGATATTGTCAAGAACAATCTAGTTTTTAAAATAATAAAACGCTTTTAATTACTTTAATATACTCTTCACCTCATTTCGATAATTTGAGTTTTTCTATCCAATTGTAGCAGTAGATTTTCAACTAATTTAAAAATAGGACTCTCCATCATTCTCCGGAGCAAATGTTTAAGCGGGGCTTTAGATGGACTATATCAATTGAGGTTTCTGATTGCAACATCAGTAGAAGTTTATTATAATATTAAAAAATAAACAATATAAAAAATCTTTTAAGAATGACAAAATTTTAAAGCGTAATACTATATATTATAATTGTATAAATAAATATTTATAGAATGCCTTTAAAAATATAATTTGAAAGAGATCAGTAAGGTTTTACTCATTATATATCATTTTTATATTAATTTGCTTTTTTATTTAAATTAACATCGACAAAAAATACATATGCTACATATTCCAAAATTATGATTTGGGAAATTCAAAATTCGTTTTTCATAAATGAAGGTAAAAGGAGATTGAAACTAGATTTGCTGCAACATACAAAAAAATTTTCTTTTACTTTTCTATATGCAAAATTATATGATACTTATTGTTAGTATACAAGTCAGTAAAGTTCATTTATCTACTAGTGAGTACTAAAATAAAAATATAATTTTTTACTCTTTTTTGTTAACATAGAAATTGGTGTGAGATTGAAGGACACTATTAAACATAATCGAACTTTTAAACACAATTAATTTTTTAAGAATATTTTTTCTATCATTTATTGACTAGTCATGGCTATCTTGGAGTTGGTCTAACATTGAACATAAATCATAGCTATAACGCAAAGTGATAGATAGTGAAAAATATGTTATAACTTTAATCATATGGTTATAAAAGAGTGTTCCACCGTGGAGTGGTTCTAACACAGCCGGACCCTTAGGCTACGTTTGGCACGCAGGATTGGATTGGACTAATTATTAGGATTGGACTAGATTAGATTTAATTGGATTAGATTGGATTATATAATACTATCTTATGTTTGGTACAGTATTGGATTGGACTATATTAAATTATTTTTGAATGAAATTAAATAGCATTTAAGTTGAAATTTAAATATAAATATGAACTATTTGTGAATATTTAATAATAAAATAATTATTAATATTAATTTAAAAGACAATTAACTAAAATTAAATATATAGAAAATTAGTTATTGGGTAATCATAATTATACTAAACAAATATAAATTAGATTAGGTTAAATTAAATTAAATTAAGATTTATTTAAACATTTAATTTAATTTAATTTTTATTAAATATTTTAAATATATTTTATTTTATCAAAAAGTTAGCAAATAATATAAAAGCAACCAATTATTTGTATTATTAATTTTCATGATTAATTTTAATATAGTGATTATTAAATTAAATAATATATTAGATATTCAAGTAATAATTAATTAAATAGACAATTGTGTTTAAATTAATCCTAACTAAACCCATGTTTCAATTGGGATTGCTAATCCCATGATCTCAAGACTAAATTCAAATTTAGTCCCATAATCTAATCCAAAGTGGAGCTTGCCAAACATAAGATAATTAATTAGTCCCAAAATTAATCCAATCCTACACTTAATACTAGCTCCCAAACATAACCTTAATGACTTTGTCTTCTCTATTCCGTGAGCTCTATTGACAGCCATATTATATACATCCCATCCATGTGATGTTGGAGATATATATGTGGGGAACTGAGGAAATAATGGTGGAATTTTATTATAATAAAGGAATTTCTTTACAACTCTGTAGATGCAATTAAACTATATAAAATTAATTTGTGCTTTAAGGAATGTTACAGAGGTTGCCTTCCTTAATATGTTATTTGTCTCCAATGATTGAGGGATGCATATGGGTTAAGTAAATACACTTTCAAATATAATTAAATACAATTGGTTGTTTTTCTATATTGTGCACATATGAAAATAAAGCTAAATAGCTTTGGATGTTTAAACCCTGCCAAGAAACAATATATCTTTCTTACAGAAAACAATATATAGGATATTTGATGCTTAAAATATATAGATTAAATATGCTGAATTTATTTTTAGGAAAAAGGGCTCGGAAAGGAGTGCTGTAGGATGCATTTTCTAATGGCTAAATGACCTAATTATGGTCTTTATTTTATAGATATATTTATACCTCACCATTCAGACTGTCATCTTTCACAGTATCCTTCATTGATGGCCATTGTATCAAGATTTGATTTTGATCAATAGTCCAAATTGAACCATCACAATTTCAAATAAAATGGTACCAAGAATGGATGCATTCTTAAATGAAAATATACTTTTTTTTTTAAGTCACAATTAATTGGACATTATCATTTATTTTGAAAATATTTCAATATAAAAAATATTTCTGCTCGATTGACTACCTTTTTCATTATCACATTACACCATAACAGTGTTGGGTTCATCTCATTTGGGTGCCCGAAGCCCAAAGTTTTATAAGTTTAGATAGTTAAGTAATTAAAGAAAACTTGAAGGGGTTAGATGAAAATTTTATTGAAATTAGGTCTTGAAAAAGGATGAGAAAGGAGAGAAAGACAACGGCAATTTTTGGTTTTGGGAATAGGAATTTCAATATTTGATTATACAATAGGAAGACGAATTTAACTCCGTTTTTTTTTTAAATTTTAAAGGTATGTTTCTAGTATCGCCCTCTACAATCCTACCAGTCTTAATTTTTATTTTATGATGTCATTGGCTGTTATTTGAGATACTAATTAGTTACAGAGACAGATATTAGACTGTCACTGTAAGCCAAGATTATTAAGATTTTTTATCTTATTAGCCTCTAGTGTTATCGAAAGAAGAATTTATGTTATAATCCCATTAATATAGTAGAAGATTATATCATATTAGAGTCTCGTAGTTTTTTCTGCTTTAAGTTTTCACATAAAAATTAATGTCTCTTTTGGTTAGTTTATTGTTTGGATTGTGTTAGATTATTTTCTGCCTATTTATTTATGATAAACATCTTGTTTTAATCACACAAAAAGAGAAAGTTTTGTTTCTGCTTAATTCACAGCTGCTTATGTAAGTTCCTTTCCCAACAGAGTGATATCAGAGCGTCAGGTTTTTTGTTTTTATTACTTGTGTGGTTGAGATGGAAGAGTCTTCGGCATGCATGATTAAATTAAAGTCATAGAATTATGTTATTTGAAACTCTATAATGGAAGGTCTGCTGTACATGAAAGACTTACATGAGCCCATTGACGGCGAAGAAGCTTGACCCACCGATTTAGATTATAAGAAATAGATGCAATTAAACCAGAAGGCCGTGGGTACTATTAGGTCATGGATTGATCAAAGTGTGCACCGCCATTTCGTGAAGTAATCCACGGCTAATGTTCTTTAGAGAAAATTAGAAACAATTATGAGCAACCGACAGCACAGAGTAAAGCCAATCTAATGAAAAGGCTTGTTAACTTAAAATAAAAGGAGGGGCGCAGTATAATTGAATACACTAGTGAGTTTGAAGGCTTGATTGGTCAGTTGACTACTGTGAAAATTATTTTAGATGATGAGCTATAAGTATTGTTGTTACTTAGTTCATTGCCTAACAGTGGGGAGACATTGGTGGCGTCAGTGAATAATTCAGCATTGAATGAGAAATTAACCTTAGATATAGTTACAAATAGGCTGTGGAATGAAGAATCTAGAACAAAGAGTGTTAAAGCAGTTCTCATTGAGTCAGATGCACTTATTTCAGAAAAGCAAAAAAAGTGTTGGAGAAACAAAAGCAGAATTTCACGCCAGTAGAACAATAATAACCCTAAAGGAAGATCTAAGTCTCAGAGGAGAAACATGAAATGTTTTCACTGTTAGAAAATGGGTCACGATAAAAAGGAATATAGATTGTGGAAAAGAGAACAAGCGAAAGAAAATGGCGATGCTTAGAAAAAAGACAAAGAGAACATTGCAGCTATAATTGATGGTAATATGGGTATTGTTTATGATGAAGACTCTATAAATCTAAATCGGTATACCAGTGATTGGGGATTGATTCAGGTGCTTCATTTCATATTACTGCACATAGTGATTACTTCACATTCTATGTTAATAGTGATTATGGCCATCTTCGGATGGAAAATAAGGGGGACATCCAAGATTGTGGGCATATGAGATAATTGCTTGGAAACCAGCATTGATTATAAGTTGTTGTTTAAAGATGTTAGATATGTACCAGATATTTGCGTTAATTTGATCTCTACAAGCCAGCTTGATGACGATGGTTATACTAACCAATTTGGTAAAAGAAAATGAAAGCTCACCAAAGGCTCCTTAGTGTCAGTTAAGGGGAGAATAGTAAGCACTCTCTATGTGATAGAAGCCAAGATCAAGAAAGAAGATGTGAATGTAATTGTAAAAGATTCTGACATTGAGAGATGACACAAAAGTCTTCGTCACATTGGTGAGAAAAAGTTAGAAACTCTTGCTAAAAAATGATTTTTACCCAGCTTCGTAGGTATGTCCGTCAAGACTTATGTTCATTGGTTAGATGAAAAAGTCACACAAAGTAGTTTTTAAAAGCTTTTTTCTATTTAAAAAGTTGCAAATACTTGATTTGATTTACATTGATGTTTGCATGATGCAAAATAATTCAATAAGAAGTGCATTTTATTTTGTGACTTTTATTTATGACTATTCTAGAAAAGTGTTGGCTTTTACTATGTTAAGAGAGGGACATGAAGAAAACTAAAATGTGTCAATGTAGATAATGGTAGGGAGTATAGAAGGCCATTTGATTAGTATTGCATATCCCATGGAATCAAACTTGAGAAGACTGTACCAAAAACCCCTATAGTAAAATGGTGTTGCAGAAAAGAAGAATAGAACAATTGAAAAAATGATGAGGTGTGTGCTTTTTGATGTCAACCTTCTTAAATCTTTTTCGGGTAGAGGCTATGTGTGCTGCAGTTGATTTGATTAACCTTTCTCTTTCAGCTCCATTAGATGGTAATGTGCCTAAGAGAGTTTGAACTGGAAAAGATGTTGCTTATAAACACTTGAGAGTGTTTGGTTGCAAAGTATATATTCACATCCCTAAAAATGAGATATCGAAGCTTGATGATAAAGTCAAGGAATGTATTTTCTTAGGCTATAGACATCAAAATATTGGGTACAAATTATATGATTTAGCAGCAAGAAAACTGATAAGAAATAGAGATGTTGTGTTTCTTGAAGATTAGATAGTCGATGATAAAGAGAAAAGTGATGAGCCTCAATCATCTCTTGAGATTCCTATTATTCCAACTTTAGTTTCTTCACCTGTAATTCATGAAAATTATAGGAGAGTTGGAGAGGATAATAATGATGGTCCAGTAGAACCAATTGAGCAAGTACCTTTAGAACCATCAGCGCCACTAATTGAGCCAAAATGGATAAAGTCCACTAGTGAACGGCGACCTTCCATTAGATATCCTCCAAATGAGCATGTGGTGCTTACAGATGGAAGGGAGCCAGAATGTTTTGAAGAAGCTATGTTTTATCAGCATAAAAGTGAGTGGGTTAAAGCCATGCAAAAAAAGATGAAATCCTTGAATAAGACCACACTTATGATTTAGTAAAGCTTTTTAAGGGAAAGAGAGCATTGAAGAACAAATGGGTTTACTAGTTGAAGATTGAAAATAACTCACAACAATAGTACAAGACTAGATTGGTTGTGAAGGGTTTCAATCAAAAGAAAGGTGTTGATTTTGAATAAATATTTTCTCCTGTAGTGAAGATGTCTTCTATATGAGTTGTTCTAGAATTAGCAACTAGCTTAAATTTAGAGATTGAACAAATTGATGTAAAGACAGTTTTCTTACACGGTGACTTAGAAAAGGAAATATACATTGAGCAACCTGAAGGGTTTAGTGTAAAAGACAAAGAAGAACTTATGTGCAAATTGAAGAAAAAATTGCATGGACTGAAACAGGCACCAAGACAATGGTACAAGAAGTTTGATTCTTTTATGGAGAATCATGATTTCAGCAAAACTATGTCTAACCATTGAGTTTTTATGAAGAAGTTTGGTGATAATGATTTTGTCATTTTTCTACTTTATGTGGATGACATGTTGATTGTTGGCAAAGACATCAGTAAGATTGATAATCTGAAGAATGAGCTTAGTAAGTCTTTTGCAATGAAGAACTTGGGACCGACAAAACATTTTCTTAGCATGACAATTTCCTACGATAGAAGATCTGAGAAGTTATGGTTATCTCAAGAAACATATATTGAAAGGATTCTTGAAAGATTTAACATGAGCAGGGCAAAATTTATTTGTTCTCCACTTGTGGGCTATTTCAAACTTAATTCTGAGTATTGTCCTACAAGTAAGAAAGAGAAGCAAAAGATGAGGGGAGTTCCTTATACTTTAACAGCTGACAGTTTGATGTATGCCATGGTTTGTACAAGACCAAATATTGCTCATGCGGTTGGTGTAATCAGACGGTTTCTCTCCAATTCGAGCAAAGAGCATTTGACAGCAGTGAAATAGATTTTTAGATATCTTAGAGACACTTCTAAAGTATGTTTATATTTTGGTAGTGACAAACTTATATTACAAGTGTACACAGATACAGATACAGCAAGATCGTGTTGATTCCAGAAAAATTCTATAAAGATATTTGTTCACCTTTTCAGGGGGAATAGTTTCATAATAGTCTAAACTTCAGTAATGTGTTGCTTTGTCTACCACAGAAACAGAGTATATTGCAATTACTGGAAGTCCCAAAAAAATCTTGTGGATGAAAAATTTTCTACAAGAGCTGCGTGTGAAACATGATAGCTATATTGTCTACTATAACAGTCAGAGTGTCATTCACTTAGCAAAGAATTCGACATATCATTTGAAATTCAATTATATTGATTTGAGGTATCATTGGAAACGAGATGTGTTTAAGAAGAAACAGTTGTAGCTTAAGAAGATTCACACAATAAATGTTAGATATGATGACAAAATCATTATCTAAAAAGAAGTTGAAAAACAATTTGCAGAGAGCAGGCTTGGTGGTGCCCCCCATATGATCTGGAGGGGGAGATATGTTGAGTCTATCTTATTTGGGTGGACCAAGTCTAAAGTTTTATAAGTTTGGGTAGTTAAACAATTAAAGAAAACTTGAAGGGGCTAGATGAAATTTTTATTAAAAAAATTAGTTTTTGAAAACATTATATGAAGAAGAATGAGTAGAGGCGGCAATAGTATTAAACAATCGCAAAAGGACAAGAGAGGGAGAGAAAGATAGTGGCAATTTTTTGTTTTGAGAATAAGAATTTCAATCTTTGATTGAATAATTGGAAGGTGAATTTAACTTTGTTTTCTCTTAAATTTTGAAAGTAAGTTATTGGCATTACCCTCTACAATTCTACTGATCTTGATTTTTATTTTATCATCTCATTGATTGTTATTTGAGATACCTACTAGTTATAAAAATAAATATTAAGCTCTTATTGTAAGTCAAGATTATTAAGATTCTTGATCTTGTTAGCTTTTAGTGTTATCTAGAGAAGAATTTGTGTTATAATCCCATTAATATAGTGGAAGATTATATCGAACTACTGTTCCGTGATTTTTTTCGTTTTGAGTTTTTTAAGTAAAAATTGTATCTCTTGTGGTTGGTTTATTACTTTGAATTATATTAATTATTTTCTATCTATTTATTTATAGTACACATTATTTTTTAATCACACAAAGTAAAAAAAAAATTATTTTTACTTAATTTACAGCTACTTGTGTGGGTTCATTTCCTAATCAAACAATATATAACACGTATGTTTAAAGCATTTTCAAGTTGTTCGGCAAAACCCAACAAGAAGAAGAACAATTTACTATTTTTTTCAGAATTATACAATACCTCAGCAGCCGTTAATAGCAAACCCAATCTGGTGGATTGATTGGGATACCGTGAGGATTCCTTCAGGCTTTAGCTTCAAAAAGCTAGGGAGTTGTGCTTTTAATAATGTCTATCTTTTACAGCTTGCAAAATATTATTGCTTCGGAAATCATACTAATAAAGCCGAAGTTTTGAGAAACATACAAAGAGTCGTAAGCTAAAAAATCTCAAGTCCTTAAATATCGAAGTTTGTGGAACTAATGTAGTCACTAGTATTATTATATATCGGGCTAGGCTCTTTAAACTTAAATTTTGACACAAATTAATTTTGAGTTATTGATTTTATACAATTCAATAGTATCTCTATTGAGAGTCAAAAGTAACATTTAATAATATCAAATCATCCATCATTTAATTGTATGAGATCAATAAACTTACAATTTATGTCAAATATCTATTCAAGAATTTAACTTGTAATAGTCCCATCCTATTCATTGGTATGTGAATATATAGTTTTTAAATATCAAAGACAAAATAAGAATATGATATGTTCAAAATTTTTATGTTATGCTTTTAAAGTTAAGCAAAAGTATACGATGTTAAAAAAAATCAATAATTTTAAGAATTTTAATATTTATGTCTTAATTTAAATCTAAATATTGTGTGCCACTTATTTATTGGATGACAAATTTCATAACTTATAAAATTTTTAAACATAGGTTAATAAATAAATGTCACGTTGGTTATGACTCAGATTAAAATTTAAATATTAGTATGACTTACTCAAAAAACACTATCCATGAATGAATCATTGATAGATAATCTGTTAAGCAAATAAAACATTTGTTTATCTTATTGCTTACTTTCTAGGAAGATTGAAAGAAAAGTAATGCATTTCGATTAACACGCACCTAGTCAATGGTCATATATTAGAAAAGTAAAATGTTTCTACCTTTTTTTTTTTGGGAATTAAAATGTTTCTACTTTAGCTTTACAAAAAGTAAGTTGAAATTTAAAGACTTACAGTTCTATTTCAAAGAAGTGACATGATATGCACGTACGTGAACTAGGAAAATGCCAAAAAGCTGCGGCTGTTAAGATCAATTATTAAGAATCATACAATTATTTCTATGAAAAAAAAGAATTTATTTATTCTTTTTTTTTTCTGCGAAATTTTATATGAACTCTTTTGAAGCTACATATATCATAAATTTGATATACAGCAAACCTCTAATATTGGCAGAAACTACATAGAGAAAGAAAGAGAGTCCTTATGGATTTCGGCGCGACGTTGTTTGCCATTGCCGTTGTGGAATGGAATTACCTATTGGATTGGGTCCTGAATGCACTTCATGCAAGTCTTTTCTCTGAATTTGATGATCATCAACATTACCTAATTCAACAAATGACTGAAATTTGCTGACTAATTAGTGTGCATATACAAACATTATAAATTACTTGAGCATGCACCATCACCAGATCAAATGATTGAAATAGAGAGAAAACTAAAGAACAAAACAAACAAGCACACAATTGATGATTACCAGCTTGCCCACGTCATTATTCATTGATGAATTATCTCTCCCTTTGTGATCAATTGCATCAACTGATTGGAAGGCAATAATTTTAAGATTCTATTAGCTAGTATCATATTATATGAAATTACGAAACCGAAAAAATGAAAAGAAGAGAGCAAGAGAGAGATTAAAGACCTTGAAGTTTTCTCATGGCAAAACTTGAATGGGAGGCAATTAGAATGAGGAGGAAAAATAAAGGACAGTTCATTGTTTTGTTTCTTAAGGAATTAAGAGATCAGAAATGGAAGTCTAATTGAAAGATATTCGAGAACATGCTAGTGGTTAATGATAAGCATATGAAAAAAAGTGAAAGAGAAAAATTCTTAAAAGGACATCTTCTAGTGGGGAAAAGCTAAAAAAGGTTTAGGATTTTAATGCAATTATAGAAGAGAACTCTGTGGCTGTAGCGTCAACATCATATATAATTAATCCATGGGAGTTGAATTAGTGCTCAAAGTGTGCGACACACGAGCAAAATAATATTATTTTACATTGAGTTAAAAAAATAGTATATTGTTAAAGACCATTAGTGTTGCTAGCGCTTCAAAATGATAGAATGATAAAATTAGAGCTGATAAAATTTAATACGACCTGATATCTGATACGAATATAATATAAATAAATGTGTATGGGTCATCAAATTTGACACGATTATTAAATGGTTTGAGTTCGGTTGACACGATTTTTTTCTGTGTGGAGTTAGGGTTAAAGTTCTTGATCCATTTACCTGAACAATGACACGATTATATTTTCTCTTTTAAATTAATTTTTAAGTTCTTGTCATTAAAACTCAAATATTATTCTCTCTTTTTAATTTTTTTTGGAAGAGAGATATATGCACAGTATTTTATTTATTAAATTTTATATAAATTTAAAACTTTAATAATATAAGTGTGTAAAATATTGATATACATGTATATTTTATGATATTAATATATAATATTATATATATATATATAATTTAAACTTTAAATAGTATAAACGTGTAATAGTTTGGGAGTGTATGTAACATTTATTAAATACATAGTTATTAAATGGGTTATTGGGTGATCCGTTTATTTTTCATGTCAGGTTTGAGTCTCAATATTCTGACACAATTATTAAATGGGTCGTGTTTGGGTCGATCTAAATTTGACACGACACGAACACGATCCGATGACCCATTTTGCCAGCTGTAGATAGAATTACGTATACACTCTTGAGTAGGGCTAATTTCAACCCCTAAAAGTATTAATCACTCAAATCAATATTTAATAAAAGATTTTTATTATTATTGAAATACACCTAAAAAAAATTATAATTATTGACAACAAAATTTTTACTCTTCAGACCCATCTCTACAGTGCAATCTTGGAGAATATGATTGGAGCTCAACAATAAATGTGCCTCGATGTCTGTCATTGCGGATCATGGTAATTTCCATGAATGGTTCAACGGGAAGAAAGATGAGCTAAAAAGGGTTGAGTTTTTCTTGAAGAATGGCAGAGCTTTGGAGGATGAAGAAGAACAAAAGTGCTAATGTTTCCAAGAGCTTCAGAAACTTGTGGTGTTAAGTTTCTGAAATGATGATTGTCAAATACTCGAATAGTTAATACGTTGATCATCAAACTTTTATTATATTAACCATTTAATGGGTTCAGGGTTCAAAACCCCTCAAATGGGTGGGAAAGAAATTGGATTATTGTTAGGTTAAATAACAACAATAATAAGGAATAAACAATGGCTTTCTTCATTCATTTAGGGCTTCAATCATTGTTAATTAATTTAATCTATTTTGTAAGAGTTAGAGCTACTACTACCCTTCAAAACTCTTATGAGACTCCACTTGTTATATTTATAGCACTAACCATTGTTAAATTTACAAAAAAGGACTAAGATTAAATTAGACAAACATTACATTTAAACTTACTTTTTAATAATAAGATTAAGTAGTTTATTACTTCATTGTCTCCAAATTATTTTGAGTTTATTAAAAAAAATTAATTATATTATAAACTAGGATTTAAAGATGGGAGGGTTTGTAATTTGTAGGTGAAAAAATATTTAAATTTAGTTAAATTCACAATTGTTCTTTTATGTGATTTCTTCTAGCAATAAAATTGGGATTACAAAAATAAGTTCTATAACGATTTTAAAGGGTTATGGAAAGCTTTACTCTTATTTTAATTTTTTGTTTCCTTTCCTTTAAGAATGGAGCTTCTAACACCCATTTCGAATTTTATTTTCTAAAATACCCGTAGTTTTAATTTACAAAGTATTTACAAATCCATATAAAAAAAATTAACCATCTTCCTGATAAATTTAACCATAAAAAAGTATCTCTTTTAATTTTCTTAATAAAATATATACAAATCCTAAAATTTTTAGTTATTTTCTTCTTATTCTATTATTTATATATCCATGACTCAAAACTAGGGATGGCAATGGAAATGGGAGGGGATCGATATCTCTGTACCCGTCTCTGATATTCTGCATATGTTCTCGTCCTCTTTTCATTCTTATCAGAATTGCTTGAGGAGAGGGGATGGCGATCATCAAATAATAACGGAGGATCTCCGAGATCCTTGATCCTTGAATAATTGGTACGTTTTTAGTTTTCAAACTTGATTTAATCATATTAAAATTAAAATTTTAAATAAAAGTAAAGTTTAACAATATATCTTGCATTAACATTAATTCATTACAAAACTAAAAAATACAAATCATCAGAATAATTATATTCAACCTTCATAATCTTATAACAAAAAAAAAAAAATTACTTTTATATCAATAGTGAAATAAGTGAAATGGATATAGATACTTAAATTAATATTTTTAATAAAAGCATTTACCTTTTGTGCCTCCAGCTCCTCATATTCTTCCTAGAGGAATGTGGTACATTGAAAGATAACCTCAGGTTTCAAATCTAAAATTCATAAGTTAAAATATTAATAAAATTAGAGTGGACCACATCCACTAATTGCGGTGTAGCACTTATGTCTTTGCTTCCATTAGCCTAAATATATATAAAATAAAATGAGAATGATCATAAACGATTCTTATTTCATTCTATTCCATCAAACTTTTGGTATATATAATGTTAAAATAATGTTTTTCAAAATAAAATTCAAATAATGTGATTTTTGTACAATATTGACTTGAGTGCTGTCCATGAACAATGATACCTCTTAGCCACTGACTATGGCATGATGAGCATCGTGAGCTAGCCTACTGGCTAACGATGCAACATGCTATTGGGCTATGATGAGATGAAGATGAGTTTGATGTTTGCTGTGGTAAGAATAATTTTGAAAATATGAGTGAGACTATGAGAGAGTAACTTACAGTTTGATTCGTGGATTGTAGGCTTGTGGGCGTTAGGCTGTGGTTAGGTCTAAATTACATTAAATTCTTTATATGAACTAATATTTATATAATTTGTACAAATATTTTGATATTTGTTATTTGCACCAATGTTTAACATTTTACAATTTAAAATTTTATTACTTATCCACTAATACTTCTTAAAAAAATAAAATTAAAAATTAAAAATTCAAATGGAAAAATTGAAAAATGAGATGGGGATGGGCATTACACCTCATCCCTCATCCCTTCCTCAAATGAGAAATTGAGTATACAATCGATCATGTGCCCTTTTCCAAATGAAGAAAATCCGTAAGGCCCTTGTTCTCGTGGGATCCTGCCAGCCCTACTCAAAAATCTCATTATTTTCTTTTAAATAAGTGTTCTTCAATTAACATTTTATAATATATATATATATAATATAAGGGTTTAATTGAATTTTCAATTAAAAAAAAAACAATTAATTTGTTTTGGATATTTAGGTAATTACAATGAGAAAGGGTTTTATGAGGAATTGTGAGGGGTGTAAAAAGGCATGCTCCTTTAATCCTAAACCATCAACAAATGGGCTCTTGGAGTATTACTTTCCCCCGAAGAATCAGTGTAATAGGTATCTAAGTAGAATGCTTATGTTTTTAGAAGTGAATAGTGATATTTTACTTCCTCATTTTATCTCATTAACTCATATTTTTAAATTAATACAAGATATTTTAAAAAATACCCTTACTTTAAAGATTTTTTTTTTTTAATTTCACTTTCTCTCTCAATTGAATTCAAAATTCAATACCCATATAGAAAAATTATAAAATTGAATTCATAATCACAAAGCATCCTGACAAATTTCAAACTAGATCTGAACCATTTTTTTTTGAAGAAATTAAATTAAAGCTTCTAGCTTCATTTCAATTATCAATCATGCAAAATTCTTTAAAGAAATATTAAAATCCTTATTAAGTAGCAAAGAGATAAAAAATTACTTTACAATAATTTGTACAAGTTAACACTTATTAATTATTAAAAAAAGATTATATTAAAAACATGTATTGGTGATGCCCGAGCGAGAGAGCGAGTGTAAAGGAGATGAGCAAGAAAAGAAAGGAAAAGAAAATATGTTTATTTTTTAATATGGGTAATCATGAAAATAAGTGGATTAATAATTTGAGGTGGTTTAGATATCATTATTCTTTAGAAGTACACATCTTGTTCCACCCAAGATTTATTGTCCCAAACTTAAGAATTTAGTATCAAATTCTCGAACCAAAATTACAAGCGAAATACAATAAAATTCACTACACGCATGAAGTATCCATCTATAATTGAAATTTGACAAACCTTTTTCTCATGGCGTGACGTGGCGTTCTATTATTGGTTATGGTGATTCACATTTATTATATTATATGTAGCAGATCCCTACTTACCTGAATCGAACGACAACCGAAAGGCAACACCACCACCCAACCGTTAGTTAACACTTAACAGCCGTCATTAAAAAAAAAATAAAAACAGTTTGCTTTTGCGTTCCTGCAGACAATTTCTTTTTTCTTTTTTCCTTTTTCCTTTTTTATTTTTTTATTTTAATAGTTTAATGTGCTTGTTTGTTATTTTAGTTGAAGTGTGAAGCGCAGAAGAGAGTTGGTTTGTTGTGTTGTGTTGGTTTGGTGGGTATAAGGTTCTTTGTAATTCTGAGGGGAAAAAGAATAAATAAATAAAAAGGGAAATAATGGGTGAGAATGTGATGAAGGGTGAAGATTACTATTTGCTGAAGGATTTGAGATTTAAAATTGAAGGAGATGAAGAGGGTTTCAGTTTATGTTTCTGGGTTTATCTCATGAAGTCCACTACTTTTTCTGCTACTCTGATTAGCCAGGTTCCAAAAAACTTCCCTTTCTTTCTCTTGCTTTTCTGTTGGTAGTTAGTTAGACTTTTTTTTTTTTTTATATATATATTTAAATTTTAAATTAACTTAAAATTTTATTTGGAAGAATACCCATGTCTTGCTTTTATGTTTTTAGTTATTTTTCTTGAATTTTTGGGATCTTAACTTGTGGTGTACTTGTTATTTGAAAAATTTATGGAGTTTTTCTTATTTTTTCTTTCAACAATCATCAGTAGGGACAAAATGTGAAATTTGTCTTTTTAATGGTTTTGCTAGGATAGTTATGGCTCAAAATGTAATATAAGTTTGTGGCTTGTTCATTATGGGTTTGGTTTGTGGTTGGGATGTGGAAAATTTTCTGTTTTTAAAGTATTCTAATGTAGTTTTCAGTGGGCTAAGTATTTAACTTTCTTTGCATGAGTAAGAAAATATGGCTTTGATTTGTATTTTTTGATCTTGTGTGTTATTTGTGATGAATTCATCTTTTTCATTGAAGCTTATCTGACATATAAGAAAAATTTGTTGTTTTATCCTATTGAGTGAGTTGTAAGTCTTCTATGGTAGTTTGATTCTTTCTTTAGGATTTGATCTTTTGCTGTTTTATCTTATGTTTATATTGTTTTTCTTTTGATGAGCCTTTGAAACATAGAACTCAACTTGGATGTTGGAAATTTCTGTTGTACTTGTGCCTGTTATTAGTACTTGTATTCAAACACAGTGAACAGTGGATTGATTTTTATTAGCTTTGCAGGTTGATACTGGTGGCAATGCTCCTTTTCTTGCGCTAAATGAGAAGAAGATGTTGATGCTTTTTCCTTTTATTTCATTACACAAAGAAGCTCCTGATCCTGGAAAATCCACTCCATTGATGGAACTTCAACATGCATCAATGGACACTGAGTTTCCTTTAGAAAGCTGGATTCATGTTGGATGCAGGGTGTGTTTTAAATATATAACAAGTCGATTAGATTGAGATTTTAATTAAATCTTCCTAATGATTTGATACCTTTCTTTGCTGATTTTTAACACATATGACTCTCTTTCTGTAGGCTTGACTATTTCGTCACTTAGGTATATTTTGTTCCTGGAAGGACTTATTAGAAATATGGTTTTTATCTGTTTTCAACTAACTTCTGTACACATAGAATTGCAATCATTTTGCACTGCATATGTGAAAATCAATTTCATCTTGACTGCTTTGATATATATGTATGTAGATTGAGTGGAAACTTTATGGTTATGGTATATACTGGGTTGTAGAATTGCACCATGTATCTATTATTCACTGCTTGGCTATTGGCGTATGTGTCTAGAGTGAGAAAGAGTGAGTTATTGACATCTTCACAAGGAAGGCTTTTCTTCAATATGTCTTGTGTTAGAGGTTTGTCCAATCTAATCCTTGCAGAAAGAAACTGTGACTGACCTACTAGAAGAAACTGTAAAAATAGAAAAAGGAAAAGATATAATGATTGTACGACTGTTTTTTGTTTCTACTTGACATTAAGTTCTTGGGAGCTAAATTGGTTGATACGTCCAAAATAGGTGATGCAATATCGTATCTTGTATATTTTGATATCTAGAGAGTAAATAGATAGAAAACACAGAAATCTCCCAGTTGTATCTTGTATAAATCGCTGCTCATACTTGCTAATCTATTTATGTATCAGGCTAGGCATGATAGACGTTGATTCTCCTCCTTAAGAGGGAGTGTTGAGATGTTAAAAATTGGGATAGTAGTAAGATAAGCGTGGCATGGGATAATTTTTTAAGCCAAATTGTTTATTGATAAATCTAAATATAAGGAGTTTATCATGCAAGTTGGGGGCATGCACTCCATTTTTTTTTTCCTTTTCTACATCTCTCTGTTCAATCCTTCCATTTAAGCTAAATCTTAAAATGCTTCATTGTGAAGAATGAGTTGCAGACTTTTGACTCTCACGTGAAAGATTCATCTAGAATTCTCGACTACTTTTATGTAAATGACTGCTTTGCGATGATGAAGAAACTGCTGAAAGTATTCTAATGCCAACTTTTCAACCATGGGAATCTTATGCAGAAACATGGTAGCTAACAATATGTCCAGTCTTTGTTATTAATATTATTATTCAATAATGAAGAATTTGGGTCAAATCTTCTGCCTTTTGAGCTAACACAACGTCCAGTCTTCTATTTTATATCATTATCAATTTTACCTTTTTTGCCTGGTCAAATGTTTTGTTCTTTGTATTCTGATTTCTCATTTTTGGCCTTTGTCAACTCTGTTGAAATGTGATGGTTCCTGTTCTTCTTTAGAGATAGTGCAATGATAATGGTTGGCCTTTTTTTTCAGGTTTCTACTGATTCTGTGCAGCTTCATATTGATGGGGAAATTGCAGCAGATAAGCCTGTTTCATCATCTTTTTGTAAAGGTTCCATGTCAAATTCTTGGACAAAGATAACACTGGTTGGTAGCAATTTGCAGGGTTATGTCCACAATGCAAAAATCTTACCCCTAAACTTTTCCATCAAGGATCACTACCATAAGGTGCACTGTTATATTTCTTTAATTACTTTGTGTATTATGTCAAAGCTGTGATGTTTATTTTAGTTTCTTATTTCACAAATATATTTGTTTTATTCTAGGACCCACCACTTCTATTGTCTATCAATACTTCATCTGCCTCTGAGATTGAAGAAGACAGTGATGGTGTTTGGAGCATTGTTGGTGGAAAGGTTAGATTATTAGGGAGGTTCTGAAAGCTATGCATTTGATGTTTCATTCTCTGTGAGTCCTCAAAATCAAAATAGGGTGATGTCGGAAAGGGTTTTTAGCCAAACATTAATTGGTCGCGTATAAGCAGACGATATGTATGTGGGCCTGCGATCCATCGCCATTAGAAATCAAGATATTGCGATTGGACTCGTCAGTCGACTCATATGTGGGTTTATGGCTGCATCAAGTAGTTTCTCATATGTTCATTCAATATGCTACCTTCATCCCAATTTTCCTTAGATTTTGGGTATTCTATTATAGATGCTGCGTTATTGCAGTTGTTTTTGCTGAATTTTTAATCCAATGACTGTAATTTTTAATTTCAACTTATAGATTTATCATTTCTCAGGCATCTTGCCGCAGGATCTTTTCCTTGGATGTTGTTCTATTAAATGCCTTTGGCCAGCCTGTAAACAAAGAAATGGAGGTTTTTATCTTTTGTTTTTGCTTATCATAAAATATTTGGCCTCTGATTCTTGTTATAGGTTGTATTATGTTGAAACTTGAAACACTGCTTGTCATAACAGATCACTGCTGCACTTTTGTATGCTGACAATGGTGGCCTTGTGGAGAAGACAAGTGATGGTGAAGCTCCCCTTTTGATGAGCTATGATGGGATTGAATTTCCTACTTATGACAGACCTAGTAAAATATTGAATGGGCGTGCATCTTTTAAGCTGAAAATATCTCAGGTAAAATATTAGATACCAACCTTAGGTTGTGGTCCTTTCTGTTTAGGCTGTGGTCCTTATTAGTGGTGATGTGTGGGATACCATCTAAGAATTTTGCAGGGAAGATCTTGCTTCGTTCCGCTGGAAACAAAGGTGTTACTCAGTACTTCCTAGAAAGTTGTCCTCTTATGTTAACAGTAAAGATTTGTGTGAGCGTCCACCCATTACCCACACAGACTATTTGTCTTCTTTATGCATGAAACACGTCATATGGTATGGTTGTCTCTTTGGTATAAGTTTAACACAGAACTGCATGATGGGAAATTGCAAAAAAAGCTCACGTGCAGCCTGCAGTCTGATGAAGTTTGGAAATGTTTCTTGCAAAATTTAATCACTGCATACTTGTTTGTAGATGTGCAATATTTCACTTATCTTATTACATTTGAGATAAATTTTCCTTATTCTGAAAGCATACTTATTAGTACTTGTATCACTGTTACTCGTTAGTGAATCTTAACTTCTTAGTACTATACTTTTAGTGCTGTACAAAATTGATCAACTTGTATTTTCCATATATTTTAAAGACTTGCAGTAACTTATTAGTCTTAGGTGACTGGGGAGTTGAACACCATCGTCAGATACCCTTTGCTTTAATATCAACTTTTTCATTTCAACCTATGGACTTTCCATGTGCTCAGAGTGTCTCAATGCCGTGTCTGAAATATCCAAATTTGGCTTCTGAACATCACAACTCTTCTAGTTGATGATATTTAAGTACGCACTAAGGCAAATCCTGCTCTGCTTTTGTGTGTGAAAAGGCCATTATGAATTAAAGTCGAAGTACTGGTTATTGTAGACTTGTAATTGTGTTTCTGTGCATGTGTCTGAGTTCAGAAATTTGTGATTTTATCTGGTTAATTTGATGTATCCTGTTGGAAAATTTATCCTTTATATTCAAAGTAAGTCATTCGACATGGCTGTCTGATTTTGTTGATGATGCTCCCTGAATGTTTCATCCTATGATGTGTGACAATGGGAAAAAGTGAGAGATAGCATCAAGAATAATTTGGTTTCTTCTAAATTAGAGCAAGTTGCTTTAGATGATTTGACAATGATGTTGTTTGACCATTAAGAATTGTCCAGTTGCTTACACCCTTTTTTTGTGTTCATTTCAGCTTTCATCCAAGTGTGACAATAGGTTATTCTGTATAAGGTTTGAAGTACCAAAACTTGTGGGGTTTCCTTTCCTAGAGGTGCTCTCCTATCCAATTCGTTGTATCTCAAGGACTCGTACTATTCGGACATTCTCGGTTCCTTTCAAAAGAACGCCAGCTGCTATCCATCCAATCAATGGATCTCAATCATGTGGATTTGATGATGAATCTTTACAAATTCATCACAACACTGTACTTGAAGCAAAACCTAGTCCATCATCGAAGCGGGTGAGGCTGGAACAAGAAAAGATATCTGCAATGGAGCAACCGGATGGGGTATGCAGCCCTCATCCTTTGACTGCTAGTCAGGTATTTGAACAGTTTTGTTCATCATTATTTTCCAAACTTGTTGAAGAACCTAAAATCACTGTTTGAACTGCATTAAAATAGTTAGGACTGGTGGAACTTTTTATTTTTTAATTTTGAATTTATTTTTATTTTATTTTTATTTTATATCTACTGGAATCATCACCACACATGTGCATTTTTAATTTAAAACACCAGAGTTTTATAAAATGCATTTTAAATATTTGATATATATGTTTTTAGTTGGCTTTGGTAGTATATAAATATTTACTTAAGAGAAAATTTGTACCATTAGGCATTCATGACCTTCACTTATAAAATTAAAAAATTTGAAAGCCTTTTTAACCCCATAAAACGTAAATGAAAATAGACAGTAACTGTTTGCACCCTCTGGTTGACCTTTCCAACTGAAATCGTTACTCTTGACTACGGGCTCAACAACAGGATAAGAAGTCGAACTTAACATAGAACCAGTTTGGTGATATCTTTGACATTCCCCCCACAATCAGCTCTTGAAGATGGTTGGCTGTGCTCCTGGAGCTTCAGACATAGCCCGAAACTAAAACCAAAGTTGAAAAAACAGCAGAAAACTGGCCATTATGAATAATTTGGTGATATCTTTGACATTCCCCTCACAATCAGCTCTTGAAGACGGTTGGCTGTGCTCCTGGAGCTTCAGACATAGCCCGAAACTAAAACCAAAGTTGAAAAAATAGCAGAAAACTGGCCATTATGAATGAAACTTTAGGTCGTGGCTTCTATACCATGTCAATATTTCAGTCTGAAAGCTGTTAACTCTTAGGGAACTATCATAATATATTGATGTAGGCATTTAGTAGTCTTAGAGCCTCATTATTTGACCATGACAAATGCTTAAATGATTTAGCACTTGTCAGCCTTCTTGTTGTGAAGGCAAGTTGATTATTACTTTGTTTCAAAATTAAAGAAAAATGTAATAAGAGAATAATATTTGACTAGTGTTAAAATTAAATACTGTTGTCCTTATAGGCTTTTAGTTTCCAGATGAAGGTATAACACGGTATCACAGCTAGTTTTACCCAGTGGTCTGGTTTCAGATCATCATATAATATTATTTGACTTCAGGTTTTACATTTTTTTCTTCTCTTTTCTTTCTGGTTGTGTTGGTGCTTGTGTTTGAGTGGTGGTCTTTTGCACTTGAGGGGCGTGTTAGAGCTTAAATATTATTACTGGGCACTTGCCAAGGATTTTAAATTTTTATGAAGTGGTAGCTTAACATTTGATATTTGTTTATTCGCTTTAAAGTTAAAAAATACTTCAAAAGTTGGTGGTGTATGTGTATTTATAATTAAGGTTTTCTATCACTCTTTAAACTCTTTCTTGACGTGATGCTTCCTTAGAAACTATTTATATCTTCAAAATATTTGGAATGATAAACATGTTTCTTGCTAATTTTTGAAATTTCTCTTGTAATAGGCATTTATTTGGCCACATTAATCTTCTTTTTTTCCTTTTTTTTTTTTTTAATAAATGCATTTGTAGTTAATTAATTATAGCCTAATGGCAACCCAATTCTCTCCCCACTCATGTGGTCAACTCCTAGACCTCTTGTTTCAGCTCAAGAGATTTTACCAATTGAACTAGGTGGCACTTACAATATAGAGACATTAGTCTCATTGCTCACCTTTTTCATTAGGCTGAGGTTGAATTTGCAAAAAGTTTGGATGGGAGACATGCAAACATTGAAGATGCTGACAACTCTCCAGCTGATTATGAGACTACCGAAGTTAGAAACGTGCCTTTGAAGAGTAGCGGAAAGTCAGTTTCAGATTTGACCATTTTTAAGTACTGCCTTGGAGGTTTGGCTGATAGAACTCATCTGCTCAAGGAAATTGTGAACTCTTTTTCTGATGAAGAAATATTGGAGTTTGCACATCAGGTTTCCATTTACACAGGATGTTCCCACCACAGGTGATCTACTGCTGTTTTCCATTTTCTGAGCATTATGATATTAGTATTCTCATTGGATCACACATACGCATGTTTGTGAACTTGGATGTTGTTATCACATCAGTATGACTTTGTATCCCCATTTAGGGGTCCATAACTGAACCAATTACATGGTACTGTAGATGCTTTTTGCCTGTGACTGTGTAAATACATCTTTCTCAAGATGGAATCTTCGTTTCGGCTTGTTGGTACCATATAAATCTGAATCATTTTAAAGCAAGGAAATCTACTCCCTTTTTTCAGGTATCAGATAATGATTGCAAAGAGATTGATACAAGAAGGAAGAAATGCCTGGAATTTGATCTCACAAAACAACCCCCATGTTCATTGGGATTGTGCAGTTTTTAAGATTGAGGAACAATTCAAGAAGATTTCCTGCTGCAGTACTCGACCTTTATCACATCAGGTTCTCTCTCTTACACGCATGTGCACACACAATATTACTTTCACACAACTGACCAAAATCTTTTTTTTTTCTATATTTTTTCCCTTTTTGGGAGCTTCTCACCTGATTGGTAACTAAATCTGCTGTATTGCTGAGGCCCTACATACAGCATGCTGTCATGGTTTATGTCTTTTTGAATCATACAATTTACTAATGGCATTTTTAGAAGATGTGATAGCATCAGTTTTTGCAATGTAAATATTGTTGAGAATTCACTTACGGGAATCGCTGATATACTGTTCCAATTCTTCTATGAGTTTTACCCTCCAAAGTTGATGAAATAACATTTTTTGTAATTTCGCATTGTGGTAATGGTTTTTTGGCTTCTTTTCTTAAACTAGTGAACAAACAATGATGTTGAAAATACGTTTCACCTTTTTTGGCATGAAAAGTGCATCATGTGCCTTTTTTTATCCCTCATCCCGTGTCCAAGTTGAATGAATGTGCTGTGTCAAATAATTATATTCAGGATTTTGAGCTTCTAAGGAGAATTGCTGGATGCCGAGATTTTCTAGCCCAAGAGAACTTTGAGAAGCTATGGTGTTGGTTATACCCAGTTGCTTTCACATTATCAAGAGATTGGATAAACAAAACATGGAAATCCACATCGCCCAAGTGGATAGAAGGATTTATTACAAAAGAAGAAGCTGAATATTCACTTCAGGGTCCAAGAGGCCTTCAAGAGCCTGGGACATTTGTACTACGGTTTCCTACTTCAAGGAGCTGGCCGCACCCTGATGCAGGTAGTTTAATTGTTACTTATGTGGGCAGTGACTACACTCTTCATCACAGGCAGGTTTCTGTCGATTATATTTACAGGTATTTCTTTTTGTTTCACTCGTCCTCACATCATAATCAATGGGAGTAAAATCATTTTCATTTTCATTGTCCTAAAAAGGTAAACATTGTATTAAGTGGTAAGGGAGGATATAATTGATATCCTTCAAAAATGCAAAATTGACTATTTGTCTGAGACTTTTTTTTCCTCCACTCTGATGTAAGGGACATGGATGTGCAACCTTTGCAAGATTTGCTATTCACAGAGCCTGAGCTCTCTCGATTGGGCAGGCAAGCTATCTTGATTTCATTTCTTTATTTATTTGTTTTTAAATCATTAATACTCTATTATTTTCTAGTAGTTTATCCCAAATAATGCGATGACCGTAGCACACCGCTGTGTCCTTCTGTTACATCACTTCGGATCAAAGCACGATATACCATTTGCCAAGAGTATTATTGCTGATACTTTCTTACCGATTGCATTGATGTGCTCGCTTTATTCATATTGACAACTTCAATGCTTGAAAATGCAGGATCATGAGAATTCATTGAGCTTGCTTCAGATGTAGCATTATTGCGTCTGCTTGCAGTTATGGCGGGCATATTTTTCACTTCTACACATTTTGGTTGGTGTGGATAAGAGGGAGGCTATTACTTTTATTGTATTCTTTCTGCCGAGCTCTTGCCTGTTGTGTATATATAATATGTACATCTATAATCTATATGATTTTCTCAGCATAATAAGTTCCTAACCATAGATCGACACATCGAGAAAGCTCAAGGTTTAACAACAGATTATCTTGATACATTATTGACCTGCAGTTTAGGGTCTAGCTAAGTCACATCAATCCATAGTCAGTTTTTTATATGACTTAATTGTTGCGTGTCAAATAATTAGGGGTTATGGAAAATTACTTTTGGGTTAAGTATAAGTCATAGATAATGTGACTTAGTAGCGGCTCTTTATAAAAACTTATATATATATAGTTTTTTTTTAACCAATGGAACAGATGAAACAAAATGAAAAAAAAATCATTTAATTTATATATGATTCATTGAGTAGCCAAAATTTGTATTTTAAAACTTAAATAACAAGCCAACCAAAGATGATGACGAAAATACAGTACAATGTAAAGTTTTGTAAAGATATAATGGTAAAATATTACACCTCTAAGTTTATTATTTTGTTATTCTAGAAGCAGTCCAATGATAACAACCCTTATTATTATTTTTGGTGCCATAAATTTCCAACGCTTTGTATTTTGGGAAAAAAAGTATTTGGAATAGTGTTTACAAAAATTTCGTATATTTTAGCATTTTTTTGTATGATTTAAAAAAAAAAAAGTAGGCAAATTTAGATCAATTTTTTAATCTCCACTCTCAAAGCAACAACAAGAGATCTAAAATGGCTTGAAATTGATATCACCTTTTTTGTAACATAAAAAGGTGAGATTATGAATCATGAAATGGCTTTTTTTGTTTTTTTTTGTGGAATTACTTGTAGTTTCCTTATTTCTTCCCTTAAACAGAAAAATATGTTATGTCTAAATTTTGTAATAATTTCATTTAGGTGACACTGATCTCAAATGCTTCAGTTCGCATGGACAAAATGCTGATCATATATTTCTTAAAATGGCAAAATCCTTTTGAAATAAAAATTCCAACCGACCAAGATGAAACACCCCATGAGCTGAAACCAATAAGTTTTTATTTTTCAAAAATTGCAGAGCAATCAATTGCTTTACACCGGCATCCACTTCCTTTGCCAAAAAAATGATTGCCTTGTGACTTAAGTCGGCTTTATAAATTCTCGACTCTTATAGAAAAAACAGGTGGCAAAAACTATGTGATGACAGCACATATTTCACATGATGTGTTCGTTCTTTTGCTGTCGATTTTTCTTTTGGATAAAAAGACCCTTTTGAAATCAACATCATCAGGCCCTCAAGTCATGCAGAACATTTAATGTTTGTTATAGAAACTGGCCTTTAATGTGATAAAAGGCTTATACGAGTGTAAAAGAGAGTGTGATTTCAATTTCGCAACTAATAAAAAAATATTAGTGCATTATTGATCTCTCCCGACCATGATGAGGCCGACTCAAGGGAGATTTAAATACTTAATTTATAAAAGTGATCTATTAAGTAAAGTGACTCATTTTTAACTACTATGAGACAATGCAACTATTCAACAATCTCTCGCTAATAGAGAAATAGCATGGGACATTGTGGAAAAACTCAACTGCTCAACAATCTCTTGCTAGTAGGGAAGTGGCATCGATCCTGATCCACTCATCTGACATTGAGTCCACCACACTTCCAATATCACTTGTTGAGCATCTCAGAATAATAACTTTTTAAATAGAGTAACCTATCTTATATATATAAGCCCATATGTCACTACTTTTCTAGCCTATGTTGAACCATTTACTCAACACATAAAATGTATATACTCAAGCTTAACTACGATAACTAAAGATTTGTTGAATCAAATTGCCTTAATATCGATGAAAGATGCGATACGAGCAATACCCATAGCTGCTACAGCCTGCAAATGTAGTCTTGCGAGGGTTGGGTGCTTGCTACTTGGCCGAAAGCTTAAGCTAGTAGTCGTGCTGCCTACATTTCTTTTTCAGATTCCTAGAAGTAACAGACCACCACGCTACAGCTTTTGCGGCACACGTCCTCGAAATGGAACCCACTCGGGTCCCATAATTGTTCATGAGTCAGCCACAAAGACGCCCCACTTGGGTCCCGTAACCCCTCCGTGGTAAATATTTAGTGAAAATAAGCCGCCGAGACTTGAATTAAACTAAAAAAATATTAAATTAAACTCCATGATTACAGTGTATAAACTCTCTAAAAGTCAATAAGTGTTTCCAGTTCTCAGCCAATGTGAAGTGCAAAAAGAAATCGCAAAGTCACAAGCTGCCATTAGGTGTCACAAATTAACTCGTTGTGTCGACAAAAGTTGGCAGATGAAGAAATTTGCTATTTTATATGTATATCTTATTCAATTCATCTACCCTCGCTAGCTGCATGCGTCAAACTATCAAACGATTAAAACTTGGAAGCACTTTCATCAACGTAAAGTGCTTTCTGTTACAAAGTGGCTGCTGCTGGTTCATGTCTTCTCTCATTTCACACCTCTTTAGTTCTCTGAGTAGATCATCTGAACTAATAACCTTCAAGGTTTGAATTCTTCTCTTTCACGTATTGCAGCCTTTTTTCTTCCATAATTTACTAAAAGTCACTTATTTTGTTCATTGAATATCACTCTGTAGAATTAAATGGGCAATGCTAGGATCATAGCATTCTACGTCACAATATGCTGTATCGCTTTTGTTATATCAAAGATTATTATTTCAGTTCTCCTCTATAGAAGATGGAAAAGAAAGAACATGGTTTATGCAGACGGAGTCTCAGGTATGGTAACTATTATGAGACAGTTTTCTTGAATTCTGGCTTCCTGGAAAGTAAATCAAGATAAAAAAACGCTGCTAATTTGTGTTTTGGGTAAAATGCAGGTGGGAAAATGGTGATGTTTAGGTCTCCATTGATACATTCTCTGCAATCCGATGCAATATTCAAGAAGACACTAAAGTTGAGCAACAAAGATGTCATTGGTTCTGGAGGCTTCGGAACAGTTTACAGGTTGACGGTAAATGACTCCACAGCCTTTGCCGTGAAAAGACTACACAGGGGAACCACAGAGGTAGACAGAGGTTTTGAGAGAGAGCTGGAGGCAATGGGCGATATAAAGCATCGGAATATCGTCACTCTTCATGGATACTACACTTCTTCTCAATATAATCTTCTCATATATGAGCTCATGCCTAATGGAAGCTTGGATACATTTCTACATGGTATGATAACTATCTTCGAAAAAAAAGAATGAATATTATACTAAAAGCTCCTCATTTTATAGCAAATTGACATGTCACGGAACTTTCAAAAAGAGGCATATTTTCGAAATTTTGCAACACAGAGTACCCAAAATCTGAAATAAAGTGAAAACAATAATCTACTTGGTGATTAGAACAATGTATTAAAACAATAAACCTGCATTTTGCATTACTTGCATATGTGATTTTAACATTAACAATGATGCAGGAAGATCAGTTAACAAGAAGAATTTAGATTGGCCATCAAGATACAAAATAGCAGTAGGTGCTGCAAGAGGAATAGCATACCTTCATCATGATTGCATTCCACACATAATCCATAGGGATATCAAGCCAAGCAACATTTTGTTGGATCAAAATATGGAAGCTCGAGTGTCTGATTTCGGACTCGCCACGTTGATGGAAGCCGAAAAGACTCATGTTTCGACAATTATAGCAGGCACTTTTGGATACTTAGCTCCTGGTAAAAGGCATTAAATATATAAAGTCTGGACTTTTCCCCTCTCATGAGTTGTTATCTGATGTGCTGAGTTACCTATTATATGTTCTACAGAATATTTTGATACAGGGAGAGCTACAGCAAAAGTTGATGTTTACAGCTTTGGAGTTGTTCTGCTTGAGCTTTTAACAGGAAAGAGACCTATGGATGAAGCTTTTCTAGAGGAAGGAACCAAGCTCGTGACATGGGTAAGTTTTGGAAAGTATGCACATTTGCTTTACTCCTTCCAAAAAGAGGCTTTACTGATTACTTCCACAAAGATCATAACAGTACAGACACACAAACACATACAAAATGCGTATAAAATGGTAATTCACCCTAGATATCTTAGTTTTAAACTTTGAGATAACTGCAAAAACCTTTGAGCTGTAGTAGAAAAATAATCAAGATGGAATTCAGGCTTACTCTATTTAAATGCTACAAATGCAATCCCTTCTCCTGGTTTCGTAAACAGAAAGACAGCAAAAAAATTTCCATTAAAACAATTTTCTTTTTCATTAGTTTTTACTACAAGAATCACAGTTCTCAGATTTTGAGGTTATAACTTCTAGTATCATAGAATGGTGCAGTTCAGTTTAAGAGAGTTATTGACCATACAACGAAAGATAAGCTTATTATAATCCGATTAATTTGCGGCTAGAGGACACACATTGCTTGAAGAATTTTAAACCGATTTGCTATGTTTCTAATTCTTTTATGTAATTTGACATGGTTACATCAAATTTGGCTTCATTGACCAGGTGGTCATACAAAGAATGTGTTCCTTCACAGTTTCATTGCTCTGTATCCTTCTACAAGAGCACTAGGCAAGTTTGGCATTGCATCTTGAATGGATTGATATATTAGTCATCACCTTACAAATTGTTTCTTAATGTTGAAACAGGTCAAATCAGTCATGCAGGACAAGAGGGAGGAGTATGTGATTGATACCAGCTTAGAGGGTTGTCCGATCAATGAGATAAACAATGTATTCAGTATTGCATCAATGTGCCTCGAACCAGAACCTTCCAAGAGACCAACTATGACTGAGGTTGTCAAGATGCTTGAGCTAATTAAATCAGAAAAAGTTGGATAAGACTAATAGTCTTCTCTTGATACCTGTCCCAATAGTGATATCCAACGACAGATTCTTAATTAAACACGGCAATTTTTGTCCCTTCTTTCCCTTCTTGTCATTTTCTTTCTTTTAATGAGGGTTGTAAAATTTTTAGCTAACAATCACAGGTTAGGATCATTATCAAATTTATAATCATCAAGAAGAAGGTAATACAAGGGCAATATGAAGACCAATGCATTAAAAGGATAACATGCTTAGGTAATCAAATGACAGAAGATATGAACATGCACAGAACAAAATGACATAACTTTATTAATGCAGGATGTAACTATTTCTCAAGAATAAGGAATAAATGAAATTAGTAAGAACTTGTCTTCCAAGCAAGAGAAGTACCTATCTAAACCCGTAACTTGTGGGCTCTGGTCCCAAAATAATAGGCAAGAAGGCAATCCAAAATTGAGAAAGAATAAATAACTGCAGTTTGCCTCGATTGAATGCTGAGACTTAAACATGCGAGACAATTTCTTAGAAGAAACATCTTATGGTAAACATTAGAGCAATTTGGGTCCAGAGCCCAAATGACGAACAAAATTATCAGCAAAAACACTTCAAGATTATGGAATACCTTTATCAAGAAAGAAGAAAGCTGCAGTCAATTTTATAGACAATGAACAAAATTACCAGCAGAAATGCTTATTCAAATGATGAGATTTTTCATCCATAGGCATGACGCATATGCAGAAAGACTCTTACTGCTATACATGTTAATCGTGATGGAGAACATCTAGCTCAACTTACTAGGCTTTATCCAGACCAGGCTTAAAGCAGATAATCAATACAAAAATACAAAAGTTATAGAAACATTATCAAGAATTTACATGCAACAATGAATACAAAGGTAACAAGAAGTTAAGAAACTAACTTCACATGAGAATTGTAGCTAGTCCAGTGGCAACTGAGGCTTTCAAAGAAGGGGAAACTGGAGCTCCTCCAAAAAATACATCATAAAGGGCAAAAGTGACATTTTCTGACTCAATTGTAGTATCCACCCCAGATGGCAACCCATCTGCTGAAATGCTAACCTGAATCACAGTAAAACCATCAGATGAGTACATCAAGGAGAAAACTGAAAAAAGATCTGAAAAATAGTAAACAAAAAGTATTTTGTGCCATAATGTACATTTCATGTCTGATAGTATAAACTTACAAGCATCTTGGAAGGATCCAGCCAAGTTAAGAATATGAATGTTCCTTTCTTAAGATTTCGCCCTTGGAAGATGCTTTGGAATGTGGACAGGGCCGATTCATCAACAGGTGTTGGTGTCTTGATTCTTGGGGAGATCGCATCATCCAAAGCATCCCAGAAAGTTTTTCCATCAACATCTCTGACCAGAACAATCTGTAATGATTTCTCCAAAGGAGCTGCAGTATGAAGTTATTTTAACAAAATCAACTTGGCTTAAGAAGTTTAAGAAGTTATACAAACAATTGAAGTATCCATGCAATGATGTGCATTACCCTGATAGATTGTGTCAAACAAAGATGAATCCTCTTGAATGTTGGCTGCCCCTTTTCCTTTCCATGCATTCAGTTTACTTAAGATGGATTGGTTAACATATAGTCCTGCAGCATAGACCTTAACACCAATGATAGCAAAAACTTTCTCCCTGTATCCTGAAATTTTTGTAAACAATCAAAATTATTATTTTGCAAATATTCAGCTGAAAGGCTTGTACATCTTGGGCCTACTTCAGACTACATCAGAGGCAGGTTAAGCGAAATATTTATTAGCATATCCAAAATAGAGCCACTGCATAATTTGTTTAATTTTCACACAAAATTACAAGAGTCTGTATGCATGCGCGGTTGTATAGTTGTTTGATACTTTACATGAAATGATTCACAATATGAAAGAAAAATAATAGGGAGAAACAAGTACTCTGTATATATAGTTTTGCAATACTTTCAAATGCTACTTTCATATCAATCCATGAGGTGTTAATACAATGTTTCAGCAAAAAACAAGTATCTGTATCTTTAAAATGCTACTTTACATCAATCCATGAGGTGTTATACAATGTTTAAGCAAAAGATCCTTAACCCAGAAGAAAATAGAAAATTGGTTAACAGTATAAGAAATAAGATGCATATCATCTACTTATTCCCCAGAACAACTCCCTGCTAAAGTTTCTTGTTTCTCATGTTTTGCAAAGATAGGTTGGCTGAACTACTATATTCCCCAGCATCCTATACATGAGCAAGTCATAGGTTCTGCAATTATGTCAGAGATAATGGAACTCAATGGTCCATGTTGTTGACCACACATGTGAGACATGTGCGTACTACTTCTTATTTTAAAACATGATGTTAATGTGATTTCTCTTAGAGTTATCATAAACAATTCTGCAAGAAGATATACATCTGGAAGTTCTGAATTTGTACATGTAATCCAATTAATTATAACTATTTTCGTAAATTCATTAAATTGTCAGCATGTGTTTTCTATTTCATATGCTCAATGTAATGGCTATAATCAATCTTCATTAATAAAATGCAGTATCAAACTAAAGCATCTGACCTGTTCCAAGCAAAGACAATGGACTCAAGCAACCTGGCAAACTCAAAGACTTCTGAAATTTCACTTTAGTCGCTGGTTCCTCTGTGTACTCTGCACTTCTAACTGCATGTGGGGAAAAGAGAAAAGATTTATGATTCATGGCAGCTGGCAAGGGGATCATTTTGATCAACAGAGATATCAACAATTAATTGTGATTACCGTGTGCACCCTATTAAAGCTCTGTACAATATAAATGTAATTTGAAGTTGGAATGTCACTACTTAAACTTATTACATACCATGCACATACATTTGGTGTTAGTTTGTTCTAGCTACAAATGATATGAAGAAACAATTTCTTAGCCCTTTGACAAGGACAATTTCTCAGGTCACACCTTGTACCAATAGAACAATAACAAATTTTAGGCTCATACTCCCTTTTCTGTTTTTTTTTTGTTTAACCTGAATCTAACATAATCAACGAAACTGCTTAGCTTATCATTAAGACAAAGTTCAATCCATGGAAAGCCAACAACTAAAAAGGAGTCCAATTTCATGGTAAAATGGTCAATCAATACTCTCATCAAGACAAAGTTCCATGACTAATTCTAAACCAATGTAACATAATCTAAAGTTTAAATACCCTGTAAAGTTACTTCTCACATTTTCACGAAAACTTGCGTGTTCGTGGTGGTTTAAAATCTTAAAAATGTTCAAGGCCTATCATTTTTCCCAAAATTCCAACTTGTGATTCCAAATTAATTTTCCCGATTTCAAAACTTTCCGCATATTCAACAAGTCTTTAACTTTATTTTTCTAATGCTCCTAGTAGCCAAATCTTTTTCACCAATATACAGACAAATGAATCCACTGATAAAATTTTGTAATCCCACGTTTCCATTTAACCAGAATGCATAATTTACACATATTTTCAGTTCAATATATTTCTTACAAAAACCCATTTGCATAAAAAAATTTAAAAAAAAAAAAACAAATTAAATGACATTTTTATACTTCCAGAAAAGTAAGGCAATGTGAGCAATTTGGAGGAGTCTAATGGAAATTTACCTGAAGAAGAAGAAGAAGAAGAAGAAGAAGAAGAAGAAGAAGCTTTAACAGTGAAATGTGGTTGAATTCTTATAGCACAAAATGCAGAAAGCAGAGAGCAAGAGTTGTTTTTGAACGAATTCGCATGTGGTTCTGCAAACTTTCCCGGAAAAAAGTGACGGGAATTTGACTTCCAAGTTTTGCAAGGAACAACGAGTGATGAAAAACAAATTGGTGTGGAGATTGCTGCCATTTTAGAAAATTCTGCTACGGCTTTGAGACTGCGGATTGCTCAGTGCAGTCTGATTATCAGCTTCAGTTAGTTGCTGTTGCGCGCCTTTTGACTTAACTAATCCATTGTTTTGTTCAGATGATGTGAAGATTGCTAAACAAAATGGTATAGTTATAAATTATTAATTCAAGAGTAAAAGAAAATTTACTTTTTAGATAAATGATTGTATAAAGAAACACCAAGCTTATATTTTGTGTTTACTGCAATAAGTAGACAAAAAAAAAAAATAATATATATATATATATATATATATTAATAATTTTTTAATCTGATTTTAAAATCAGTCATAAACTAAAAATTAAAAAAAAAATATAAATTTTAATATATTATTTTTTTATTTTTTAATTTATCTCTCTTTTTAATAAAATTAAAAATTCTAATTAAAAAACTATCCTCTATATATATATAATTTATTTTCAACTTTAATAAAATTATATATCCAAAAACCACGTTCTATATATATATATATATATATATATATATATATATATATATATATATATATATATATATATATATATATATATATATACACACGCGCGTGTTTTACAAATAGATATATGAGCCCACAAAAGCCTAATGTAGAAGCCCAGCCCAACAAAAGTAAATGGAAAAAATAAAAAGAAAATTAACTCTCACATTTACATAGAAAATTCGAATCCCCGTTTTTAAAATAAGGAAAGAAATTGTCAACTAATTCAATCATATATAGAGTGTAGATTCTAAACTTAGTAATGTAATAATATAAATGCAATTATATAAGTGAGATAAATGGAAAGAAAAATGATAAAGAATTTTAATGGTGACAAAGATATCTGTAAAATCGTACCGTATTAAAGTGTTAATTATAAAATAGTGCCAATTTTTCACTTAACACTAAAATATCATATAATTTTATAATTATTTTATCATCGTTCTGTCAGATCAGTACTCAAATGAAAACCGTGAGTGTAGTAACAAAATAGCAAGGGACGACGAAATTCTCAGATTCCCAAATCAATTTCGTCTTGATTTAATAGACTTATGCATGAATCGATCCGTGATCAGGACAATTCTTCAAATCCCAATTGTATTTTTTTTTTCTTTTTAATTTTCATTTACCTGAAAAGAAGAAAAAAATCTAATGAACGTTGGGAAGTGAAATGGGCTGCTGCTTGGCTTAGGTTCATTTAAATTCACTTTCCAGCCCATTCTTTTTTTTTTTAATTAAATTAGACATATGAAAAAGGTAAAAACAACAAACAAATTTCTTTATAAAAAAAAGGTTATCACAATCAAGACGGATTAGTATTTATCAGTCAATAGTCGGTATGTAATTTTGTCATGATTAAATAATTGATACGGAATTTATTACAATAAAAGGTCTCAATTACAAAATTGAGATTGGATTAGAATTGGCAAAGCTCAAACCGAACCGTCCTAATTACTATCTCTAACAATTGAGTGATGAACTATAAAGCAAATGAAATTTGTGATGGTGAAAGATTATGATTTAATGAGTGAGAAAGCTAAAGATTAATGTGAAATTTATAATTTATTATTCGCTTTATTGGCGAAAACCGTAACATCTATATACGTAGCTGAACTACGTAAATTTCTTGTGTGGTAGTTGAATAATTGAGTCGATTTAATCTACCACTTACTATTCTCTTTACCCCGTTATTACCATGCTAATACTTTTGAGCCGTTAAAACAAATTTCTTGGAGGGCATTCAGTAAAATCTAGTCTTTTGTTCTCAAGGTGTTTGATAAAATTCTCCGGTCGGTCAACAGAAGCGAGCTGTCAGCCGGTTAGCTTTCAACAACGCTAGAGCCTAGACTGACATTGGCTTCCCCACCAAGCCACCAAAATTTATTAAGCATTTGAATTCAAGAAAGACAAAAGGACAATGATGAGTAAAGGTGAAGATGTAAAGTCATGAAAGGTGAGCTCACAACCACGTGCATGTCTTTTTCACTTCTTTTAATTTATTTTTTCTTCTTAATTCGTCCCTTCTTTATATATCTTATTATGCCAACGATGCTTTTGCCCATGACGTCTCTCTCTCCACTGAAAAAATGTAACCGTTATATTAATCTTTTTCACTTTCATTTTGCCTTAAATTCTCACAATCTTTCTTTCCTTAAAACATCCCAAAAAATCATCGCTTTCATCGGCACCTCAACTCAGAGAGTATCAGTAACATTATCAATGGCTCCTAAAGCAGCTCTCTATCTTTTTCTCTTGCTCTTGTCCTTCACTTCAGGTACAATTTAATCTCTCTATTAGCATTACTCTTAATCATTCATTCAATAATAATTAGAGGTTGCAGCATTTGAATTTCAACTTAAATATTAAAATTTATAAAATTATTTAACTACCATTCAATGAATGAATACTACTTCAGTTGGGATTTAAATATTAGGATATGTAATATTGCTTTTAATCATTACTCTTTAGTCTAATTTCTTTTTAATTTCTGTAGGAGGAAACTTGCTCATGGTAAATGGACAGGTAACAATATCAAATTTGGCATATAACCCCATCTCACAAAATATCATAATCGATTTAAATTTACTGTTGACAGAAGCTCAATTTATGCATCTCAATATTTTTACAAGGTTGTAATGTTTTACGTTGTTATAAACGAACACGTGTAAAGTTCAAATTGGAATTGGATTCAAAGGCAAATCCTAAATGGGTTGTCATCTTGTTGATTAATTCGGAGTTGCAATTAATCAATTATTGCAGAAAACTTGGTGCGTGGCAAAGCCTTCATCAGACGAGGCAGCTCTACTAGCAAACATCAATTATGCATGCTCTCAGATTGATTGCAGGATTCTACAAAAAGGGCACCCTTGCTTTTCTCCTGATAATCTCATGAATCATGCCTCAATCGCCATGAATCTTTATTACCAAGCCAAGGGAAGAAACCGCTGGAATTGTGATTTTAGGAACTCAGCTCTCATTGTTACCACAGATCCTAGTAAGTCATTAATTTGAAACCCTTAATTCAGATGTGATTAGCTATATAATTTGTATTAAGCTATATTTACTTTGTGTGTTTGTTCTGTGTTTTGCAGGTTATTCTAAATGCATCTACAGCTACTTGTAGTTTAAATGTGCTCATTGGTAGCAAATCTTGCAGCGTGATGTGATTGATTTAGTGTAGTTTATCTTATGAATAACAAAAGCAGCAAATAATTAAACTATTTTGGGTTTTAATCCACATCAATTAGAATCAATTAATTATTGAACAAGTGCAAGTACTCCTGGCTCTCTAGTAACTTTAATTTGCAACCAAATTGAGTGAAAACGACTAAAACAAAACGTCACAAAAATTATTTTTCTTTTCTCTTCTTTACTCAGCATTATTTTAGTATTATATATCTAGATCATCGATCGAGCTATTATCCGTTGGAAAAATAAATTTAAAGGTGGCTCCTACATTAACAACATGAATCCAAAAAGCAAAATATTCTTTGCCTAGATTTTGCAACCGAATGATTTATTTTTTTAATCACATTTTAACTACTATGGCAAAGGAATGATAGAATAAAAAGATGGTGCTCAATTTTCTATTCATTTTGTGCATCGCTAACGAATGAGTGGGTGATGGTGACCCCATTTTCTCTTTATTCTAAACGCTTGGGGCAGTTAAGAATATTTTATTAACTTAAAAAAAAAAAAAGTTTATGTACTCTTTTTTTCATTTTTTTTCCTTTAGGCGGTGGATTCCTGTCGCAAGTATATCCATTGATAAGGCAAGAGTAAAAAATATGCATAATAATAATTGATAAATGGATAATAGGATACGAGGAACTAACCAAATTAAATAAATAAAAGTAAAAAATCCACTAGTTAAACCAATAGCGTCCTAGGGAGATTTGTGCTAAATGTTGTTAGTATATCTTTCATTTAATATACTTAAACCCCATGGAGGCCGCTGTAATTGGCACCACGAACCACGAGCAATACTAGAAAGTGTTTTTGTATTTATTAGGAGAATATAAAGGAGGTAGAACTTCTCTGCTAGTTTATTAAAAAGGTCTTAGTGCACCGGCCACTGATCTTTATTTATTTATTACTTACCATATGCACATTGTTATAATTAATTGAAGTGTATATATATATATATAGTAAGAAGTGAATAAAAAATAGTGTTATTGTAAATACTTTAAAATTCCGTATCAGTCAGAATAACAATGGTGAACCAATAACAGCTGGCAAAAATCTCAACAATGACCAAAATTGGTAAACAATTCTTGTGAAGAGTCCTGTAGACAATATCCATAAAAAGTACTAATTAAAGAATGATGTAAGTCCCATATAAACTTAGCTGTAAATGGGATAGCAACATATAAGGGCGATCAAATGCATGCCCTTGCGTAGAAAATAAAATATTATATTTAAAATATAGATTCAGAATTTTACAATATTATAAAATTTTAAATCTATATTTTAAAAAGTGTGAATATTTGCACTAGAGAAGGTGTGTGTGTAAAATCATTTTTAGGTGTGGGCGCTCTCATTTTTTCTTAATGTGACATGCTATTAACCCATATGATTTAATAGAGTTATTTTTTAATGCACCATAAAGCTGCACAGTTTAATAGAGTCATATTTTGATGTTATTAAACCACACAGCTTAAAAACATGTCCTCATAAAAAGAGTGAGGACACCCACACTATATATAATCATATATATAATCATTTTCATGTGCAGATACTCTTTTTTTTTTTTTAATGTAGACACACTCTAAAATTGTATAATTTAATAACGTGTTCGCATGAAAAAATATGAGAGCACTTGCACCTGAAAATGATTATATATATATATAACGTGTTCGCATAAAAAAATATGAGAGCACTTGCACCTGAAAATGATTATATATATATATATATATATATGGTAGTTTTCAGGGTTAAATTGTAGGTTTTTGCCCACCAAAACCAATTGAAAAAGGAAAGGTCAATCATAATGAGATGCAAGAACTGGCAGGTGTTGACAGGTATAAATATTATAAATAAAAGAGAAAAATATATAGGCACTGATGGTTAGAGAGGCCAGCAGCTAGCAATGATAACCTTTGTGGTTATAGCATTAGTGGTATCAAATCACAGAGAAATTCAAGAGAAGGAAACTGGAATGAGTATCGAAGAGATGATTAATGGAGGATTAATTTGTTATCTGTGATGCAGGTAAGCAATATTCCACACGAGTTACTGAGGCTCAACCCTTAATCCCGATAGATTTTCTCAATTAGCTTCAAAGGCATCAAAAAAAAAAAAATTGAGTTCATCAAAATCCTGCTATCGTGGCCGACGCACCCATTATTTTAAACAAAATCGAATGAAATATAAATAAATGTGAAAATTTTATTAAAAAGGTATACTTTGATCATCCCAAGTATCTTCAAATATTACTTATTTTACACATAAAATTCGGCGGACTATCCCACCAAATAAATAAGGAACAAGACAATCCTAGATAGGTTTGCTAAATGATCAGCACTCAACAGCTTAATATTCCTCCTCAAAGAATATTTTTGCATATCAAGTCCATCTTTAGCCACTGCGAAATTTAGCCAACCGTCGTGTAAATACCAAGGAGGAGCATAGGTATAGCCGAAGGTATACAGCCATTATCGAACGAAAATAGATGATTTTATTAGCCACACAGTAATCGCAAACTCTGTCATCATCCACATTATTGAGTTGTGTCGCATTTTAGTTAGTAAAAGAAAATTATTTAACTTAAAATAAAGATTGGTCTCTCCACTCAATAAACTAATCTTTCAAATTCGATAGCTTGAGTCCTAGGCCGGCCTCCCATGCCAGCACACATAGCTGGCCGGCTTTTCCCATTGGCGCGTCCCTTTTCATGCTTAATGTTAATGTCATTAATCCAAATATGCCCTTCTTTTTCTTGTTTGTTGCCAATAATCCAACAAAATGATATAGATAAAATTATTTAAATAGACCATATGTCGAGTTTAGACGTGAC